>JAODXP020000010.1:9922744-9925244 GCA_027497455.2 Sardinella longiceps | reverse complement strand
ACAGCTAAATAGCCCACCTCTCTTTCCAGATTGTTCTCGAACTCCTCCAGAAAGCGGGTCATGGCAGGATCGCCCTCGAAGTCGTTGAAATGATTGTTTACCCACAGCAAGACTACCCGTGTAACCTGCACACACACACACACACACACACACACACACACACACACACACACACGAGAATAAAAGTAAAGTAATTGATGGTGCGATTTGACTGACATGAAGAACTCAGATACACACATACACACACACATAGAGAATAAAAGTTCAGAATCTAATGGTGCTCATTTCACTGACATGAAACACACACACACACACACACACACACACACACACACCTTGTCCCTGAGGCTTGAGTCGTGGAACCACTCGAGGAGTTTCTCTCCGACCACCATGGGGCTGGCGAGGAAGGTGCGATAGGTGAGCAGGAAGTCCTCGATGTAGGTGGGGTCCACCACCGAGTGTTCTTCCACCAGATGCATCGTCAGACGCTCCGTTGTGCCCTAGCACAGGTGAGACACAGGTGAGATACAGGTGAGACATGCCTCTGTTTTCTTCCATGTTCTTTCATAGTCCCAGTTCCATTTCTTATACACATGGTTCTATGTTCTATGATGTGCGTTCAAACTGTTCTCTCATAGTCACGATTCTGTTTCTTTATACACACGGTTCTATGTTCTCTCCTAGCCACCTTGATGACGATGTGTTGTCCTGCTAAGGTGTTGCAGTAATCTTGTGTGTGTGTGTGTGTGTGTGTGTGTGTGTGTGTGTCTTACCTTGATGACAATGTGTCCCTTCCTGGTTCCGGTGCGGTCCAGTTCTCGGTGTTCCTTCACCATGACGATCTCTCCCTCCTCCTCCACCTTCTGCATGTTCTTCTCCACCTGGTTCAGGATGCAGCAGTAGTCCTGCTGTGCTATACACACAAACTACACAAGAGAGAACACACACCCTTCAGTCTGTGTGTGTGTGTGTGTGTGTGTGTGTGTGTGTGTGCTCTTGATTCAGTATGCAGCAGTAGTCCTGCTGCGCTATACACACAAACTATAGTACAGAGAAAACACACTCATCAGTGTGTGTGTGTGTGTGTGTTTGTGTGTGTGTGCGGCGTAGATTTGCATAGTGACCATATTGGGAGTACAAATAGTCCCCACCAATATTTAGCATTTTATTTTTACATGACAAGGTTACAAATGTATTTGCGCATTTCTTGCGAACACTACATACTTCTGGTAGTTATGTTTAGTTGTTAGGTAATGTTAGGTCTAGCAGAAGTCTCTGGTAAGCTACTAGCTACAATAGAGAGCACGAAGGTCCGGACCTTTCGAGCCGAAAATAAAATTGGTTAAACAATCATGGACACTGCAATTTATTTATCTATTACCAAGCGCCGCCGCAATTAATATCGCAGGTGAAATGCTTTTCCTTCACTGTCTTTCGGAAGCTTTATGTGGGCATATCTGCTATTACAATGAAGGTATTTGGTATCAAATTAAATATCGTTCACCTTTAGGCGAGAGAAATATCTTTATCTGAATGGTGGAATGTTACATGGTTGCAGTAACCACAGTAACCAGCTGGTCAAAGCAATAAACAAAGAATGGGCTTGTTTCACACCTGAACATTCCGACATTCCATGGTAGTAAACTGAACATTCTACCATTGAAATGCATTGGATTTATGCATCTTTCTGACTTGAAAAAAATGGGTAATAACATTTAAAACATTTCTAAATTCACTTTCTTTCAAATAATACACATTTGAAGCACACAAATTTGGAGATCCCGAATAGATTGAAGCTTGATGCACATAAATGTAAAACCACTTATATCTGTTTGGGACCTCCAAATTTGTGTGCTTCAAGTGTGTATTATTTGAAAGAAAGTAAATTGAGACATGTTTTAAATGTTATTACCATCAGTCAACAATTCACTTTCTTCTATGGTGTATATATATATATATGTAAGTGAGTGAGTGAGTGAGTGTGTGTGTGTGTGTGTGTGAATGGGAGTAGAATATGCGTTCTGCTTCACTGAACTAATTCAATAAATTAGATTGACAGAAACGATCTGGGCAGACAATGATGAGGACCACTTAATTAAAATCCCTGCTGCAGTTCTTAGAACACACACACACACACACACACACACACACACACACACACACACACACACACACACACACACACACACACACACACACACACACACACACACACACACACACACGAGGAGCCTGAGTTGGCAAAGGTTCAACATTACTCGGTTTGGATCCTTGGCTTTTTGGGTTTTATTATTCTCTTCCTGTCTGTGTCTGTGTCTGTGTCTGTGTCTGTGTCTGTGTCTGTGTCTGTGTCTGTGTCTGTGTCTGTGTCTGTGTCTGTGTCTGTGTCTGTGTCTGTGTCTGTCCGTCCTTTCTTCCTGAGGTTTAATCGGTCTGACTTGTTCAGGAAAGAGACGTGACTTAAGACACACACACACACAAGCTGCTTACTTTACACTTT
>JAODXP020000010.1:9912744-9917744 GCA_027497455.2 Sardinella longiceps | reverse complement strand
GTGTGTTGGTGTGTGTGTGTGCTCTGGGTGCATGTATGTGTGTATTTGTGTGTGTTTGCTCAGAGTACATGAAGCGCGTGTGTGTGTGTGTGTGTGTGTGTGTGTGTGTGTGTGTGTGTGTGTGTGTGTGTGTGTATTGCATGTAAGTAATTTAGTTTTGGCAATAACAGTGCTGAAATAATGCCTTTTGAATTGAACTGATTTGAGAGAGGGAGAGAAAGTGAAAGAGAGAGCAAGAGAAAGAGACGGAGAGAGAGAGAGAGAGAGAGAGAGAGAGAGAGAGAGAGAGAGAGAGAGAGAGAGAGAGAGAGAGAGAGAGAGAGAGAGAGAGTGAGAGAGAGAGAGAGATGACCGAGAAAACTCCTTCACAGCAGGAGGCTGGGGTTCAAACGTCTATCTCCATCAGAGACGGATGACACTAGACACACACTCACTCTTCACAGCAGGAGGCTGGGGTTCACACACGTCTACTCTCTCACACACACACACACACACACACACACACACACACACACACACACACACACACTCCTCCTCTGCATCTCTGTCAAGTCTCTCATTCTCCATTATACACACTCACTCTCTCTCACACACACACACACACACCCACACACACACACACACACACACACAAAATTCTGAACCTTTTGAATTTTTATGCTTGTCCCATCAGCTTAATCAAATGAGCCACTACACACACACACACACACACACACACACACACACACACACACACACACACACACACACACACACGCACACACACACATGCACACACGCATCTAAAGCAAAACTTCCACCATTTTTCTCTTTCTCTGTATGCCCCTCACACTCTGAGTAGTCTCTCTTCCTCTCTCTCTCTCTCTCTCTTCCTCTCTCTCTCTCTCTCTTCCTCTCTCTCTCTCTCTCTCTTCCTCTCTCTCTCTCTCTCCCTTCTCTCTATCCCTCCATTGCTGCTCCCTCTCCTCTGCTCCAAGATCACACTCTCTTCTTTCTTTCTACTCTCTTCTTTTCAACTCTCCCATTCTCTAGATAGTATGTGTGTGTGTGTGTGTGTGTGTGTGTGTGTGTGTGTGTGTGTGTGTGTGTGTGTGTGTGTTCTCTAGATAGTATGTCTCTTTAAAGGGGAATCTTTACTTTTCCGCATGTTTAGCCCCTTTTCTGGAGTGTCTAGGGTGAAATAGAATCACTGACACCAAAATTTTGACGATTGCTCCTGTCTCTGATATTTGTCTCATTTAGAATCCTCCCTTTCCTACTTCAGAATGGCTTGCTTTGTGCATGCCCGGTTATGTCCAATTATTCACAACCTTAAACATTTATTTTGAAACATGTGCAGCTCACCAAGTGGTTAGTGGTGTCCACTGATGTTCCGAAACAATTATCGTAACAAAATACTGGTTCTGTCACGTTTTAAGTGGCATTTTAAACATTTCTGAACTATTTTTTTGGCGTAGTAATACCACCTAGTACAACAAAAAGACAAATAAAGCTGGATAGGAAATCTATTTCGTTATGATGCTAACCCTAGCTAAAAAGTGAATTTTCCCTTTAAAACATTTCACACACACACACTCACACTCACACTCCTATCTGCATCCTTTTCTAGCTTCCACCTTTTCTCTGCATCTCTCCCTCCCTCCCTCCACACACACACACACATACACATACACACACACACACACACACTCCTCTGTAGTCCCTTGTCAGATTCCCTTCCCTGGTCTAAGCTGCTGTCCAACTCCTGCTGTCAGCTCTGGTCTTCTCTGCAGTGCAGTCCTTCAGCTTCACACACACACACACACACACACACACACACACACACACACACACACACACACACACACACACACACACACAAAGCTGTGTGTTGAATAAGCAGCTCAGAGGAAGAGGACAGACACATACACACATTTCTCACCAATGTCATGGTTGTTACAGTCCATAGGAGTGCATGTGTGTGTGTGTGTGTGTATGTGTCTGTGTGTGTGTGTGTGTACACTTGTCTCACCAATGACTGCCACTGTGGTCCATGGGAGTGTGTGTGTGTGTATACACTCACCGATGTCATCGTCTGTGCGGTCCATGGGGTCCTTCTCCAGGCAGTCCCGCACGATGTCCCGACTCATGAGGGGGTCGGAGGCGCGCTCGATATCTTCCTCATCGTCATCCTCCTCCGAGTCCACCGCCGTCTCCGGCAGACCGCTTAGGTCCATGTCACCCGGCTCGCTCTCCGTCGCCTGGACACACACACACACACACACACATACATAAAGGTCATTTATTAAGTTTTACACACACACACTTCTGACGTCTACGACACTCTCTCTCTGTCTACACAAAGCCACAAGCATTGTAAAAGACACAACACATCCATCCCACTCACGGCTACTTGAAAAATGTGTGGAAACCCGTTGCCTCAAACTATAACTTTACATCTAAAAAGATAAGTTACAGTTATAGTTACTCAACTCATCTGAGGTAACGAGTTTCCACACATTTTTCAAGTAACCATTACAAATCGTTTCTTACAGTGCACTCTTTTCCCACTGCAATCAGGCCGAAGGTACTACACACACACGCACACACACACACACACACACGCACACACACCACTCACTCTTTTCCCCACTGCAATCAGGCCGAAGGTACTACACAAGCACACACACACACACACACACACACACACTCACTCTTCTCCCTACTGCAATCAGGTCGAAGGTATCACACACACACACACACACACACACACACACACACACACACACACACACATACATCCATCAAATAAACAGTGGACTTGATCCCATCTCATTCATAACATACACAACACAGCCCAACCATGAGAAGACTCCATCTCTCTCTCTCTCAAACACACACACACACACACACACAGACACATCACATGACACAGCACACAACTACGCACACACACACACACCTTGAGAGGCCATCCACACAAAGCACACTCAATCTCATCCATCTCTCTCTCACTCACACACACACACACACACACACACACACACACACACACACACACACACACACACACACACACAGACACACACACACACACACACACACACACACAGAGAGAGACACCGTATCCATGGCTACCGTCTCCATGTCTACCTGAGCAGAGGCTTTGCTAAGTGCAGATGAGCAGCGTGATGCTGCTGCAGGTGCCGTTGTCTTGGCGACCCTCCTGCACCAGACACACACACACACACACACACACTCTCTCTCTCTCTCTCTGTCTCTCTCTCTCTCTTCCACACACACCTGTGTATGAGAGCCGTGTGTTTAAGAGGTGTTTGTGTGTGACAGAGAGAGAGCAGTGTGTGTGAGAGAGCTGGGCGTATGATAAATCTGTCATAATGTCATAATAATCTCCTCCCTAAAGCTATAACACACACACACACACACACACACACACACACAAGAATCCCCTTAAAGGGTCAGAGGTGCACAAGTTCAAGATGAGGTCATGCAGTGACGTATCAGGAGCGTCACTGTGACATCAGCCCTGTGACATCACTCAAAAACCTGCAACATGTGACAAACACAGACTGGATAATATAAATGTTGTTTAATTGTATAAACATAACATCACAACAGGATTATTAAGATGAGTTCACACACTCTCAGAGCACACACACACACACACACACACACACACACACACACGGAGAAGAATGGGCAGCTCTGGTGTTGGGTGTCTTGGGGGTAAGGTGTCTCATCTACGGCTTTGGCATCACAAACTCACACACACACACACACACACACACACACACACACACACACACACACACTCACACACACAGGGCTCAGTCCTGTACTGTACTCTAGTACTCAGGTCATACTGGTCCAGCCAGAGGACTAGAGCCTAGAGACTGACTATGTGGCAGCTGAAGTTGCTATGAAGCCTCTATCTTCATTCTATACACATACACATATATACACACACACACACACACACACACACACACACACACACACACACAGAGAGGGGTGGCAGCTGAAGATGCTATGAAGCCTGTTCCTCCATCCTCATTTTAGACACACACACACACACACACACACACACACGCACACACACACACACAGAGAGAGGGGTGGCAGCTGAAGTTGCTATGAAGCCTGTTCCTCTATCCTCATATTACACACACACACACACACACACACACACACACACAGAGGGGTGGCAGCTGAAGATGCTATGAAGCCTGTTCTCTATCCTCATATTACACACACACACACACACACACAGAGGGGTGGCAGCTGAAGATGCTATGAAGACTGTTCCTCCATCCTCATATTAGACCCATGATGCAGGCAGCACTGACTGGGCGGCCATTTTGACTCTCCCCCAGGCAGGCAGGCAGGCAGGCAGGCAGGCAGTCAGTCTCCTGGGCTCCAGTGCTTTACAGATGAAGGGATCTGCAACTGGAGCCCACAGAGACAGAGCCGGAGACGGAGACGCCACACCAAAGCAGGCTACCTGGTGACGTCTGCACATCCTCAAAAGACTCTCTCTCTCTCACACACACACACACACACACACACACACACACACACACACACACACACACACACAGCACACACGTACGTCTGTGTTTTTATCCAATGAAAGCCTGATCTATTTTTTAACAGAGGCAGGAAGAGCCGAGGTTGAGAGAAATGAGAGAGAGAGAGAGAGAGAGAGAGAGAGAGAGAGAGAGAGAGAGAGAGAGAGAGAGAGAGGGAGGGAGAGAGAGAGAGAGAGAGAGAGAGAGAGAGAGAGAGGGAGAGAGAGAGGGAGAGAGAGAGAGAGAGGGAGGGAGGGAGAGAGAGAGAGAGAGAGAGAGAGAGAGGGAGAGAGAGAGAGGGAGGGAGAGAGAGAGAGAGAGAGAGAGAGAGAGAGAGAGAGAGAGCAGAGAGAGAGAGAGAGAGAGGGAGGGAGGGAGGGAGGGAGAGAGAGAGAGAGAGAGAGAGAGAGAGAGAGAGAGAGAGAGAGAGAG
>JAODXP020000010.1:9855244-9857744 GCA_027497455.2 Sardinella longiceps | reverse complement strand
GTATGAGGAGTGTGTAGGGGTGTGATGGGGGATTGGAAACTGAATTGTTTCTTTTCAAATGCCTAGTGTTCTCAAACCGTTTTTCCTGATCACATACTATGAATTTAAGATGTATTGAACTCGACCCTGCTGTGTGATGATGTCAGGAGTGAGTGGTGGTGTTGTGTGTGTGTGTTTTTGTGTGTATGTATGTGTGTGTGATGATGTCAGAAGTATCAGGAGTGTTTAATTATTTCCAACTCTACTGTAATGTGATGTGTGGTGTGTGGTGATGCCAGGAGTGTGTGGAGTGTTGTGTGTGTGTGTGTGTGTGTGTGTGTGTGTGTGTGTGTGATGTGTGTGTGATGTGTGTGAAGTGTGTAGGTGTGTGTTGGTTATGTGTCCGCTTGTATAGTGATGTGATGTGTGTGATGTGTGGTGATGTCAGAAGTATCAGGAGTGTTTGATTATTTCCACCTCTACAGTAATGTGATGTCAGGAGTGTGTGGTGGTGATTTGTGTGTGTGTGTGTGTGTATGTGTGTGTGTGTGATGTGTGGTGATGTCAGAAGTATCAGGAGTGTTTGATTAGCTATTTCCACCTCTACAGTAATGTGATGTAGGAGTGTGTGGTGGTGTTGTGGAAATAGTTCTTGTTTGCAGTGTCGTCACTAAACCCGTTCATTTGGAGCATTTGCAGTCAGCGCTTGTTTGTTGTTATTTCTAAGATGTCCTTAATACTGTGTGACACCAGGTCAGCTAGTCTGCCGTGCAATGCCAGGTAAAAGCCACACACACACACACACACACACACACACACACACACACACACACACACACACACACACACACACACACACACACACACACACACACACACACGCAGAGCCCAGAGCAGATGTTGTGGTGAACCCACATCTGCATGGTGTCAAATACACACACACACACACACACACACACACACACAGCCAGCCCAGAGGAGATGTTGTGATGAGACCATGGCTGCATGGTGTGTCACACACACACACACACACACACACACACACACACACTAACAGCCAGCCCAGAGATGTTGTGATGAGTGCATGGTGTGTCACACACACACACACACACACACACACACACACACACACACACACACACAGCCCAGAGGAGATGTTGTGATGAGACCATGGCTGCATGGTGTCACAAACACACACACACACACACACACACACACACACACACACACACACAGCCCAGAGGAGATGTTGTGATGAGAGCATGGCTGCATGGTCACATGTCTGGGCCAAACGATGTTCTTCTTCTCACCGCCAGTTCCATTATTCATGCAGTACACTCCTGTGAATAATTCAGCACACACACACACACACACACACACACACACACACACACTTTCCTTCTCCTTCTCTTCTCATCCCTTCATTTTCACATCTCGTCTCCTCTTCACTTCCTTTCCTCTCCCTCCTTCTCTCCTCTTCACACACACACACACACGCCAGCGCCAGTCTGAAGGTGTCATCTGCTCATGATGCCTTAATGAGCAGCTGGGCTGGGAGCAACACTGACACTGCTAATAAGGGATGGAGAAATATGTCATAGCATGATCGCTCTCTTTCTCTCTCTCTCTCTTTCTCTCTTTCTCTCTCTCTCTCTCTCTCCCTCTCTCATTAGTTCAGGAGCAGATGTGTTGCTACCATCTGCGTTCATCTCTGGACAGAGCAGCTGCTGCTGGCTAACCATCTGATGGCTAACTTTCATCAAGCTAACCAGCGCCTATAGCGATGTGGGGCAAAGCTAACATACTGGTGGCTATCATGAGGCAAAGCTAACATACTGGTGGCTATCATGAGGGAAAGTTAGCATACTGGTGGCTATCATGAGGGAAAGTTAGCATACTGGTGGCTATCATGAGGCAAAGCTAACATACTGGTGGCTATCATGAGGGAAAGCTAACATACTGGTGGCTATCATGAGGCAAAGCTAACATACTGGTGGCTATCATGAGGGAAAGCTAACATACTGGTGGCTATCATGAGGGAAAGTTAGCATACTGGTGGCTATCATGAGGGAAAGCTAGCATACTGGTGGCTATCATGAGGGAAAGCTAGCATACTGGTGGCTATCATGAGGGAAAGCTAGCATACTGGTGGCTATCATAACATACTGGTGGCTAACATGGGGGAAAGCTAACATACTGGTGGCTATCATGATTATTAATAAAATGGTGACTTGATAATGGATATGAATACCTAGCTGATGGCTAAAATGATGGCAGGTAAGGAGAGTGTGTGAGAGAGAGAGAGAGAGAGAGAGAGAGAGAGAGAGAGAGAGAGAGAGAGAGAGAGAAGATGAGGTGAGTGAAACCATAACAAGTGAGATAGGGCCACATTTTAATCAGGGCGATGTGCTGCCTCTGGTGCAGCAGGGGGCTGTGTGTGTGTGTGTGTGTGTGTTTCTCCTTACGGGAAAAGTCTGATTGCACCGAGGTGCAGTCTGTGTTTCGCTGAGTCATGGAGTCT
>JAODXP020000010.1:9847744-9850244 GCA_027497455.2 Sardinella longiceps | reverse complement strand
TGCAGTAGGGGCCTAGCTAGTGCACACTAAACCTCTAACACAGACTAGGCCTCAAACCTCCTGCTAGTGCACACTTACTAAACCTCTAACACAGACTAGGCCTCAAACCTCCTGCAGTAGGGGCCTAGCTAGTGCACACTAAACCTCTAACACAGACTAGGCCTCAAACCTCCTGCTAGTGCACACTAAACCTCTAACACAGACTAGGCCTCAAACCTCCTGCAGTAGGGGCCTAGCTAGTGCACACTAAACCTCTAACACAGACTAGGCCTCAAACCTCCTGCAGAATCAGCAAGGGGACTAGACTAGCTAGTGCACACTAAACCTCTAACACAGACTAGGCCTCAAACCTCCTGCAAAAGGGGCCTAGCTAGTGCACACTAAACCTCTAACACAGACTAGGCCTCAAACCTCCTGCAGAATCAGCAAGGGGACTAGACTAGCTAGTGCACACTAAACCTCTAACACAGACTAGGCCTCAAACCTCCTGCAAAAGGGGCCTAGACTAGCTAGTGCACACTAAACCTCTAACACAGACTAGGCCTCAAACCTCCTGCAGAATCAGCAAGGGGACTAGACTAGCTAGTGCAGACTACACCTCTAACACAGACTAAACCTGCAGCCCAGGCACCGAGGGACCTACCTAGGGCAGACTAGGCTTGAAAAGCTCAGCACCAAGGGGCCTAGCTAGTGCAGACTCCACCTCCAGCAGTATCAGCAAGGCTCCTGCAGTCTAGGGCTTGTGACCAGCAGAGGCATGTCAACTAGGAAGGTGATGACTACAGTCTAGGGTTCAAAATCAGTAGCCTACATGGGTAATGCAGCCAAGCATTCAAAAGCACGTCCACTAGCAAGGCACGCAATGGCAGGGTGTTGACTATGAAGGTTGTAAACCAGGGCTCAAAAGCGTGTCCACCATGAGGGCTACTGCATGCTAGCGTTCACAATCATGTGCACTGTGAAGGCTGGGTTCAAAAGCATACATGTTCACTATGAAGGCTGGGTTCAAAAGCATTGGCCTATGTGCACTATGAAGGCGGGGTTCAAAAGCATACATGTACACTATGAAGGCTGGGTTCAAAAGCATACATGTGCACTATGAAGGACCTGATAGACTCCCTAGCTGTGGACTGATGTTTGTCCTCATGGTTTCTCAGTAATGTCAGTCACCTGACTGGCCTTAACACGGTCAGTCTCTCCTGAAATAGGCACACACACACACACACACACACACACACACACACACACACACACACACACACACGACAGGCCTTAACACGGTCAGTTGCAGAGGCTCTCCTGAAATAGGCATGCTGGTAGGAATATGCGTCACAACAGGACCATGATGACCGATCAATGACCCCACTGATTCAACAGGCTCAATATGGTAAACATGCACACAAAACACACACAAACACACACACACCTTGGTAAACATGCACACATTAAACACACACACACACCAGCAACCTTGCTGTTCAGTGTCACAGTGGTTCCCCCACCGCTGTAGAGTTGTGTTGCCAGCTGTGTGAGCTCTGATGAATTTATGCAATATATGGTAAACGTGGATACACACACACACACACACACACACACACACACACACACACACAGTTGTCTGAATATGCAATAGTTTTCCTGTCTGCAATAGACTGGGCCTGATTAGGCCTCTAGCCACTGGGGTCTATAGCAGTCAGGTGTGTGTGTGTGTGTGTGTGTGTGTGTGTGTGTGTGTGTGTGTGTGTGTGTGTGTGTGGGTGTGTGTGTGCGCATGTGCATGTGAGTGTGTGTGTGTGTGGGGGGGGGGAGCTATTAGGCCACTGGGGTCTATAGCAGTCAGGTGTGTGTGTGTGTGTGCTATTAGGCCACTGGTGTGTGTGTGTGTGTGTGTGTGTGTGTGTGTGTGTGTGTGTGTGTGTGTGTGTGGGCTATTAGGCCACTGGTGTGTGTGTGTGTGTGTGTGTGTGTGTGTGGCTATTAGGCCACTGTGTGTGTGTGTGTGTGTGTGTGGGCTATTAGGCCACTGGTGTGTGGGGGGGGGGCTATTAGGCCACTGTGTGTGTGTGTGTGTGTGTGTGTGTGTGTGTGTGTGTGTGTGTGTGTGTGTGTGTGTGTGTGTGTGTGCTATTAGGCCACTGGGGTCTTACTGGGCTGTGACAGGCAGCTGAGTCTTAACAGGAAGCTCTAGCCTAAAATGAGTCCGACCCTCCCATCTTCAGTAAGAGGCAAACAGGCTCCAATCAGCGAGTCGTGTGTGTGTGTGTGTGTGTGTGTGTGTGTGTGTGTGTGTGTGTGATGGGCCTGTCTGCTAATGACGTTCCTCAGGTCAGCAGGTGTGACAGACGTAAAGGTCACTTCTCTCTGAGAGTGTGTGTACACACACAGATGATTGGCATCCTCACGGAGGCGTCTGCGGATCATTAAGAGAAGAGAAGCCAAAGACATGGAGCTCATCTAGCTCATCTCACAGCACCTCAACTAGGAGCACACAGGCCCAGTC
>JAODXP020000010.1:9817744-9837744 GCA_027497455.2 Sardinella longiceps | reverse complement strand
AGACACAGACACACAAGCGCACAGACACACACGCGCACAGACACACACATACAGAGCTGCTGCCGTCATTGCTTTCATCTCCATCAGTCTCTGACGATTTTCCTGCTCTTGTTGGCAGCAGGCAGGATGTGCAGAGAAGAGGAGAAGGAAGGAAGGAAGGAAGGAGATGAGAGGAGAAGAGAGGAGAAGAGAAGGGGAGAGGAGAGAAGATGAGGAGTGGAGGGGAGAGGAGAAGGAAGGAAGGAAGGAGATGAGAGGAGAGGAGAGGAGAAGAGAAGGGGAGAGGAGAGAAGATGAGGAGGGGAGAGGAGAGGAGAAGAGAGGAGAAGGGGGGATGATCAGTGGAGAGGAGAGAAGTGGAAAAGAGGTGAGAGGGAAGAGGAGTGGAATGGAGTGAAAGAAAGAAGGAAGGAGAAGAGAGGAGAACGGGCTGATGAGGAGAAACGGATAAAGAGAGGACGTCAACAGACACAGCGGCAGGGGGACAGTGGACAGTGGACAGGGGAGGAAGTAGCGGGTACCAGAGATGGAGAACATGTCCATACGTAGGCTAGGCTATATCACAGTGCGAGTGTGAGGCTGTGCGGCTGTGCCAGTGTGTGTGTGTACCAGTGTGAGGCTGTGTGTGTTTGTGCCAGTGTGTGTGTGTGCCAGTGTGAGGCTGTGTGGAGGCTGTGTGTGTTTATGCCAGTGTGTGTGTGTACCAGTGTGAGGCTGTGTGGAGGCTGTGTGTGTTTATGCCAGTGTGTGTGTGTACCAGTGTGAGGCTGTGTGGAGGCTGTGTGTGTTTGTGCCAGTGTGTGTGTGTACCAGTGTGAGGCTGTGTGGAGGCTGTGTGTGTTTATGCCAGTGTGTGTGTGTGTACCAGTGTGAGGCTGTGTGGAGGCTGTGTGTGTTTGTGCCAGTGTGTGTGTGTGCCAGTGTGAGGCTGTGTGGAGGCTGTGTGGAGGCTGTGTGTGTTTATGCCAGTGTGTGTGTGTACCAGTGTGAGGCTGTGCGGCTGTGCCAGTGTGTGTGTGTACCAGTGTGAGGCTGTGTGGAGGCTGTGTGGAGGCTGTGTGTGTTTGTGCCGGTGATGCGTGCTGATGTGAGATGAGAATGTGGATGCGTAAGCTGGAGGTAGAGTATTATTACTTATTAGTGGGTGCTATTATAGCTATAGCTGTGTTATTAGTGTTAATCGTGTGTGTTATCTGGAGCTAGAGTGATATTGTGTTATTAGTGTGTGTTAAGTGTTAGCTGAGTGATATTGTGTTATTAGTGTGTGTTAAGTGTTAACTGGAGAAAGGGTAATATTGTGTTATTAGTGCTAGTAGTGTTACTGTTCCACGGGGGTCTGATGGCGGAGAGACTGAGTGGCGCACTGCTGGCAGGCAGGCAGCAATAAGATCACAAGATCAGCTAGTGACGTGCAGCACAGTATGAGGGGCTTGGGCAAAGTACATCATGCTCACAGTCTCTGCGCACACACACACACACACACACACATCCCTCCGCCCCAAGACATGACCCAATATCAGCTTAATAACACACTGCCCACAGCACAGAGAGATGACCCAATATCAGCTTATCAACACACTGTCCACAGAGATGTCTAGTCACAGGTTACTGCTACCATTCCTCCTCTATGTCTGCAATCAATTCAATTCAATTCCATTTCAATTCATTGAGCTTTATTGGCATGAATGTAAAAGTTACCATATTGCCAAAGCTGTAGGTGTAATACACAGATATAAAATAAAATAAAATAGAGATGACAAACATGTGCGACATGGAGTAGGGGGTATAGAGGTTAAATATCAAGCAAAATAAAAGAAAATAGAATTCATGTAAATGACCTGCCAACATGCACACACACACACACACACACACACATATCACCATCTTGGCGTCCTGGCAAAGTGCAGTTTGCTGATGTCCTAGTGTAACGGATGCTGACTAGCCTGAGCTGACTGGCAGTAGGACAGGCCATGGTACCCTTAATAACACTGCTAACCACTGAGAGTCGGAACGGAAGCCTGGGCTTTTCAGCATTTGACTCCGATGTCGTGGGTTTGTTGTTGTTGACAAGGTGGCAGATTTGAGACCCGTGAGCGTCTGAAACCGACCTCTGTTACAGTAGCATTCAATAGTGCATCTGCTGACAGTATCCCCACCCTGGCCTAATAGCCTACCACCCACCCTGGTGTCCTATAGTATAGTATCACCACCCTGGCATAGTACCCCCACCCTGACATCCTTGCATAGTACAACCCACCCTGGTGTCCTATTTAAGCAATATCACACGAGTGGGAGTGATGTTGTTGGAAGAATATCATCACTGTGTGTTGTTCGCCGTATGTACGAAGCCGCAGGCGGTTGCACCTTGTTAACCTTGAACCCCCACCCTGACATCCTACCACCCACCCTGGTGTTCTATAGTTTAGTATCACCACCCTGGCGTTTTGAAATAGTACCCCCACCCTGGCGTGACGTCCTATAGTTTAAAACCCACACCCTGGCGTTGTGGCGTAGTGGCGTTGTGGCGTTGTGGCGATGTGGCGTAGTGCGATCTGCTGCCAGAGCAGAGGGCCACAGACGGTCTGATGTGTGTCAGGAGACGCTGGATGGCTGAGGGCATAATCACACCACAGCTTAAGAGCCAGCTGCTGCCAACCAGACCTGCAGCCATCACACTGACCTTCTCGCCTTCACACACCACACACACACACACACACACACACACACACACCACATGCCTCCATCTCCACTCCATTAAGGAGAAACCAGCGGAGCATATTTCATAATCCCTGAAAATATCAGATTAAACGTGGCCCCAGTGATGTGGTAACGTTAATCCCGAATCCGATGGAGGGGCGGTGAATATGATCGGGTTTATACTGTGCCAATGGGGCCACTGTGATTTAGCATTATTGTCGCCGTGCAGAATACATTTCAGCATCATTGTGTGGCATCGTCGCTTTGGTTGGGCATGTTCAGCAACATCAGAGCTCTTGGCCGGTCGTTTTAAAAACAGCCCGCAAGAACACAATGAGCTATTGTTCGGCCAATTGCCAGGCCTGGAACCGGCAAGCTGAAGATACCGCTACTGTGTGTGTGTGTGTGTGTGTGTGTGCGTGTGCCTACGACAGCCTAGCGTCACCAGCATCGCCCCCAGTCTATTTAATTGGTATCGATTCCTGCTGCCCATTGTTGTTAGGATCTGCGATTAACCACACATTGGGGGTCAATACCGATAGCCTGTGGCAAACCAGTGTCCAGATGAGTACATCTGAATTCATGGCAATTATCCCGTATGCACATATTGAGCCTAGAGGCGTTTGCTGAAGGATAAAGACGCCCTGCGCCAGCCAGCCTCGGTGACAGCTCCTGGCGACAGACAACAGCCGGTGACAGTGTGCGAGATGACACCGATGTCTTATATATAAAAAAAAAAACCAGACACCATAACCACCGACTGAAGTCACAAAGCAATGCTTGTTTTACAGGCGATTATGAGGGCCAGAATTTCTAGATTATGCAGTTCACAAATGTACCTTGTGCTCACGTAATATTTCTGTTAGCCTAATGGGTAACCCGATTTTCGGCTACTGATTTCGTCATCTTTCAGTTATTCACGGGGAGGGCAGATAACGGGAGACTATACGGGTTACCCTATTTGTCTCCAATTGCATCGCGAAAGTTAAAAAGAAAAAAGAATAGATGTTTGCAATGTTGATCAAGTCCTCTGTGGTCAGCATGTTAGCGTTTTGAGGCATTATCATTGTGGGGCAGGTAACGTTAGGCTGCAAGGGTTTAGCAAGCATGCCACTGTCTCGCCACGGGCTTGCATATCATCTCTGCAGAGACACAACACAGTTGTTGTGATCTCAGTTACAGTTCATACTAAAATCATACCGATGCGATGCAAACATGTCACATACATATTCTGCTATTAGAGAGCTACGTGTTGACTACCATAGCTCATTTGTTCAGGCCGCTTATTCGGCCTGTGTGACTTAACGTTAGGCTAATTAAAAGGGTAACGGTAGTGTACAGACCTGTTGCGTCCTCTCGGCCGGGTTCATCATCACCGCCTGCCGAAAGCGGTTATCCACGTAGGACGCCATTGTGTGGAAAGCAGCCACAGCACAAGTAGGGAGGTAAATCCAGCCGTGTAACTTTCAAATGTGCACACTGTTTTTAGCGAACTAAACGCTATTTAGGTAACGGCGAGACTGCCTCAGTGGCCCATCGACCGAGGCTTAGGTTAGTCCCCAGGCCACAGGCTAAGCCGCGGGGTTTCTTTCCGTCCCCGCTCCGAGTCCAGAGGATGTGCACGGTCTCCGTTCGTCAAAGCCTGCACACACACAGTCCGGATGAGTGGATCCTTCTCCGTACTGCTGACGGAGAGGTTTTTCTGTCTCTGTGCTCGGTGCGTTTCTGGAGAAATCGTCCCTTTATTTAAGCAGTGTCGGGGGTGGAAAAGGCATTCTTCAGCGGTCTGCCCTTTCTTTCTTCACTAAATCCCGTTCTAAACAGAAAGAAAGTATCCGCGAATTCCAAAGATTGTCCATTTTAGACGACGGTGTGTTCAGTCGCGAGTCAATGGCAGCGGTTATTTATCAAACATTTTGAAGGTTTTCAAAAGTGAGGAGAAATCCACCGTAGCGGGTCTGTGTTGTGTGCCACCATGGTGACTGGTGTACTGACAGAAGAGGAGGGAGGGAGGCTTATGGGCGAGTCCATTCTGCCTGGGAAATAAAGGACTCGCCGAACAATGAGCTGGAGGAGCCGGCTAATGTCGCCACCTAGCGAAGGGAAGAGGAACTACAAGTCAAGATTCAGCAACATCATCAGATTGTTATTAGATAGCCTAGGCTAGTGCTGCCTGCTTCAAGTCAAATCCTGTCAGAGACAGTGGAAGCAGCCGATCGAAAGAAACCTAGTTGTAGCCAAGTTGAAACAATTTATTCTTTACCTATCCACATCTGTGACACTGATCTATATGGAAACTAAATGGAGAGCCACCAGCTAGGACTATTGGGCATGGCAAGAGATCCCTGCAGTCATTTGTTCAATCTTGACTAGACCTACTTGAAATCTTACTATAATAATAAAAATCTGTCACACATGGAACATCTTTAGGCCTGTAAAAACCCATCCAATCAGCCTGAGCATGGAGATGATGCTGCGTCTATCAGATTCTGGCAAATCTTTGAAAATGCAAACAGGGATGGCATATTAGTCTGCTTGGGGGGCTCTGGTAATAGCACTATCCTACTGCATGCAAAGGCAGTTTGAAAGACTCCACCCCCAGGCCCTATCCATCATGGCCAGACCATACATGCTATGTTATCAATATCAATATCATATTGTTATATCAATATCATACATGTTATATTATCGTCTGGCTGGTCAGACTTGGCGTTCATGGCTCTGGAGGGAGGCCTGAACAAGGGCGTAAGACCTGCTTGTACAATGTCTTCAAGGTTTTCCACATAAATTCCCCTTTCATGCTAGGACATCCCAGGTTATTGCATCTGTATCTTATTTCTGAATATTATCTCTGTCACTCTACAGACTCAAGGGCCACTTTACTGTGCATCCTGTTAGGATAGATGCTCCTCCAGTGTTTGTAGTGAAAGATGCTTCACCAGTGTTTGTAGTGAAAGATGCTTCACCAGTGTTTGTAGTGAAAGATGCTTCACCAGTGTTTGTAGTGAAAGATGCTTCACCAGTGTTTGTAGTGAAAGATGCTTCACCAGTGTTTGTAGTGAAAGATGCACCTCCAGTGTTTGTAGTGAAAGATGCTTCACCAGTGTTTGTAGTGAAAGATGCTTCACCAGTGTTTGTAGTGAAAGATGCTTCACCAGTGTTTGTAGTGATAGATGCTTCACCAGTGTTTGTAGTGAAAGATGCTTCACCAGTGTTTGTAGTGAAAGATGCTTCACCAGTGTTTGTAGTGAAAGATGCTTCACCAGTGGGTGTAGTGAAAGATGCTTCTTGTGCGGTATAAGATGCTTCTCCATTAGTGAATGATGCTCCACCATGCAGTGCAGTGTTTCTCAAACTGTGGGTCGGGCCCCACTAGTGGGGCGCAGGCACATGACAGGTGGGGCATGAGACATGGCTGTACCATCGACCAATGGCTGTACCAAATCCTGTACTCGCGGAATATTCCTCACGGAGATATTGTGCACAAATCGAGCCCTCCAGGTGGGGCGTGAAAATTCTCTGCCTTCCAAAAGTTTGAGAACCACTGATGCAGTGCAAGATGCTTTTCCACTAGTGAAATATGCTTTACCAGCGGGTGCAATGAAAGATGCTTCATGTGCATTGTGGAGTATAATAGCTATTTTTCTTTCTTGCACCAAAGCAAAATGTAAGAGTTCCCCCTCCTGTCACATCCTTCTTTAACCACTGGGTGTAAAATGCTTCATCAGTGGGTGCAGTGTAATACGCTGCCACTGAAGTCCACCAAGTATAAAATACTTAGGTGTAAAATTGAGCACTAAAGCAGAACTCTGTGTATTTAAGTATTGACTGTAGTGATGAAGTACAAACTCTGATGTGAAGTAAACGTCTCTAACTCTACTTTAGGGCCCAGGGGTGCGTC
This sequence comes from Sardinella longiceps, assembly GCA_027497455.2. Classification (NCBI taxonomy): domain Eukaryota; kingdom Metazoa; phylum Chordata; class Actinopteri; order Clupeiformes; family Clupeidae; genus Sardinella; species Sardinella longiceps. The sequence goes on along the minus strand of JAODXP020000010.1, from coordinate 9,831,146 downwards.
TCCCAAACATTTACGAGCTATTTACGGGCTAACTGGGGCTTACCAACATCGTGGGAACCATGAAACTACGAGAGAGGTGTTCCCCAAAATGCTCGTCCATACTATGGAGGTGAAACCTCCATGTTACGATGTACGTAGCTACTATGTCCTTGTTTCTCGAAATCATGGTTCCTGCGCTATATCGTAAACAACATCGTAACTTGATCCGTACCTACGAGAGCTCTTCACCTCCCGTAACAAGTTAGTATCTTACTACAACACTGTAGTCAACAGAGGGCGTTGAACATACCATAGTTGGGTAAATTTGGAGACAACGAAATTGTTGATTAAAAACACTTCAATGATGAGTAAGACTTGGTTATATAATGACAATGTGATTTCCTGTTAATTATTAATATTATAAGCCACGTTAGTCTCCTTGAGTATTTTCATGATTTAAATTAGGCAAGAGATATAGTGTGTATTGAGATGACTGGTGGCGTAAATGGATAAGCCAGTGCGCCTTTGAGGTGTATAACGGTGATTCGTGCGAGTTCAAAACCACCTGTCAACGTGTGTGGGATTTGTTTCTGTTGTCCTCTCCTTTATTATTTAGGAAGAATTTTCATTTGGAGAAAGTTTCCAGGTGGTGATTATTGGTGATAACAGGTGTAATGGCAGGCCTATTCAATTAGGAAATTAGATGGTTTCGTTGTTAATGTGAGTGTTATCAATCGGTAGACGTTCAAATGCAAAGATAATATTGCATGGAACAAGCGGGGACAGGCGAATTGTTATAGCCTAGGCACATGCGTAAAATATGTCCAAGCAAATGGATAATTATTTCAGTTTATTTGTCTTGTATTGTTTTAAATATAATAATTTAGACACAGAGTAAGAAGATATTCTACAACAATCACCTGGCATTGAACCTCCAACTGCTCTAATGAATGTGAGTCAAAGCTGTGCGCTTAACCCACTAGGCCACCTGCTGCACGTAGAGGAAGGTTGCTCACATCTAATTAGACTACTTGCCAATATAATTTCCTGTCGTTATTATTTCTTGTATTTTCACTCGAAGGTGAAGATAAACTAGACCACTTTTGGCATATGACTTAATTGAATCTTATATTGATCACAGGTTCATGTAACCGCCGTTATTAACTGACTATATCAACATAAATGTATAAACGGGACTGGCATGCTTCCTACCGCGAATGCGCTCGAATTGTCTCCGAACACTTCCGAAAACATCTGCAAACATGGTCGTAGCCGTAGGAACTATGGTGGTACATACCAACATGGTAGAAACTTACATAGTAGTCTACCATGTTGGTAGGCTTTTTTGGGAAACACCCATAGCTGAGCACCTACCTAGTTCCCACGAACATCGTACTTTGATGGTAGAATGCTAACATCCATCGTTGTACGGGAAACGCACCCCAGTTCTAGATGCATCATCCGTAGTAACACAGTTAATCTACTTACGGGCCCAGTTCTAGATGCATCATCCGTAGTAACACAGTTAATAAATCTACTTTAGGGCCCAGTTCTAGATGCATCATCCGTAGTAACACAGTTAATAAATCTACTTTAGGGCCCAGTTCTAGATGCATCATCCGTAGTAACACAGTTAATAAATCTACTTTAGGGCCCAGTTCTAGATGCATCATCCGTAGTAACACAGTTAATTCAACAGAAACAGAGGTGGGCTGAACACTTTGTTGTAGACATGGGGACTTGTGACTTGAATTGACAAAAAATACTTGGACTTGAAACTTAAAGACTTGGGATTTGACTTGACTTGAGACATGATGACTTGAATGACTTCAGCATTATTCACATTACAATGAGTGTATAAGTTTCGTTTACACCAACATTTCATTTTCCAAGCATTCCATTGAGGAAGCTGATTAGCAGCAAGACCATCAAACAAGAAATATTTGGTTATAAAGAATGAATGCATACATGACTAGATACACCATCTTTATTATTTACTGTACATCACTTTCTGGAATAAAAAGCAATATTTTAAACATGAAAATGCATACTACACAGCAGTGCCAATACCCATTGCTGCCACCTGGTGGGGGCAATTAACATGACATGTTGCACCTGTGATCCATGTTTCTTTATATGACAGTGATGTACAGTATTTTGCCATACCATTTTGAATACAGACATACTGACAGACATACAGATGTGAATACATACATATTATGAATTTCATTCTTCCCTTCCTAATGAATAGTTGTGATTCCTGCTTGGCAGACATGTGATTGTAACATTAATATATAAATAATGACACACGTGATCATTTCTTTCTAGCACTCCTATGTAGCTTGATTGTTAATCGTCTTGTGTAAGTCGCTTTGGATAAAAGCGTCTGCTAAATGCATAAATGTAAATGTAAATAAATTGATTCATTGACTGATATATTAATATATAAACAAACCTAGGTAGTGAGACTTTGATTTCTGTATATGATACGGATGCCAACTAACTCGGTTAGCTTGGTGGCAGTATGTGTAAATCCTCACAACCCAATTCCTTGGGCATTTCTAACTGCTGAGGTAGAAGCCTGGGCTTTGAGTTCAGTGGTTAGACTGTCCGACTCCCACGCCGGGGAGGTTTGTTGTAGCTGACGGGGTGGCAGGTTTGAGACTCTGTGTGCGGTGCGGACCGCCACCGGCTTCATTGGTGCCGTGACCCGGATGGGAGTGAGGATTTGGGGGGTGAGTGTAACAGATGCCAGCTGGGCTAGCTGGCGGCGGTAGTGTATGTGTTAATCCTCACAACCCAATTCCTTGGGCGTTTCTCGTTGTTCCATCCTGTATTTTATTTGATCATCTCAGCAGAGCTGTTCTCTCCTGTACCTCACTAACTCATCAGAGTCCACCAGAGATAGAGTTAGTTGTGCTCCAGCTGGCCTCAGACTCCCGCTGACATCCTCAACTCCTCAGTGAACTCCTGTATCTCCTCCAGACACGCCTGGTCCACAGACGGCTTTGTGTCTTCAAGGGCCTTCAGCACATCCTCCTGAGGAGAGAGAGAGGACACAGTAGGATACAGTACAGACAACTGGGCCCCATGTACTGTATGCAGCACAGACAACTGGGCCTATGCAGCACAGACAACTGGGCCTCATGTATGCAGTACAGACAATTGGGCCTCATGTCACAGACGACTGTTCAGTTCAGTGTTTATTTGTCACATACATAGAAATACTTTTGTAAGACAATGTAGTGAAATGCGCCTCATGTATACAGCACAGACAACTGGGCCTCATCCATACAGTAATATACAGCACAGACAACTGGGCCTTTACAGGAGACATGTTAAACTATATGACTCGTACATGAGCGGAGACCCACACACTGTGTCACACTCACTATTGGTGTTTTCAAGACTACGTAACGTTACAAAACATTTACTACATCAACCATAGGGATGAATGGGAACTGTTACGCTATGTTACAAAACGTTACGACTGTTGAATTCGCCCCAAGTGAGTGATGTGATGTATGAGGTCATAGGTCATGTGATGCTGTGTCACACTCACCATGCATATGATGGGTTCAGCTAGCTCGTCCCCCACATCCTCCCAGGTCATCTCCATAGCACCAGCGTCTCCAGGACAACAAGGGGTCAAAAGGTCATCCTCCTCAGTAGCTTGAACAGACCTCCGTCCTCTCATCTTTCACCCAGGAAGAAAATTAAACAAACAGGATATGCATCAAATTGACAAGTGCAATGACACATCTCAGCCTCCCAACTTTCAGACAATTTTCTAAGTGATGTGATGCGTGATGTCATAGGTCATGTGATGTAGTACCCGTTTGAAGTGAGTGGCCTTCTGCACTCTACGGACGGGCTGCAGGAGTGCACTATGGGTAACGCAGGCAATGTCCGCTCCCGTGAAGCCGTCGGTTCTCTGGGCCAAGGAGGTGAAGTTGGCTTCAGTCAGTGTGTTTGACACACAGCTCAGCTTCTGCTTGAACATCAGCGCTCGGCTCCGCTCGTCAGGCATGGGGATACACACATAGCGCTCAAAGCTGGTCACACACACACAAACACACAGAAACACACACAACTCCAGTCTTAAGTGTGATTGAACATGGGGACATTAACATACATACTGCACACACACACACACACACACACACACACACACACACACACCTTTCAGATGTTCAGAAGTGTGAGAGCGTGAAAAATGTACCCATGCACTCACGGCAGTACATCACACAAACACACACATGTTCTGATGAATAAGCATTTGCCAGAGCGAGCTCTAAATGGCTCATAGGCCAACTCAAGTGTCAATCATATGAGGTCACATATGAGGCTTTTAATCTCACCATTGTTTAACTTCCGGGTCGAGTCTCCAGGGCACAGCAGTGGCTCCCAGCACGAGAGGTCCAGTGTTACTCTCTAAAACACCTGAGACAACAGGCAAACTCACAGCATTACTAGGCTTGACTGGGCTGTTTAACTACGCAAGATCTGATATCATCAAGTATTTAAGAGTCCAGGATCAACGTCAAATGTTTGCCCTGGATCAATGTACCTTAACCCTAACCCTAATCCATTGATCCCGGACTCTTAATTACTTGGTGATATCAGATCTTCCGTTAAGCAAACTACATGGCTACAATCATACTGATGGCTACAATCATACTGATCTTGACTAGTGTAAGTCTGGGTTTGTCTGAATGCTCAACTTCAGACGAACCAATGGCATTCTGGTAGAGGCTGAAGTAGCTCTGAGTATTGTGTATTGTGTTTTGTATTTTTGTGGTTTTTTTGTGTGTTTTTATATGTTTGATAGTATTCAGAAGGATTGTGTTTTGGTATTTTGGTCTGTGTATGTGTGTGTGTGTGTGTGTGTGTGTGTGTGTGTTTGTCCCACCCTGCATCTGTATGAGCAGTTCCGCGCGTGCCGCCTGCCTGGCCACCTCTACCTCAGGCCCGCAGAAACTCTCCATGTCGTCCAAACACAAGATGGAGGGCTGGTGTGAGCGCGCCCTTGCAAACGCCTCCCTCACACACCTGGGAAAACAGGAAGACAACAAGATCTCAAGAGTTTCATCTTCGATGAGAACCCATTTGGATCTAGAACAGTTCCATAGGGAACCTGCTTAATGTGACAGCTCAGTGTCATTCTATCTATCATAGGCCTACCTCTATTGCTGTTGCACAAGTTGTTCTGTTCTGTTATCCCAAATTCTTCTGTTCTCCTTGCCATTTATAATAGTCAGCAAGCTTGTACAACAGGATTATGCCTGAATGATACCAAACTATCACTTTAATCAAGAATATTGCCCCACTCCACTTTTAAACACACACACACACACACAGACACAGCACACACACACACACACACACACACACACACACACACACACACTTCCCCCCTTACAGAAGAGGCCTTACTCTTGGTTTTGGCCCAGCCATCTGGACACCATGTCTGATGAGGAATGCCTGTGGAAGTGTGAGTCCCCCACCTGTCCTGCCAGAGCCTGGAGCAGAAGGGTCTTCCCTGCGCCTGGGACTCCATACAGGAGGATAGACCTCGGACCGGTCCTTCCTCCGTCAGACCCAGAGCCTGGAGAACAGACAGCACCATTCATTTTAGTTATTTTATCTTTTATTTATTGCAAATAAAGTAGGACAGTTACAAATTTACAGAGGACAAAACAGTAGACATATACATGTATGTACGTTTGACATAACAAAAAACAGAGAGACAGAAGTGGAGCAGTAGGCTATAAGTTGATAATAGTAATGGGGAGGAATAGGAGGGGGGTTGGGGAGGGTGCGTATGGTGGGCCAGGGATATCACACCATCATTTTAATCAAAGATCATGGAATACTGGCCAACACAGAGCATAATATACTTCAGTGGGAGCAAACGTGAATAAATCCAGTCAGCATAAGTGCACTGCGTCACAGTATTAACTTTTCAACAACTCACTCCGCTTTTACCCTCTCTGGTTGTATTCAACTGAGTTTATTATGGATCGATCAAATAGCCTATTTTATGAGGTCATAGATATTACTGGCCAGGCATGTCAGTGGAAATTCAAACCTGGGTGAGTAAAAGAAATACTCATAGGACTACTAATTAAAGCCGGAGATTTCACTACTTTTCTGGCTCATCAGGACAGGTAGGCCTATAAGAGGCATTCCATCAATCAGAGCCACAGGCAAGCCCTTGGTGATAAAGGTCCAGAACACCAAAAATTTCAAATTCTAAAAATAATATTGAAAAGACCATTTCAAAAAGATTAGCCTATTACACCAATAAGTGGTCTACTCTAAGGCATTCCATTCCAAAACCAAAACCAAAATCACAGACGAGGTGGCAATGTGCACTGTAAAATGACTTAATAAATAAGGGGCACCAAAGACAATCTTAACTGGCCATGGCAGTAATTTGTTTAATGGCACACATTGTTGATTCCTTCTTGTCACTCAACTTATTTTGTAGACTTTACAGACGAATCTGTACCTCTGTAATTGGTTGGGGGTACCATTCAGAGACAAAACATGAATTGGATGATGCTGATGCTTAATATTTAGGCACAGTAGTCTATACGTTGTGTGTCTGTATAAATTACCTGACACACCAGTGGTGGTGGTCACATGCTCTCTGACTGCCTTGAGAAGCGTAGTCTTCGCTTCGTCCAACCCAGCGACGTCATCCCATTCAACGCACGGAAACGCCATAACACCACACCGACATAAGTTGGAAGATTTAGACTACGACCACCAAGCTCTTTTTTCCTGTCAACGCCATGGTTAGTCTCATTGAAGAATCGGATGCTTCCCAGTGGCCACAAAACGAGAATCATAAGACATTTGCACACGCAACTTTCAAAACAAAATGAAAGTCTGTGTGGGAAGGCGTATCAAATAGCATATCCCGTTTTAACAGCTCATTCTGATTTTAGACACGGATCTGTAAGGCTATTACAGAAGGTCTATATTTCCCCCAATCCATTGATTAGGTTTCTAATCAAATTCTATGTCTAAATTCACGGACATCGAGTTTGCTCTTCTTTGGAATCATTTGTTTACATCCGTGTTACATTGATCATATTCCCCAACACATTCAATCTAAAGTTCCTACGCCTTTTTTATACAGTAGCATTCTATAAACATTTTAAAAAGGTTAGGAGTAGCAAAGCCCTTCTTCTATGGCTATTTGTGTGTCTGATAGTACTTAATTAAATCAAAATGTCAGTAGAAAATCGTCCATTTCTGCAACTCATTCATATTCGAACTCATCTGGCTACAATGTGTGTGTGTTGGATTTTCGGATTTTCAGTCATTTAGTCTACTGCAATGAGCCTATATGTTTGAATTAAATAGAATAATCTTTTATTCTGCAAGCTAAAGAAGCACAGCATTTCTTCCAAATTACAAATAAAAACATTTAGAGCTTTTATTTGCAGATATTTCATGACACCATTATTGTTAATAGTAACAAGGTGGCGCTGTCGTACTTCTCTGTATTTGATAGGCCTAGTCTGCGATGGCGATCATTGGCATAAGGGGGCGCTAGAGTGGTAGGGTAGAGTATTGGCATACGAGCAGAGTGGTATACAGAATATGGGCATTGGATTGGCATATGGGCATAGAGTGGCAGAACAGACCTCATATGGCAGGTGTGGGCAATTATTTTGGCTGAAGGGCCACATCAGCTTTTAGATTTTGACTAATGGGCCGGGTGTGTTAACAGTCAACCGGTTGATGCGTGTAACTTGGCAAATCTTAAACCAGTAGCCCCACTTTCTTCAGAGGACATGTTAACATTCAGGGTTAAAAGGGTGGAGGGGGGATTTGTTTTACAACCGAATTCCAAAAAAGTTGGGACACTGCATACATTTTTAATAAAAATGGAATCCAATAATTTACAAATCTCATAAACCTATATATTGTTCACAATAGAATATAGATAACATGGCAAATGTTGAAAGTGAGATTTTTTTAAATGTTATACCGAATATTGGGTCATTTTGGATTTTATGAGAGCTACACATCCCAAAAGAGTTGGGACGGGTGGCAATAAGAGGCCAGAAAAGTAAAATGTTCAGATAAGGGACAGCTTGAGGATCCATTTGCAACTTATTTGGTCAATTGGCAACATGATTTGGTATGAAAAGAGCCTCCGAGAGTGGCATTGACTCTCTTAAGTCAAGATGGGCAGAGAATCACGAGTTCCCCAAATGCTGTGGCAAAAAGTAGTGGTCCGAGATCACAAAGGAGTTTCTCAGACAAAAATTGCAAAGTGCTTGAAGGTGTAATCATCTACAGTGCATATCATCATCCAAAGATTCAGAGAATCTGGAACAATCTCTGTGCATAAGGGTCAAGGCCGGAAAACCATACTGGATGCCCATGATCATTGGGTTCTTAGATGGCACTACATCACATACAGGAATGCTAATGTAATGGATATCACAAACTGGCCTTAGGACTACTTCCAGAAAACATTGTCAGTGAACACAATCCACTGTGTCATTCGCCATAGCCAGCTAAAGCTCTATAGGTCAAAAAAGAAGCCATTCCCAAACATGATCCAGAAGCACAGGCGTTTTCTCTGGGCCAAGGATCATTTAAAATGGACTGTGACAAAGTGGAAAACTGTTCTGTGGTCAGACGAATCAAAATTCAAAGTTCTTTTCGGAAAACTGGGATGCCATACCATCCGGACAAGGACAACCCAAGTTGTTATTGCTTATTGTTAGCGCTCATTTCAGAAGGCTGCATCTCTGATGGTATGGAGATGCATGAGTGTGTGTGGCATGGCCAGCTTACGCATTTGGAGAGGCACCATCAAGTCTGCAGTCCAGATCTTTCACCCATAGAAAACTTTTGGTGCATCATACATAGGAATACATGACAAAGAACACCTAAGACAGTTGAGCAACTAGAAGCCTGTATTAGACAAGAATGGGGCAACATTGTCTCCACAACTTCTCTCCACAGTCCCCAGACGTTTGCAGACTGTTTTAAAAAGAAGAGTGGATGCCACACAGTGGTAAATGTGGCCTTGTCCCAACTATTTTGGGATGTGTAGATGCCATGAAATTGAAAATCAACTTATTTTCCCCTTAAAATGATAAATTTCCAGGTTTCAACATTTGATATGTCATCGATGTTGTATTCTGAGTAAAATATTGAAATTGGAAACTTCCACATCACTGCATTCTGTTTTTATTCACAATTTGTAAAGTGTCCCAACTATTTTGGAATTCGGTTGTACATGAATACAACAGATTTCATAAATCAGGTCTATAATCTAAGTCACCTTAGCTAAATGAGAAATCATTCTAATGGAAAGGCTCAACAGGCTGCATGGTAAATGGTAAATGGACTGCATTTATTTAGTGCTTTTCTACTCCTACAAGCACTCAAAGCGCTTTACGAGTCATGCCTCACATTCACCCATTCACACACCGGTGGCAGAGGCAACCATGCAAGGCGCCAACCTGCTCACCGGGAGCAATTTGGGGTTAGATATCTTGCTCAAAGGCACCTCGCTGGGGTCAGGTGGAGCGGGGCTCGAATCTGCAACCCTCCAGTTGCCGAACGGCACCTCTACCAACTGTGCCACCACCGCACCGCATGTGGCCATATAGTTTGCCCAGGTCTGTAATATGGCCTATATGTTTCAATCAGCTGTATTAACTCATTACATAGATAAGAACGTGATGTGTCATGATCTGTGTCATGTGATTATGTCATGCTCACAGAATACATATAGTTCTACCTTACCATATAAGGCATCATATAACACCCACCACCATCCGGAGCTGGAAGAGTCTAACAAACAAGCTTCATATTTGACCACGGTGATGGGAAGTGATGACATAAGAAAGCAGCTCCACACATGACTGTGGTGATGGTCAAGTGTTGACATAAGAAGCAGAAGTTTACAGTAAGAGAAGTTGGTTCTCACCAGTCCAGTGTGTGTATCCAACCTTCAGCCCGGGAGTTGTGACATAAATCACTTCTTTACCACATACACACACACACACACACACACACACACACACACACACACACAGCACTCTTATCTCGGCAGCTATGTCTGTGAGTGTTCACATTGACCCGTCTGTGTGAGTGTGTGTACGTGTGTGAGAAGACTACATACATGGGTGGTGTGTTGCACATTAAGATGAAATCTATGCTGGGACTTGTGCTGCTGGCTACATCATTACAAGGTATGTATATTTAGTGTGTGTGTTTAAAATGTTTGGGTGTGTATAATATATATATTATGCTATGTATTTTTTGTCTGTGCGCAAACACACTCACATGTACATAATATGGATATGGAATTGTAGTCGAGGTCAGACCGATCACTAAAGGGCAACTTCAGTCGTTTTCAACAAGAGCTGTATTGCTTAAGCTACTCAAGACTATGAAGTATCAACAGACACCTTACAACACAGAACTGTATTGTGTATGGTGTGTTGTAATGTGTCTGATGATGTTACATAGCTTTTGGGGTGATATTTGGATGCTGAAAACACAGTTTAAAAATCTGGCCCATTGGGCTAGTTGTAAGTGATTATTCTCTGTTCAAGGAAACCTATATGGTTGCACCAAAATGTCTTGCATCTTCACAATTGACTAATTTCAAGTAGCTTGAGCAATACAGCTCCTGTTGAAAATGACTGAAGTTGCCCTTTAACGGGTCTTGAAACCACCACCTCGTCAACCACAACAAGCCCACGGTAGGGGAGACGAATGTTCTAAGCACTGAGCAGAAAAGCCCAGGCTTCTGACTCAATGATTAGAAGCGTTCTTAAGGCTACGGTTGTGAGGATTTATCACATACTGCCAGCAGCTAACCCAGGCTAGTTGGCATCCGTATCCGTGTGTGTGTGTGTATCTGTATGTGTGTGTGTGTGTGTGTCTGTATGTGTGTGTGTGTATCTGTCTGTGTACAACATAACTCGAAAAGTACTGCACAGATTTGTATATTGGGACAAGTAAGAACTGATTAGATTTTGGTGGCAATCGGTGATCCAGAACACCATCTGGAATTTATTTTGTATCTGTGACCACATTGCCTTGGCGGAGGTCTGCGCTCTCTGTGTGCTTTTCTACTATACAGTCATTGGTAACACTCCTCTCTTCATGCAGGGCTGGACTCTGTCTGTGATGCCACTCGGGGTGATACTACATGCTATGGGTCTCTGGGAAGACCTGTAGACCTGCACCTGATGAGAAATGCTAATGGATACTACCTGGAATTATATAATGGAAATAAGATTGTTTTTAGATACAAGAGATTCATGTTAGAGTTCTATCATGAGTGGAACACTCCATCATTCCATCAGAGGTGGCAGTTTGTTGCTGCTAATGGGACCCTGATTATAAACCCTGCAGAGAGGAGAGACTCAGGAACATACAGACTGCAGATCCACAAAAATGGCAAATTAGTGGGAGATAAAACTGTTTCTCTGTTCATTGAAGGTAAATGTCAATGTCAATTTATTTATAAAGCACTTTATTCTCAACAGCACCTTGACCTGTAGCTTGAATGCTGTAGATCATAAGATCATAATTTATAATTTTTCTCTGTGATAAACCTTCCATTGAAATAATGTGTAAAGTTTTGTAAATTCATATCTTCAGATAATCACATAAATCTTCTACTCTCTGGGCCTCAATAGTGTTTAGTCCTGTAGTATAATCTGTAAAGCAGCAGTAGTTTTAGAAAATCATTCCAACTCTGATGTCCTTTACGGTAAATTACACACATGTTGCTGTAATCCCTCCTCCCCAGCTCCTGTAACTGAAGCAAACCTGTCAATCAGCTGCTCAGCCAATGGGAAGAGAAAAGCAATGTGCTCCTCCAATGGGGACAGTCCTCAATACAGCTGGTCTCTGGATGGGAGGCCTCTAGTTGGCGCTGGAGCTGATGCTAGGTTGTCGCTGAGTTCAGACGACCAGAGTCTTGTGTTCCAGGGCAAACTCACCTGCAGCGCCAGGAACCACGTCAGCAGCACACACACCTCAGCACAGCTGTTTGGACACTGCTCTGGTCAGTGACTGTTTGATATCCATATAATTAGGACCTTCTGAGAAACCAGTATAGATTTATGTCAATACTGGCAATATCACATCAAACCTCAAAGACAAATCCATAAGAATTTACAGCAACAACCTCAATTCCTGACAGTGTACAGATCTGTTAACAAACTAAGAAACCAGAAATGCTAATTATTTAAAAGTTATGCAGACCAACAAACAATGAACTGAATTTCATTAAGCTCATAAGTCAGTTATTGACTGGTGCCAAAATTGAAAAATGTGCTTTTTTTAGGGAGCCAGAGACATTTTTGAGACAACAGATTGTAGGGGAGCTGAGAGAGTTTCCATGCATCCTGATGAGTCATTTAACCAGACTTTGTTAAGGCACCTTTAATGTTAGGCCCCACTATTGCCAGCTTTACAGTCCATGGCAAACACTAAACATGCCTGATGCTCTGCCTGCAGGGTCGTCCATCTTTGTGCCCAATGATCCAAGCCGCACACAGCAACACCCCTGCCCAGGTGAGTGACGCATGAGTGAACCACTTTAATACAGGATATTATTATTGGTTGCTCTTTAGGTGGTTTTCTCCTAACCTCACTGACATCAGATGCAGCGCCCCCTCAGGCGCATCCATCTGATGCCGCGTCCATTACAAGATATTTCAGGTCCGATATTAAATGGACGGACCAACCAGAAGACGCGTACGAAGCACCGGGCGGGATTTTTGACGTATCTCATCTCTAGCAAACTTACAAAATACATCTAACAGTTATATTTGAAAGAGACATCTATATTATGCGAGTTGAATCGATACATTTACATTTATGCATTTAGCAGACGCTTTTATCCAAAGCGACTTACATTTGTCAACTATCAACTTCAGGGCAAATCTCCCCTAGAGCAACTTAGGGTTAAGTGCCTTATTGCTCAAGGGCACAACGGTGGCAGCCGGGATTCGAACCCACAACTTGGAGACTACTAGCTGACTAGAGTCAAAGTCCTTAACCACTATGCTACCACCACCCCAGTATTGTGGCAATTATGCCGCAGATTCTAGCGTTTATGTTTGTTTGGAACATGTGAGAAATTAGAAATCGTGTGGGCTCATGGGATGCAATTGGTAGGTTTCAATTTATGTGGTTGAAGAGGATAACGGACAAGTGGTTCATCCAAGTATATGTAAGGATTTTTGATGACGCCCGGTCTTATGAAACAATTCTCTTATCAAGCAACATCAGATGTATGCGTATACGTATAAGGGGAGGCTGCATCTGACGTGAGTGAGGTTAGTTTTCTCCCAGGTGCTTAAGTCCAAAAAAGTGCTGAATGCAGGCTGAAATGCATGGAGCTGAGCACTTGAGA
>JAODXP020000010.1:9793512-9817644 GCA_027497455.2 Sardinella longiceps | reverse complement strand
TGCATTGCTGTGGTGTGAAGTGGTGTGTCTTTGTTTACGTATAATGTCTACTTTGTTTGTTGTTGCTTGTGTGTCTCTTATATCTGCATTCTTCTGTGGAGTGTTGTGATTTGTGTGGTGTCTTTTACAATTTCTCTTTTGTCTGTTGCTGCTTCTGTGTGTTACACCTGTACTGCTTTGGTAGTGTTGTTGTATGTGTGTCTGATGTTGTATGTGTGTCTGATGTGGGTCTATTTGTCTTGTAGATAAGGTTTCTCTCTTTTTAATGCAACTTTCTTTTAGTGCTGCCTTTTCTTGGCCACGGCTCATTTGTAAAAGAGATTATAATCTCAATATGATTACCCTGGTTAAATAAAGGATAATTAAAAAATAAAATAAAATCTGTGTGATAGTGTGGTAACACTTTAATCATCACATGTCTCTCCTCTCCTCTCCTCTCCAGCTCCAGTGTCTGATGTGTACCTGTCAATCAGATACTCAGCCAATGGGGAGAGGAGTGTGAGGTGCTCCTCCAATGGGGACAGTCCTCAGTTCAGCTGGTTCCTGAATGGGAGGAGTCTGAGTGAAGCTGATGCTGATCTGAGTTCAGATAACCAGACTCTCCTGCTGAGGGGGGATGTGACAGGAGAACTCACCTGCAGCGCCAGAAACCACGTCAGCAGCACACACACTTCAGCTCTGCTGTTTGGATGCCGCTCTGGTCAGTGACTCTAAAACACACACACACACACACACACACACACACACCTCAGCTCTGCTGTTTGGACACTGCTCTGGTCAGTGACTCTAAAACACACACACACACACACACACACACACACACACACCTCAGCTCTGCTGTATGGACACTGGTCTGGTCAGTGACTCTAAAACACACATACACACACACACACACACACACACACACAGCTATGATAATCCCCTGTTTGCAGGAGATGCGTGTCCAGTGTACAATGGAGTATGGGCACACACACACACACACACACACACACACACACAAACACTTGTCTCTCATCATAATTTTCTTTCTGCAGGTGTGTCTCCAGTGTTCATCAGTGTGTGGCTGGCAGAGATCATCATCCTCACATCACTGCTGGTGGGAGGGTATTACCTCTACATCAGAAACAAGACACCACACACTGCAGGTCAGAACACACACACACATTACACACATACTCAGAATACACACTTTAGACACATGCTAGGCCAGAATGCTCTACACCAGTGGTTCTCAAACTTTTTCTTTCATTCCCCACTTTGGAAGGTAGAGAATTTTCACGCCCCAGCGGGAAGGCTCAATTTGCACATAATACATGTATTTCAGTGAGGGTATCATTGGAAACACCATTGGAAAGCTCAATTTACTGTAATATGTGCATATCTGACAAATAGGTGTGAATTTGGGGGGCATGGTACGACCAGTGGTCGTTCGCAAAGAGGTGTCTCGCGCCCCACCTGTCATGTGTCTGCGCCCCACAGTTTGAGAAACACTGCTCTACACACACATTGTGCACACACTTTAGGTTAGAGTGCACAGATTACAGTTTCCCGGTAACTACCAGCATGTGTTTGTTTTAGCGCTATAAGACCGGCAACTACTGTATGTGTGTGTGCATGTCAGTGCAGTAAGGCTGCTACCTACCGCGTGTGTGTTTTCTAGTTAGCTAGTAACTTATGTGTCTGTGTATGTTTGCTGCATGTGTTAGATGTGTTTCTGTCTCTCTGAGATGTGCTTGATCTTCAGTATGTGTGTGTGTGTATGTGTGTGTGTGTATCGCTTCTCTCCCAGGTGAGGGTGAGTATCAGAATGTGGAGCTCACTCAGACCTCCATGAGTCACAGGAGGAGGAGGACGCCAGAGGAGGAACAGATGTACTCACTCCCCATTGGCTCAGAGGAGGAGCACTGACTCCCCATTGGCTCAGAGGAGATGTAGTGACTCCCCATTGGCCCATTGGCTCAGAGGAGATTCTCTGTCTTCTCATTGGCTTAGACATGGACCAGTGAGATGCTGTTCCAATCTCAGTGTCTGCCCTCACACAGACTTAATAGTGTGCTCACTGCTAATGCTAACTGCCCCCTAAGGGTGTGAGTGAGGGTTCAGTTGCAGCCCTTTCTGAGCCCTTTCTGGGAGTCTGCGTTGCAAACTTTGCTACAGGAAATTACCCACAATTCATTGGAATGTGACGTGAAACAGTGGTGACGCATCAACATGTTAAAGAAGCACCTGTAGATTGCAATGTGATGTTAGACTTGAGTTAGTTAGTCTATTTCAACAGATTTGAACTCATCACAGGGAGTGTCCCCATCATGCCAATTCTGGTGAGTGTTAGTTATCTGGGTTAAAGAAACACATTATCACACACACACACACACACACACCCACACCCCTGCCACTGTCCATCTGCATGATGCAGACGTGCTCTGTAATCTGTAAATTACAGAGACAGGCGATGCATCTCTGATATCTTTGGTTGTGAGTCATTTGTAACAAAGGACTTAGAGGCAGTATATGGTCATACTGGTAACATATTATAATAATGGTACTGTACACAATGTAGTATTATTTAAGCATTAATAAGTGGTTAGTTACTCACTAATAACTTGTGTTTCATCATCAGTAAGTGATTTTTAAATAGGGTATTAATGCTAAAGTTCTTAGTAATGTCATGATTTTACATATTTTTGTCTTTGTATTTTCTTAGTCTGTAAATAATGAAATAACACTTAGTTTATAATTTATACATAAACACATAGCATCCAACATATGAAAGAAATAATGCGAAATTAATGGCTGAATTCATTACACATTCATAATGCAACTAATATTATCAACCAATTTTGTGTACCCTAAAGTAAACTCAATCTCTGATCAAATTTGTTAATGATTACTAATCAATTGTTCAGTCATATAATATTTTTGATACTATATTCTATACACATATACAGTACCATTAGGTGGTAACTGCCATAGACACCATGGTACTTGGAGACATAAGTTTGTAAGTTATCATTCTGTCAATGTAAATTAACGATGGTCATTATTAAAAGTCACTCTACTATAATACTTGTTATTGATTACTTAACACTTACTCACTGCTTATTATTACATTACTTCTATCCATGGTCTTTCAGGTTATTATTATTACATTACTTCTATCCATGGTCTCTAAGGCGGTTTGCTAATAGCCCAGACTGGGTACGTAATGTCACAACTAGTATCAGAGAATGACTACTTTACTTTACTCAGATGCTGTGCTGTTCACTTTACTCTACTTTACTCCGATGCTGTGCTGTTTACTTAACTTTACTCAGATGCTGTGCTGTTTACTTAACTCTTCTTTACTTTACTCAGATGCTGTGCTGTTTACTTTACTCCGATGCTGTGCTGTTTACTTACTTTACTTTACTCCGATGCTGTGCTGTTTACTTTACTCAAATGCTGTGCTGTTTACTTAACTCTTCTTTACTTTACTCCGATGCTGTGCTTTTTACTTACTTTACTTTACTCCGATGCTGTGCTGTTTACTTTACTCAAATGCTGTGCTGTTTACTTACTTTACTTTACTCCGATGCTGTGCTGTTTACTTTACTCTACTTTACTCAGATGCTGTGCTGTTGTGCAGCGGAGATTTTCAGCTGTAGGGGGCAGCACCATCACATAATCTAGAGTCTTTGGCCCAGTGTGTGTGTGTGTGTGTGTGTGCGTGCGTGGACCATCATTATCCCACAGGCTATCTCCCTGTGGACACCAGTAGAGTCTTTGGCCCAGTGTGTGTGTGTGTGTGTAGGAGCCAAAACATTACTTTTGTATTTCTTATTGAAATATGTATTTTTTTTTTTGTCGTTTGCTTTCTGCAAGTCTACTCCGCCTGAGTAAAAATGTGAACGAAAAATGGTGAAAAGTCAATACAGACACAGGCGTGTAGGCACCTTTTTGAGCGAATAGTGAAGAAATACCTGTCCCATAAGTCAATGCGAGCGATAACATTTTTTAAGTTTTTGACCTAACGGTAGTTCACTGATGCTGCGTTCGGAAAGCCATACTGCGTGCTATATACTGCATACTGCTTCAGTATATACTGAGTACTGGATGCTACACACACCATAGTATACAGTGTAGTAAGCCAAAAGTGATATTATTCTTGTAATATACTACACAACCATGTGACCAAGAAAGACCTATCAGCTTTAAACTCACGTTAGAAGCTTGCTTCCCGCGCTAGCTCGCTTCCCTCAATTGAAGTTAATGGTTAGCAATCAAGCTAACGTCTTTGGCTGGCATTTGAATGTAAAGCCATGCACAGTTGCTCAAATGCTAACCCAAACGAAATTATCTCTCTTACAAACGAACGAAGCACAACTACAACAGTCATATGTCCAAGGGATATGCACATTGTGCAAGATAAAACGGTTTGTGTGTCAAAAATACCTCAAAATAGTTAAGTTACACACTCAAGTTTCAGCAAAACCACCACTACTGTCCGCCATTGCTCAGCCGGTAAACCCGTGAGGGGAAAGATCGCGGGAATTGCGAGAATGCGTTGAATTATGGGATTGAAGTATCCGAGTAGTGAGCACCTCGTGTATACTGGCGATTTGGCCGCCATCAGTATGCCATCAGTATAACATCAACAACAGAGCAGCAACAGCAACAACAGAGCCCGTTTCCCGCGTCTGAACCACGCCGAATTACGTCACTGCGCCGTTGCTACTAATAGATAGTAACGGTAATCTCCTCCAATTGAAGGCACCGTTTTACACTGCGGGATGGCGTGTCAGCCCCTTTCCCTAAGCACTTCACTTGCCTCAAATTTGTTTTGGATGACACTTAATGTGGCGGACCCTCCACGTGAACGCGCAAACGAAGTAGAAGTGTGTAGGGAAAGGCTCTAGGGACTAGTTTAGGAAAGGGCGATTGTCTTTGACCAGACTAGACCGAGACCAGACAGAGACACAACAGAAAAAGAATCCTTTGTTTATAATTAATCTTTATTTATATTCAAGTTTCGTGACTTCTGAGCTTTAAATACCGCTTTGTTTAAAATAAATTCTCCAATATTTTTTGGAATTTTCGCATCCAGAACCTTTTATTTGACTTGGGAGTTTGCGTCAAGACACACCAGCTTAGCCACCAGTGGTTATAGGAATAACCACTACACAAGTCAAAGACTTTTTCCATATTCGTGGATGCCATCCAGCAAGAGGACTTTGAGACGAATCACTGGATTTACACTGGAAATGCAGAGCTGGATGGAAAAATGGAGCACACACACATACAAGTTGAAGACTCAGTCAAGGAAGTCTGCTATTGGAGTAGATGTTCACATTTATCAAGGCGTCTGCTATTGGAGTGGATTTCTGTGTGCGATGTTGGTGTGACATGAGTAAGTATGACTGATACAATGAAAACAAGTGAAATCCAGAGAGTCCTGTCTAGTGTCTCAGATTCAGGAAAGGAAATGCAAAGTCGTAAACATGCAATCAAATTAAAAAAGAGCAGAAAGGGAAAACTTGCTCAATTAACCAAAAGGGAAGAATGTAATGCTTCAACTGATGGGAGATGTATCAGGCTTCGAGGAAGTTCAAGAGAATCTCCATAAGTATACACAATTGATTGCAGATTTCAAGTGTGTGCATAAAGCTCATCAGGAACAACTGACTGAGAATGAAGTTAAAAGAGATGAATGTGAATGGTTTGAAGCTAAAATGACAGAAATGAATGCTTTTCTTTCTTTTGAGTCGGAATGGCTAACTGGAGCTGAAACTAAGACTGCTGCAACTGAGGCTGCTGTAACCGGGGCTGCTGTAACCGGGGCACCTGTAACTGAGGCACCTGTAACCGGGGCACTTGTAACCAAAGCTGCTGAAACTGAGGCTGCTGAAGTGGAACCAAGAGAGGAGACAGAGTTTTCTCCAAAGGACAGTGTCTCACAGGTCTCTATCAAAACTTACTCTTCTTCAGTAACATCTATAAGAATGTGCCGAGGCTGAGAGAGCTGCCATTATGGTAAAGGTTGGAGTATTGACAGAAATTAAATGAAATTAAAGCATTAAAGCGGAAGCATGAAGCCCTTGAGCTGAAAACAAAACTGACCATTTCATCATCTAAAATCGCAGTTCTCATGTCCACCGAGGAGCAACAAAGATCCTTGGTCGCCAATCCAGCAGTGGAACAACAACAACAACAAGGCGAGGTGCCACCAACAGGTCCAGTTGCAGAGGCACAAGGAGCAGCAGGCACACACGTGAAGCCACCTGAAAGCCCCCAAGGTGAAGGTAAAGATTTAATGAATGCTTACTTGGCTGAGGTATCAATGAAAAGTGCTGCAACAGAGAGTGAGTTTCTTTCCCTAGATAACGTCACACAGGCCCTTTCAATGATGCAGACCCCAAGTGTTAGGCCTATGGGACGGCGTCCACTTTCAGTCCTAAAGGAAGAAAGCGTAGGGGTTAAAAGACTGGCTCAGAACAGGCTCAGAACTTGATCCACTTAAAAAGAAAGATCCATCTAACACTACGAACATTCCCCAATACCCCTCTACCCAGTCTTCACAGACCAATGTTAATGATGGATTTGCAAATGTCTTGCAGTGTCAAAATGATATTACAAGCATTCTTATAAAGCAACAACAGCAGTCTAAACTCCCTCAAAGAGAAATCCCAGTCTTCAGTTGAGAGGTTTTGATGTACAGGCCCTTTGAGCACACAATTAAGCTTAAAACTGAAAATAGTGCAGATAGGCTGTACTTCCTAGATCAGTATACCAGTGGTCTCCCCAGAGATCTTGTCTTCATGTCTTCAGGAGTTGTTTTCATGTGAGTTCAGATAGAGGATATGAAAAGGCAAAGGCTTTGCTTCAGGAACACTATGGGGATGAATTCAAGATTTGCTCTGCTTACCTGAAAAAGTCATTGGAATGGCCCATCATTAAGGCACTGCATGTCTTTGTGCTGTTCTTGAGGAGTTGCTGTAATGCAATGGAAGAAATTAAATACTCACATGAAATGAACTTGACATCAAACCTGAAAGTCATGGTCATGAAGCTCCCCTATAAATTCAGAGAGCGGTGGCGGCCTTATGTGTGTGACTTTCAGGAGAGAGAAAAACAGGCCCCAATTCCCTGATCTTGTTTCATTTCTTGAAAAACAGGTCAGAGTATATCTGATCCAGTGTATGGAGACATCCAAGATAGGCCCACAAGACCTTCTGAAAAGCTACTCAGAGCTAAGCCCTCAAAGTCCACTGGTGCCAGCTTTGCAACTAGTGCCACCTCTTTGTCCCATCTCATTCCACAGCGTAAGAGTGATGTTCTGCAGGCAACTTGCCCTGTGTACAAAACCAATCAGGCACACAGGGCAAGATAGACTTCCTGAAGGAGAGGGGGATTTGCTATGGATGTTTAGGTCAAGGGCACATCAGCAAACACTGTAAACAAAGACTCACCTGCACAGTATGTTCCAAGCAGCACCCCAGTGTTCTCCACGTTGAGACAAAACACACAAACACACACTAGAGGGGTATTGATACACACACACACTCACTCTAGAAGGGTATTGATACACACACACAAACATACAGTCGTGACAAACTAGTGAGACAGAATAAGAAAGAGGAAGCATTACAAGCAGAACCTCATCACAGAAGCATGAGAAGGGTGTGTGTCCACACACACACACTCACACTCACTCAGAGGACAGGTTGAAAAGATTCTCTCCAAAGTTTCACACACTCCATTACACACTCTTGCAAGATAGGTTGTGTGTGTTATTCCAGGTGTGTCTGTGTGAGAGGACACACACACACACACACACACATCAGGACGCCGTGTTGGAGACCAGGATGGAAACTGTACTGGGGCTTTTGGTGCTGCTGGCTGCATCTAGTCATGGTAAGAGAATGTGTGTGTGTATGTGTGTGTGTGTGTGTGTGTACAGAAGGTGTTTGTACTAAACTGTTTAGTCTGTATGTATTTGTGCATATATGTCTGTGTTTATGGTGCTTTCATGTCTCTGTTGGACAATGTTTTATGTGTCCCAATAGTATCGGCTTAAAACTGAACGTGGTAATAGTGACTTCATTACGATCTGCTGTGAGCTGTGAGAGCCTCACATAGCAGTTACCCTAGCGCTCTTATCGGATGACACAACTCAGACCTTTATGAGCAGGACGTAATCACTGATCACTCTTATCTAGACACATGAGTAACCTTTGTGTGTGCAGCAACAGAGAATCTATGGAACTGATGGTTTTTAAATTACAAACATCAGAAACATCAGACATGTAACTCAGAGTGTGATCAGGACACATGTGCAGGAGGCTCTGTAAAGTAGAGCATATGAGCTTGGTCCATTGATTTTCTAATTATGATAAGGTGACATGGAGGTTCTTTTGTATACAATCAAATGATTTTCTGTATAACCAAAAGACTCAATCATCCATTCTGAATTTTTTTTCCCCACATCACTATATTTGTATTTTATATGGTTTGTGTTTTGCGTATTTTGTTGTTGTATACAGGTGTACTCCACATAGCATGGTACATATATTTTTGATGATTATTAGACATCTAATATTTCAATGAGTGATTCTCCCCCCCTACTGCAGGTGTGGACTCCATGTGTGATGCTACATGCTATGGGGCTCTGGGAGGAGCTGTGTACCTGCAGCGGATGGGGGATGCCACAGGATATGAAGTGAAGTTATACAATGGAAGCGTGACAGTCTTCAGATTTAAAAAAAATACTTTAGTGTTCTATAATAAGTGGAACACTCCATCAGTCCTCCAGAGGTGGCAGTTTGTTCCTGCTAACGGGACCCTGATTATAAACCCTGCAGAGAGGAGAGACTCAGGAACATACACAGTGCTGATCTATGATGGATCAACAGGGAAAACAGTGGGAGATCACACAGTCCAGCTGATCATTGAAGGTAAATTACTCCCATCACTGAACCTTTATAATACACACACACACACACACACACTAGTGAATCAAAGGGGATATCAGTGGGATTTCACTCAGTCCAGGTGATCATTGCACAAGTAAATAAATAATTGTCTCTCGTCTCTCTGAACCTTTAAGAATATTTCTCAGTGTCCACACCATGGACGTTGTTAGGTCCATTTTGGGGGGGCTCAAGTCTCCCTAAATTTCCCCCAAGCCCCCCTAAGGCTGGGCAGATTATTTTCATTGTATGTAAATTACATCCATTCTTAGCGGTTATATTACTCGCGGAGTTAACGTCAAATACGCGATCGGATTCAGTAGGCTCCAAGCTTTCCAATGGTACTAGTCACTAATTGCTATGATAAACGGTCCACGAGAAAGTCCACTTTAAGTACATGTGAAATTTCTCAGTAAATTCTCCAGCTCTGCCTGCATCCACTGAGAGCATTTTTTTTCTTGTTGTAACGAACTATGCTTCAAATTGAGCAGGAAAAATAGTCTTAAATCTGAAGTTTGGTAGGCTATAGTCTGATCCAGCAAATTTCTAGGCAACATATTCTCCAAAAGACTGAACTATGAAATATACATTAGCCTGTAGTCTATGCCATATTAGTTTGTCCTACATGCATTGATGGACATTAATTTGCTATAGCCTAGCATAATATTGTAGTAGCTATTGTATGCTCATTTTGAAGAATAAATGTTTGAGAAACTTTCATATTTGACTGTATCATCAGATGTCCTTAGGATTTGAACTAAGCTAGTTGTTACCATTGTTGTATCTTGCTCAGTGCATTAGACTGAAATAAATGCAGCTATATAGAAGAGCCTAGTTCATTTACACCACAGTCATTGATGGAGATATTTGCAAACATCTCTCTTCACAAACCAGTCTGATGAATTGATTTAGACTAATTTTGTTAATAAAAATAGCCTAAGATATGAGATATTCTGATAAATGTCCTTCAAGTAATAAATAGTTGGCAATATACACACATACACACTGTAGGCCTATAATATAATTTATTTATTAAAAATTTTCGGCGCTTTGCGCGCGCATCTACATATTACCCCTCTGGGGCTAAGCCCCCCTTGACTATGGATCCTAGTGACGTCCATGGTCCACACTGAACATAAACGCTACAGATTACATGATAGTCAGTTTCTGCGGCTGTGATGAAATTAATAGTAGTTTGACTGCAAGGGGAAACAAGGAGATTCACAAGTCCACATATGAGATTTCAATCCTCATATTACTCCCACCTCTCCAGCCCCAGTGTCTGATGTGGACCTGTCAATCAACTGCTCAGCCAATAGGGTGAGGAGTGTGAGGTGCTCCTCCAATGGGGACAGTCCTCAATTCAGCTGGTTCCTGAATGAGAGGAGTCTGAGTGAAGCTGATGCTGATCTGAGTTCAGATAACCAGACTCTCCTGCTGAGGGGGGATGTGACAGGAGAACTCACCTGCAGCGCCAGAAACCACGTCAGCAGCAAAAACACCTCCAGACCGCTGGAACTCTGCTCTGGTCAGTGACTGTTAAAACCCTTAAAGCAGAAGTTCGCCCAAAGTGATGTTAAGCCTTGTTTTCGGATATCCTATGATGAAATACGATGGTTGAGACTGATATTTTGGTAAACGCTTGTGTTCTGAGAATTTTCACTTGTTGCTGTAGCGTCTAAACCAAGGAGGTTATATATAAACTGGAGACAACGACTAAGTCCCGCCCTCCATAGAACTGAATGGCCGAGGCTAGGCTAGTAAATGCGGTGAATTGACAGTCAACGCCATTGTGAACACTGGAGGTAACAGGCCAGGCCATGCCCATGCTGCCCATGCGCAAAGTTCCAAAGTTGGTAGTCCAAACAGTAGTCCTTCAGTCCAGACGGTGGTGATAATGCACCTAGTTTGTTTGCCATACAACACGAGGAAGAAAGTTCTGTCGAGAACGTGCCTGAAGTTTATAGCATTCATGACAGTACACTTTTTTTTCACAAGCTCCTCAAAAAATAAGCAAAGAGTAACCAGAGATGATGAAATATTGCTTTTACTCTCCCAGGAGAAATAACATTTCGCATGTAACCGCCCACCAATTTGTAAGTGCATGAGTGCTCGTGCCCAGCATGACTCTCATGCATGCGCTGCCTTGGTTCGGATTGTGACTCCATACTTAAATATGGCGATGCTAAAGTGCTACCGCTAATCTGCGCGTTCTTGACCCCCTGGTCTAAACAGCAGCCTATTGGTATGCTGACATAAATATCATCGCAAAATATGACTTCTATCAACTTCTAGCATTATTTTGGATTTCTTGTGAGTGATGTATAAGGCTACCTCCCAGCAGTCAGTGGGGTTTGACTGCAAACTTCAATAAGACTTGCTAGAAGCTGCTAGAGGTCATATTTTGCGGTGATATTTATGTCAGCATATCAGTGAACACTACAGACCACTCAGTGAGTGTCAAATCTTAGACTGCGTTTTAGGAGGGATTGTTCCAATGACCATAGGCTGCTGTTTAGACTCTACAGCAACAAGCGAAAATTCTGGGAACACAAGTGTTTGTCAAAATGTCAATCCTAACCATCATATTTCATCATAGGATATCTGAAAACAAGGCTTAACATCACTTTGGGTGAACTTCTGCTTTAACAAGAGAACTAAGAAACAGCAGTCACTCTAATCAGATATGAAATCCTCCAGTCTTCTTCTGTCTTCTTTCAATCTGGTATTTGGTCTGTTACTTTTAAGGCTGGGGCATAGACCTATAGAGCCCACCCCCCAACACAGACACACACACACACACACACACACACACACACACACACACCTCAATCAAACCATTTTTTTTCATATAGCTTTAACCATGCTAACTGAACATGTTGAGATGTACAACTTTTTCAACCGTGCATATTAGTCATAATTTATAAATGACTGTGTTGACTGCCATGTACTGAAATACATAACAGAACAATGTAAAGTTAGGGCCGTAGCTGTTTATTTGAGTGTGTGTATTAACCTGTTTCCGTGTGTGTGTGTGTGTGTGTGTGTGTAATGTTTGGCAGGATCCTCCACACAGGAGTGCCATGGCCCAGGTGAGTGTGTGAGTGTGGGGTTCCTCTCCTCCTCTCAGTTGAGAATTCGGGTTTAAAAAAGAAGTTTGCATGATATACATGATATACAGTATATTAGCATTTCCTTAAAGGAGAGTACCGGAGTGAATTCAAGCATAGCCCTGTTGAAAGAGCTTGCTAAATGCGCTAGTTAGCCAGTGGAACAAAATAATTTGGTACAGCACAGACCGAACGTGAACGTAGAAGCGAACAGGCACTTTACACTGAATCTATGGGACCTGACTGTTGGAAACCAAAAGTAAGATCTGAGGTTACATTGACTCAATGTAAAGTGTTTCGCTTTCATGTTAGGTCTGTGCTGTTCGAAAATCTTTCATTTCATGCGAAATATATTGCTGTTAGAAGGCTCGTGCAGCAGGATTATGCTTAAACTTACTATATTGCTTTAATTATGGAGGAATTATGGAGGTGTAATTTTTTCTAACTTGCCAAAACGCATCTATATAAGCTTTAAACTTAAATGTTTTGAGTTGATTCAGAATTGGCGGTTACTTACCTAGGGCTCATTTCAAAGAGTTTGAACTCAACAAAAGAGCATTATGTTCTTATTAAGTTGATATGTGAGAAAATCAAGAAAAAGAGTGCAGCCTGTTCCTGCACCACTCTCACACACAGCTCAGGCAACAGCCAGACTCAACACACACACACACATACACACACACACACACTCTCTCTCTCTCTCTCTCTCTCTCTCTCTCTCACACACACACACACACACACACACACACACACACACACACACACACTCACTCACTCACTCACACACACACAGAACAGAACAGAACAGACACTGTTCAGAAATGTGTGGTGTGTAGGGTGACTTAGTGTTAGAATATTTGTGTGCAGAGACATCTAGCTGTGCATCACGCATTGTGTGCCACATGGAAACCTGGGGTCACAGAGCTTTTAACCAATCCTGTGCTACCAGAGTTCTGTGGGCACGCATGGGGTGCACGTGAACAGCTTTTGGACCTACAGTTTCGATTTCTCATAGACAGTTTCAAGGTTTCCCTATCGGGGAGAGCCAATCAGAAACCTTCATTTGCCTGGACTGTTCCGCCTCTAGTCAACGTGAGTGAAGTTGGATCAGAACCACCGTTTCATGAGCATGAGAAAGTTAATTCCTTCACGGAGATTTCCGGACTTTTCATTCATTGCCGTGCGTCCCTTTGAATGTGAGTTTGATATTGCCTGTGAAGATAAATGACCTGTTTATCCTGTGAATCTAAATGTTCAATGTCTTGCATTTATCTGTTACATTGGTAATGTGCGTGTATCGCCTATACTAACTCGCGTGTGACTCGCGGTAAATATGTGTAACTTTCTGTTCCTGTTTAGAAGATGCTTTTATCAGGGCTCTCAAGTCTCACGCATTGAGCGTGTGACACACTCTTCAGAGTGTTTTCACACTCTCACACGCCACACATGCGTTTTCACACGCCCGTCAAAAAAACTCGCCGGAGTCAAATATTTTTAATATTTTTTCGGCTGCGACGGTATTTGAATCACAAAATGCGGCCATTGGTAGAAATTCCTGAAGGACATCGGGCTAATCCAATGAAATCTCTCAGCCCTCCTCCGCCGGCCCGGCCGCCCCTCCCCTCACGTTGACCCAAGTAGCCTAGTTCTTCGGCTACTTGAGCTGAACTGAGTTGGAGAGAAGTGAAAGTTTGTCTGGCGAAATGGACAGAGCCAGAGAAACGTAATGGGGGGCAACAAAGTCTAAAAGTTGAAGCAACAATATGCAAGAATAGTAATAATGCAGTTAGCCTATGTTCCTGTGATGTGCAACAATGACTGCATATCAGTGGGTGCAGGTCTGTTAACATCAGAAGCAGCCTTGGAGTGAGTGCACAGACTGCCGGGGAGGCACAGTCTCTATCTAACGTGGCAGTTCAACAATGTAATGTTATACGGCCCAATACAGAAGAAGGAGAACCAATCCATGTAGATATATGAAGGTGGAGGAGAGAGACGTGAGCCAGGGGATTGAGGAGGTCAGAATAGCTACTGTCAGCTGAGCCTGGTAAGAGAAGTAGTAGCCGAAGTTTAAGCAGAATGAATACAAACGTTTCATGGGCCAGGGGGGCTTGTGTGTGTGTGTGTGTGTGTGTGTGTGTGCTAGTGAGACGAGCTAGGCTAATGACAGTTTCCTCGAGCTGACACACCAAAATATGCCTTCGAAAAATTCCTTTTCACATGTTGTAGGTTACACACACAAACGTTTCATAGTGTCACCTCTCCAATACACGTGTGAGAGATGCACATTAATGTATAAAAAAGCGCAAACCCACAAGCTCATCATAACCGCGTTGAACTTCTTGCAGTTTAAAATAATGTAAGAAACAGCCCTCCCCTCTACTTTATTGCCCAGTTTTAATTCACCCCAAATTGAGGAGTGCGCCCATGTAGCCTGTTTGGAGCAAGATTGAGAGGGCAAAAAAGTACCTGTCCGAGGTAGAAAGAGCTAAAGACAAAGATGAAAGCACGTGAGATCATATGCCAAAGATTATTGTGCATGAATGACAGCAGGTAACCTTAAAATTGCCCTTACCACTACCCACCACCCGACCCTTCGTGATATAAAAATAGCTAATGCATTTAATATTGCGATGCGGTCGCGTGCACTTATGAGTTCAAAATCTATCATTTTTTTTCTATTTAATAACTCGGAGATTTTTTCTCTCCCAAATGCCATACATATACCATTTGAAAGAATGCCACAAGTGCAACCCATCTATAGTGGTCACTAGTTGCTATGATAATGCATTATCCTTCAAATTAATTAATTATTTCAAAGTCCTGTAGTTCCGTATGCATTCCAAAAACAGTGGAAGTCAAAGGCATACCAATGTATAGATCTACAATGAGGTAGCAATAACACCAGTTGTTTTTGTATAGTCTCCAATATTAGGCTGAAATGGTCATTTCAGACAGGCATCCCATGACCGATATGTTGGTCAAAAAATACCCTGTGCTAATTAGGCTACTGATTCAGAAACACAAGGTAGGCTACTGTAGCCCATTTCCTCCAAGGGTTTAGACACATTTCAATTAAACTATTTAGAATATAGGGGAATTTAGCAAATTGCAAAGACAGACTGTCCCCAGCATGTTCCTCATTATTATCCAAAAAGGGTCCAAAAGAATAAAAGACTATGTGCATCACATCAAACTGAGAATTCAGCAGTAAATGCCATTAAAGTCTGAAATTAAATACATTTTGGTTCAATTGTAAGAAATATACAACCTCCTGCCCAATACAACTCAGCCAGGCTGCTATATGACCTCATGGAGCATTCAAATAATGTGCAATGCATTAGATAAACCATTTAATTAATTGCTATCTAGCAACTTGTTAAAATGCACCAGATTGCAGAAAATGGAAACAAATTTTTCAAAAATTTCTTGCCTACTTCTGTACACAAATGCATCCCATATTCGTCATTAGTTGACAATTGCTGCCTTCATTGTTGTTGTGTTAAATGTGTTGTTCACAATATACCAACTTTGAAGGTCATCTTATGGTTCAGAATTTTATTTTATGTTATTTCAGCACAAAAAATGTTATCGCATACCCCCCAAAAGTGATTAGTTGCGCCCCTGACTACAGCTAGTGACGCCATTGTCTTAAATTTGGTCTGGTACAATAGGCCTATTAGACCCCAAATTAAAGCATTTGCCTTACATAGCAATACTTTTAAAGTTTGTCATATGCACAGAATGTGTAACCTACTGTAAAAGCACTAGGCCAAGATAAAAGAAAGGCACATACTGTACTTCTTCAAATGGTTCAGTGATAAGATTTCAGTTAAAGCTATAATGAACAATATTTAAAGATTATAGGCTACAACTAGGCCTGTTTTTTTACAGTGACATATTGAAATAGGTCTAATTAAATAAAAACATAAAATAGCCTAGTCTAAAGAAATATTTAGGCTATATGAATGTTTATTGATACATAGTAAATAATGATGCATCATCACTACTTAATCATTAGTGGCCTAATTAAAAAAAAATAGAACAGAACCACAGGGTGTACCTGATTCAATACTTCTGAAATACAGAATTCTTATATTTTCCAGTGCTGTCTTTAAGCCCTTGCAAAACAGCCTCCTGATGCCAGTGCATTTGTCCATTTCTTTTCACAGAATTCATTGGAGGTCATTATTTCGGGGTGACAGTACCTTGTCTGTCTCTAAATCACCTAAAATACATGCATTTACATAGACTACTGTCTCTTATACACGTACATACATGTACACTGTACTGTAGATCTACGCCAGGCCAAAAAAGAAAAATCTCACTCCGAGCAGAGTTCAAAACTTGAGAGGCCTGCTTTTATGCACGTAGTGTGTCCTAAGCACTTTCTCCCTGTTCTGTGGGAAATTATTTAGAAGCAAAGACAGTAGTGGCAGCAGGCCTCAGTCACACGCTCGCACATGGAGCAGAGTTTTTAGGTTTCAGTTCTAGCGCTGCTCTATGCTCAACCCCCTCAACCCCTTAAAAGGATCCCCGGCTACTTTGGCATGTTAACGTTATAAGATTAGTAACGACGTCAATTTTAATTTACGTTACCCCAAAACATTAAAAATACGACTGTTTTAAAGAAAATGTTTATTAGAACCTGGAAATCATTTCTTTGGTAAAGTTCTATTACGGTTACGCCTCAATGACTTATGGGTAAATCGTGACATCAAATGGTTGTCCAGCAAAATTCTATGGCTTTACAGGACCAGTTTAGGACGTTATTGCAAAGTAAAATACCTCTTCTGTTAAGTTTGCCGTTTAAACCAACGGCACCATGATTTAAGGGAACAACGCGGAAGACAGTACACGGTGTTGGAAGATGATCGGAGAGGTGAGGATACGATAGAGGATCAATATTTACGTTGTCCATGTGTAGCCCCAGCTTGACCGAAAGCAGTGCAACCATTTGTCGTCACGTTTTATCCATAAGTCATTGAGGCGTAACAACAATGGAACTTTACTAGAGAAATGAATTTCAGCTTCTAATAAACATTTTCTTTAAAACCGTCGTATTTTTAATGTTTTTGAATAACGTCAATTAAAGTTGACGCCAATGCTAGTCTTATAACGCTAACATGCCCAACTAGCCGGGGATCCTTTTAAAGGGCTAGTGATCGCATTTCTGTATTGTTACTATATAGTCAATTTGGTGACATTTATCATTCATGCACTTTACCTGCTGGAATGTGCCTTAGTCTGAATATCTGAATTTGCAAAGGGCATTTAGTAGTTTGCCATTTACTCTTGATTTATTTATTTAGTGTTGAATATGTGCCATAGCCATTGCCTTGTATTATAGTTTGCAATGCAACTGATGTATAGGTGCATAGTTTTACCACTACATTGCTGTATACTTAATATGGGTATATTTCTGTTTATTTATTTATTTCTATAGAAACCACGGT
Source organism: Sardinella longiceps (assembly GCA_027497455.2). NCBI lineage: Eukaryota > Metazoa > Chordata > Actinopteri > Clupeiformes > Clupeidae > Sardinella > Sardinella longiceps. The sequence continues at coordinate 9,800,133 of JAODXP020000010.1, read as the reverse complement.
TTCATCACGGTTTCAATGCTGCTTTGCTGCAGCCTTTTTCATGGCCCTTTTCACGGCTTTTCAGTCTATCCCATAGATGAGTGGCATGTGTGTGTTTGGAGAATAAAAAACCTTAGTAGGAATTCATCGTCATCCTCGTTCTTACCGGACCACCTGAGGCGATTGTTGTCATCCGGGCCAGCCATTCAGTTAAACTATCAATACAGTCCTTTAACCCTCACTTCAGCACAAACCATTTAACAGACACACTGATCTCATTGAATGATGTATTTTGTTGCCCATTTTGTAATGATTGTTTAAAGCACTCATACACTTGTCTGCAGGTGTCTTCATCAGTGTTTGGCACACACACACACACACTTGTCTCTCATATTCTCCTGTCTGCAGGGGGCGTGTCTCCAGTGTTCATCAGTGTGTGGCTGGCAGAGATCATCATCCTCACATCACTGCTGGTGGGGGGGTATTACCTCTACATCAGAAACAAGAGATTACACACTCCAGGTCAGAACACACACACACACACACACACACACACACACTCTCGGTCAGAACATACACACACACACACACACGGTCAGAACACACACACACACACACACACACACACACACACTCTCGGTCAGAACATACACACACACACATACACACACACACACACACACACACACACACACACTCTCACACACACACACACACACACTCACACATACACACACACACACACACTCACACATACACACACACACACACACACACACACTGTCTCACTGTTGCCATGGTTGTGGAAACCTCCAGGCCCAGGCCTGATACCTGATGCTGATACCTGATGTGTTTCTCCTCCCACAGAGAAGCCGCTGCCTGCAGGCTGTGAGGGGGGTGGGGCTAACTCAGGGTCAAGCCACGCCCACCCAGTGAAATGATCTGAGCATCCAACTGTTATTGGACATTTAGGACTGAGTCCAAAGTATTTGTCTAGTTAGACTTTATAGCATTGTATGTCTCAACTGTCACTTTTGACTGTAATACATACATGCTATCTTACTGCTTAGTTAGACTAGTTGTTTATAGTTTGTTTCTTTCATAAATAATGTTAGAGCACAACTACAGCCATTAGAGGGCAGTATTGTTCCATGTATTTTGCAAAAATAGCCAAGCCCTATGTGATTTCTGTGACTAAAATGTGAAAATATAGCCAAGATTAGACTTTATCTGTAATATTTGTGCCTGGAACATTGAAAGTGTGTTTTGTGTTTTACAAAAAAAAAGTGTGAAGCAGTGTCCTCAATGTCACCTACTGCAATCTGACAGGTATTTTGTGCTTTGAGTGTATTGGTGTAGTTTTAGTATACGGCTAGTTGTGTGATTATTTTTATTTTAGTGAGTAAACTGTGTGTAAAAATTGAGATACTTCGTTCATCTGCATACAGCAAAACAAGGTAGCAATGCTGCATTCAGTAAACAAGGTAAGCAGCAATACTGCATTTATCAGCATTTTGTAAACTTTAAAGTCTTTACATTTTCATTTTCATAAGTGCCAGGTGTACTGTATGTTTGTATTTTAATAACTGTTACATCTCTCTATGTGTGTGCATGTGCATGCATCCATGTGTGTGTGTGTGTGTGTGTGTGTGTGTGTGTGTCATGGTGATTTGTTTTAATTATGTAGTCTGTGTGTGTGTGCTATGCTAGGAAGCCTTATCTTTTCACTTCTGTGCACTGGATAATGGATGTAAGTTCAAATAAATAGCAGAAAAAGCCCACAGCAGACAGTGCATTCATTACTCTAGTACAATATGCCCATTGAGAGCAGGAACCTATGTGGGAAACTGGCAACAAACATGCATGATGGTGTGTGTGTGTGTGTGTGTGTGTGTGTGTTCGCATTTTCAATAGATACTTGTATCTAAGCTAAATGTTACTCTGGAGATTTATGGGCCAGATAAAATAAACCGAGCCCAAAAAGTAAGGAAAGTTGACTTTGGCTCATTATATTTCTCCTTTAGTAATGCCGATCTCGATCTGTAAAGTGTTTTATATCATTTTCATCATTGATTTGTCACCTTTACAATGAGATATAGCTTGTAAGCATCGGGCGATCATGGAATGAGCAACTCATCCAAATGTGTGAGTAGTGCCAACCAAAAATGTTCCAAAATGGCCTGCATACTGTTCTGTTGGTAAAGCCTTTGTTGCTTAGAGCAAGCTTGACACTTAATCAATGCTTCCTGAGACCACATTTTCCTCACAGGATGAAAAGAGTATATAACTTTAAAGACCAAATAGTCTAGTTTAATAGTCCATTTACTTTAATAGTCCAGTTTAATAGTCTACTGTCTGTAACTGTAATAGTCTAGTTTAATAGTCCAGTTTAATAGTCTACTGTCTATAACTGTAATAGTCTAGTTTAATAGTCCAGTTTAATAGTCTACTGTCTATAACTGTAATAGTCTAGTTTAATAGTCCAGTTTAATAGTCTACTGTCTGTAACTGTAATAGTCTAGTTTAATAGTCCAGTTTAATAGTCTACTGTCTATAACTGTAATAGTCTAGTTTAATAGTCCAGTTTAATAGTCTACTGTCTGTAACTGTAATAGTCTAGTTTAATAGTCTACTGTCTATAAATGTAATAGTCTCGGGGGCATCATAGTCTTCTGTGTAAATGTGCAGGTTAAGGGGAAGAGAAGGTGAAGTGAAAATAACACAAGAAAGAAAATAAAAGTAAAAGTCGGTTTTGAGATAGTTGACAAACAGAAATGGGACAAACAGGTTCCTATTATCTGAAAGTTTCTCCTGTCTCGTATTTAACTCTTTTTTATCCTCAGATATTGCATCTGTGTTTGCCACTGAATGTTAGATCTGGCAACACTGCTTTGCATTTAGGTTCATTTGAATTGAACTTTATTTTGAACTAATTTATACCTAATTTATGCCTGTATTAATGAATTGTAAGGCATGTGTTAGGCAACATTAATCATTTGTTAGGCATGTATTCACAAATTTCTTGTTCATGACTAATTAGGCCATATTCTTGATATAATGTTACCCTTGTAAGCCTTGATCTATACTTACTAAGCAGTAGTACTTACCAAAATAGAGTAACCCACTAGTATACTGTCTGTATGAATCCAGAATAGTGGAAGAACACTTGTAGAATAAGCAAGTATATATCAGCAAAATGGGCAGTGAAATACAACAATGACGTTGAGCTATTCTACAAATTAGGCTATTCTACAAGTGTTCTTCCACTATTCTGGAGTTATTCAGACAGTATACTAGTGGGTTATACATGTTCTATTTTGGTAGGTACTACTACTTAATAACCAGAGATCAAGGCTAATTGGGGCATTATTATTATTATTATTATTATTATTATATCAGGAGTAAAGGCCTAATTAGTCATGAACAAGACATTTGTGAATACATGCCTAACAAATGATTTATGTTGCTTAACACATGCCTTACAAGTCACTAATACAGGCATTAATTAGGTATGTATTAGTGGCTAATACTGTATGTGAACCTTAAAATATATTAATAGCGCCGAAAATGGCAGCCTTGTTTTTCGCTCCTCACCTTTCTTATTTATTTTTGATAACACTACTATGTATATACTTCATTTTTTCTACAAAAAGCAAGTGGTCTTATTCAGTATGACAGAGAGACACTACTGGACATAAACAACTCGCTGTCAGATCATGTGGATCCGAAGTTTCTAAACTGGGACCCTGCGCTCACTCGGGACGCATCTTCCCCACTGTTGCCATGGCCGAGACGCCGCCGTCGCCGCCGCCCAAGAGGTAGGAGAGCCGGTGTATTAGTGAGACTGAGACGGCGTGCAAATCGACCACCGCTCCCCAGCATACTTTTAGCCAATGTTCAGTCTTTGGAAAACAAGATGTGTGAGTTGCGTGCACGAATCTCATTTCAGCGAGAAATTAGGGACTGCAATATCATCTGTCTCACGGAAACTTGGTTATCGGAAGATGCGCCAGACCATGCCATTTCTCCCTCTGGCTTCTCGGTGTTTCGCACTGACAGGTCAAAAGAACTATCGGGTAAAGTCAGGGGTGGAGGGGTGTGCTTCATGGTTAACTGTGCTTGGTGTGACAGTAAGAATATCCACTCGATCAAGACCTTTTGCTCTCCAGACATAGAATATCTCACCATTCTTTGCCGTCCATTCTGGTTACCAAGAGAATTCACAGCTGTTGTCGCAACCGCAGTATACATTCCACCGCAAGCGGATGCAGAGCTCGCGCTAAAAGAACTATACGCGATTATCAGCAAAACAGAGAGCTTACATCCAGAGGCTGCTTTTATCATTGCAGGCGACTTCAACCACGCATCTCTGAGAAAGACACTGCCCAAATACTTCCAGCATATAGATGTAAATACACGTGGAAATCGCATATTAGACCACTGCTATACTCCCTTCCGCGATGGGTACAAGCCCCTCCTCCGCCCACCGTTTGGCAAATCGGATCATTCCTCTATCCTGCTCCTTCCAGCTTACAAGCAGAAACTGAAGCAGAGCCCACCCACTGTCAAAACCATTCGCTGCTGGTCTGAGGAATCAGACAGTGCAATGCAAGGCTGCTTTGAATGCACTGACTGGGACATGTTCCGTGATTCATCAAATGGGGACATAAATGTATACACAGAGACAGTCACAGGATTCATTCAGAAGTGTGTAGAAGACATTGTTCCATCAAAAACAGTCAAAATGTATCCAAATCAAAAACCATGGATAAATGGCCAAGTAAAATCTGCTCTCAGAGCCCGGGATTGTGCATTTGCCTCTGGAAACAAAGAGCTGGAGAAAAAAGCCAGATATGACCTGCGAAAAACTATCAAAACAGCAAAAAGAGAATATAGGCACAAGATTGAGGAACAGCTGGAAGGGAATGACTCAAGAAATATGTGGCAGGGATTGCACATGATTTCAGATCTGAAGGGGAAGAAATCCAACATCCAAGTCTCTCACCCCTCACTTGCAGACGAGCTGAACCAGTTCTATACACGTTTTGAGGTCAACACCATACCTCCAGTAAGAAGATCCCCCTCCATTTCTCACCTCTCTGACCCAGGCCTAATGCTCACAGTGGCTGATGTGCAGAAGTCTTTCAAGCAAGTCAACATTCGGAAAGCAGCAGGACCTGATGGGATTCCAGGCCGTGTATTCAAAATGTGTTCAGAGCAACTGGCTGGTGTGTTTACAGACATCTTCAACTTCTCCCTGTCCATGAGTGTTGTGCCAAGCAGCTTTAAGTCATCTGTTATTGTTCCAGTGCCTAAGAAAAAAACAATCACCAGCTTGAACGACTGGCGACCTGTGGCCCTCACCCCCATCGTGAGTAAATGTTTTGAAAGGCTTGTGAAGAACATCATCTGTAAAATGATTCCACCTGCGCTTGACTGTCACCAGTTTGCCTACAGACAGAACAGATCAACTGATGATGCCATCACCAGCGCACTGCATACCTCCCTAACTCACCTGGAGAAAAAAGACACTTACGTAAGGATGCTGTTTGTGGACTACAGCTCGGCCTTTAACACCATTGTCCCCAGTATACTCGAAGGCAAGCTCAAGAGTCTGGGCATGCACAGCGGCCTTTGCAGCTGGATACTGGACTTCCTCTCTGCACGAAAACAGGTGGTGAGAATGGGCTCCATCACATCGTCCTCTTTGACCATCAGCACAGGAGCTCCACAAGGTTGTGTTCTGAGCCCTCTCCTCTACTCTCTGTATACGCATGACTGTGTGGCTATACACAACACCAACACCATCATCAAGTTTGCAGATGATACCACTGTTATCGGTCTAATCACAAACAATGATGAAACAGCCTACAGAAAAGAAATCGACAGCCTTATGCATTGGTGCAAAGAAAACAACCTGTCTCTGAATGTGTCCAAGACAAAGGAAATAATTATTAACTTTAGGCGGAAAGAACACCAGTTTGAAGCCATTAACATCAATGGTGAGACAGTGGAGAGAGTGAGAGACTTCAAGTTCCTTGGCATTACCATCTCAGAAGACCTCACCTGGGACAGTCACACTCACAACATTGTTAGAAAAGGCCAGCAACGTCTTTACCACCTTAGACGATTGAGAAAGTTTGGTATGCGACCCAAGATCCTGAAGTCTTTTTACAGAGGCACCATTGAGAGCATCCTGACAGGGACCATAATTGCATGGTATGGGAACTGCTCTCAATACAACAGGAAAGCACTTCAGAGAGTTGTGCGTACAGCACAGACCATATGCGGCTGTGACTTACCCTCCATACTGGAGCTATTTGAGGGAAGATGCATCAGGAAGGCAAAAAAAATTTTGAATGATCCTAGTCATCCCAACCATGAACTATTTGAGCTATTACCGTCTGGCAAACGGTATAGAAGTTTGAAAGCTCGCACTACCAGACTCCAAAGTAGCTTTTTTCACCAAGCTAATAGACTGCTCAACTCATGCTGAAGACAATAAGGCACTTTTTTTGCACTACACATACACACACACACCTTTCATTTATTTATCTTTTTTGAGGAGAAAAAACACAAGAATTTTTACTCTTTTATAGGCTTCAAACCTATGATGAGAAGTAATAAAGATATCTTGAATCT
>JAODXP020000010.1:9772010-9793412 GCA_027497455.2 Sardinella longiceps | reverse complement strand
TGCGTGTGTGTATATATAAATACCTCCAGCTCATTATGTAGGGCCACTGCATCCTCAGAGGTGGAAAGCCTCCGGACAAAATCCTCCGTCTTCACACACTTCATTAACACTGACTTAGCTGTAAACACAAACACACACCCCTCATCAGCACTGTGACGTTACAGTACACACACACACACACACACAAACTCAACAGCACACACACACACAGACACACCTCATCAGCATGGAACTCACACATGACTTAACAGTATACATACATACATACATACATAACTTACATACATATACACACATTTGATTACTTTTATTTGGACCCTGAAGACAAGCAAATGATACAAAAGATCCAAACACTGTGGGAAAAGTCAATGACATGGTGACTGACACACACACACACACACACACACACACACACACACACACACACACCTCATCCGTTAGCTATATAACATTAGAGTTCCACATCTATATAACGTTAGCTAACGTTAGCTGAGCGGCTAAATAACAGAACTGACTTAGCCCTTCTCGTAACGTTACAATTCTCGCCAATAGTTAACTTATACACAATAGTTCACAAATTTTCTTTGACTTAACGTTAGCCATTTGAAAGCAACCAGGCAGCCTTGCGTTTGCCGACCATAAAGTCCTTAGCTCGGCCTGTCAGCTAACTTTAGGTTAACAGTCACACTTACCGTGAATCTGATAATCTGACAGTCAATGCGTAGATTTTACAACTCGCTATCTTACAATTTATAGTGAGACTTAAGGTTAGATATCCATCGTTACTTATCCACTAATGAGTAACGTTATCATCACACTAACGAAATGAACGCTGATTTGCCCCAACTTCTCTAGTTTGTTGTCAACGCCGAGCAGTGAAAAGAAATGGCGCTCCTTCTTTAAACGAGCGCAAAGACAGTCGGGAAAGAACGTATCGCTTGTCTACTGAGGGATTGTGGGTAGCGTAGTTTAGATGTGGAGGAATGTCTGCAGGTGGTGTTTCGGCGCAATGCTATGAAGAATGGAAAAGCTTGAGTTGGCTGCCATCCTAGAAATCCATCTTAATGGAGAAGCGTTGAGATCGGATCTGGAATAATTCATGCTGTGACGTGATTTGTAAACCAGACAATAGTTTAGGAGATTGGAAATGTATCTTCCCTGGACATATTTGCAAGCCTACAAACGGGATTAACGGGAGAACTTTTTCTGCACCCTTAAGGCTCGAAGATTTGGTTGAGGTTAATGGTGAGCCGGGCCCTTTTCTCATTACATAGCTATCACACCGTCTTTGTCGGAATCACACAATCAAAGTCGTAGGGCGTGCTGTTGAAATAAAGAGATCTGACAACTCTTTCGGGCTGAGATTATAGCCACAAGCTTTGGAAACTATACGATTTAGTCAATGTCGCCCTCTGGTGGACAAGTTTTTGTACTTGTTTATGTATTGTATGTGTTCAGTATAAAGGGTCTCTGCCTGGTATTGTGGTTACGTAGCCTACTGTAGTTTACCGGTGTGTGATTTATGGAAAGTTAAGGATTTTTAATGATGCTGACAAAATTAGTGTTTTGACTCAAGAATCACTCAGATTAAAAATGCTGTTGAATATCAGATAGAAAATGGCTTGGCTTTCGAGACAAGCTAGACAGAGTTTGGATTTGCTTTACTGTTTACTGTTAGGCAGTAGTTTTAGGAAGATTTGTCTTGGACTGCATTGTTATTATGCTGCTGCTTCCATAGAGAATAAATATTGGAATAGCAACATACTGTACACAGACAGACCAATATAAATACACACTCCATGCACAGGTTAACCAAAAAATTCAATCTTAGCGATTGAATGTTGGCCCTCTGCTTAGTTAGTGTTAGCATATTGGTTGTTACCTAATGACTGATAAAGGCTACCCCCCCCCCCCCCCCCTCCTGGTGTGTTTGTGCAGGTGCGTGTGATAGAGGATCATATTCTGATGAGTGTGTGTGTGTGTGTGTGTTTGTGCAGGTGTGTGTGATGGAGGATCAGGTGCTGGCTGTGAGACACAGAGTGGCCGGGGTGTGTGAGCGCGAGCGCCTGTGCAAGGGGACAAAGGGGACGAGCGTTGGGGTCACCCTGCCATTGAGAAGCCAGAGCGTCACCATGGTTACCCTGCCATTCCGATGTCCTCGCTGTGGAGAGAACACTCGCTTCCGCTGCCTAACGTCTCTCCGCGCACACCTGCAGTTTGGCCACGCTTTCCCTTGCCCACCTGTGCTCAAAGCCCCGCCCATTACCTCACGCCATTGGCCAGAACACCACACCCTCTCACGCCATTGGCCAGAACACCACACCTTCTCAGAGGCCCAGCCAATCACCACACGCCCAGAAGACAAAACCCACCAATCAGCAGAGCCCATCTCCCCCGGAGTGGCATTCAGTACAGCCCCCAAGGTCCGCCCACCTCCATCGTTATTGGCTCACAGTAGAAAGGAAGGTTCCTTATTGGTTGACAGTAAAGAGGCGGGCCTGCAGAGGCGCCTGTGGTTGGCTGACAGTAAAGGAGAAGGTTCAGTATTGGCTGAGAGTAAAGACCCATCTCCATCGTTATTGGCTCACAGTAAAGAGGCGAGTCTGCAGAGACGTCTGTGGTTGGCTGAAACTAAAGAGGCGGGTCTGCTGAAAGCATCGTTATTGGCTGATAGAAAAGAGGAAGGTCTGCAGAGGTGCCTGTGGTTGGCTGACAGTAAAGAGGCTGGATACTTATTGGCTGATACTGAAGAGGAGGCGGGTCTAGGTCTCCAGAGACGTCTGTGGTTGGCTCTGAAGAGGGCCGAGGAGCAGCTTCAATCTGAGCATGCCCAGTGGGAGCAGCGGAGCTTAAGGCGGGAGATCCACGCCGCTGCCATGGTGATTGCATCACTACGACAACAACTGGCCGTCTCACAGGAGCAACTGGAACAGAGAGAAAGGTGACACACACACACACACACACACAAATCCATATAACGCCCTAAACCTGAAATGAACCCATACCCTATAATGCTGTAACCCTAAAATATATTAATATACTTTACTCTATGGTAAGCATCTCCAACATTTTAACCCAATAATCATTTAATCCAATTCCTTTTAGGTTGTTGTACATGTTTAGTATGTGTGTGTGTGTATGTGTGTGTGTGTGTGTGTGTGTGTGTGTGTGTGTGTGTGTATGTGTTTCCCAGTGAAAGTGTGCAGTATGCAGAGTTGGCTTTGTTTAACGTCAGTGTGTGTGTGTGTGTGTGTGTGTGTGTGTGTGTGTGTGTGTGTGTGTGTGTGTGTGTGTGTGTGTTCCAGTGAGGTGAGCAGTATGCAGACTTGGCTTTCTCTGGCAGCCCAGCATGAACTCTACAGTAAGGAGAAACTCCAGACCTTCATAGAAACTCTTCTACAGCGACTCGAGACTACATAGACAACACACACACACACACACAGGAGAAACTCCAGACCTTCATAGAAACTCTACTACAGCGACTCGAGACTGCATAGACAACACACACACACACACACACACACACACACACACACACACACACACACACACGCACGCATGGTAACACAGGAGAACCTCCGGACCTTCATGGATAGCAGAGACTGCTTATACAACACACACATTTTAATTCTTTATTTGGATTGACAGATAGACATTTTTCATGGCACAATCCAAATATGGCTTTAAGGAGTCTTGTACAACATTACCACACACAGACTCTCTCTCTCTCTCTCTCTCTCTCTCTCTCTCTCTCTCTCTCTCTCTCTCTCTCACACTCACTCACACACACACACACACACACACACACACACACACACACAGGAAAAACTCTGGACCCAGAGATTCTGCTACAGTAAATACTTGTACATCTGGCAGAGACTGTATAGACAACACACACACACACACACACACACACACACAGTATGGAGGCTTTAAACTTTATTTACCAATAAAATTATATCAATTTATTTCGACTAAGCTTCTGCCCCTTTACTTCCAGAGAATATACACATCTATTTTGTTGAAAATAACTCCGCAGATAAATTACTTTTGATTTAGGGCTGTCTTTGGGTTGGTTTCTACTTTAGACCTACTTCCCTTGTGAAACCACTTCAGCATTTGGCAAATAAAAATACTATAAATGCAGACTTCACTTGAGTCTGTATGTTGAGTTCACCTGTCCTGCTGCGTGACCCCCCTCATCATCTGGAGTCAGTAGCTCACATTATGAATAGCTGCAGCTCTCTTAAAGGGCTGTATACTGCTAGCAGGGCCAGTTCTAGCCTTTTAGCCCTAGGCTAAATTTGAGTTTAACCCCTTCTTTTCAAGAAATACAAGTGAGAAACTAAAGAAAATAAGTAATAAATGTATTGCGATGCCCCCTTCATATTTGGTGCCCTAGGCGATTGCCTAGTTTGTCTATGCCTAGAACCGGCCCTGACTGCTAGACATGACATAGATGATCAGATCCCTTGCATTAAGAATGAACAGATTTTTAAACATACTGCTGTCCAACCTAAATGGTTTAATTCATCTATTGACATTTTTTTTTCTGGAATTGCAAATATTCCTGATATTGTGACTGTGTCAGAATCAGAGAAAAGTGAGAATGTTTGAAATATCATGTGCCTTTGATTTTTTTTATACATGGAAGACTCATACTGTACAAAAACCTTAAAATATCAGCCTTAATGCAATTGAGAATTTAGGATATAAATGCCAACTTATTGTCCTAGTGTTTGGCAGTTTAGGTCATGTGCACAGGTTGGTGGGGTCATGTGCACAGGTTGGTGGTTTGTGGACTTTGTATTGGGGGGCTACATAAATCAAAAGCCAAACAAGTGGCAAAGTACTGCTCTATATCAGCAATTATAGGAAGCATGTTTATTTGGAAAAGAAGATGTTGAGTATTAAACACATAACTTGTGAACTGTGTTAATATGTTGGATTATTCAGAATAATTGAATTGATTCCTGATGGAAGGTGGAATCAAATAAAGTATATAAAATGTGTGTGTGTGTGTGTGTGTGTGTGTGTGTGTGTGTGTGTGTGTGTGTGTTTGAGCGAGTGTGTGAATGTGAATCTGAGTGTGTGTGTCTGTGTGTGTGTGACCATGGAATTTTTCCGGAAATTTTCCACCCCTTTGTAACCCGTACTGATGAGGAGGGTGACCACATCCATATCACTGATGAGTAGGGTGACCAGACCACATCCACACTGTTCAAAAGAATTTGTAATGGTTACTTTAAAAATGTGTGTAAAGTCGTTGCCTCAAATGAGGCAAGTAACTGTAACTTTTCAATTTCAATTAAAATTAATAATTCAAAAAATCAATAATTCAATTCAATTAATAAAATTACTATGCACCGTTATCATTCATATAGCAGTATGTTGTTTTCAGGCTCATGTCTTCATCATGGTCAAATGAAAAAAGACTGATGGTTGAGAAGGCAACTCTAGGCAGTTTTAGTCATTGTAATTTTATTAAATGAAATGTTCTCATTTAACCATTTTAAGACGAATGTCACTGTATATGGGGGGTATATGGCAAAAATGTCTTGTGCATGCCTGACCAACTGTAAAATATTAGGCAAATGCATTTTTTTAATCATCAGCTCAAAGGTGGAGAAAGCGGATTTCAACAGGATTATTCATAAAAGTCATGTGTAGAAGTTTCAGGAAATGTGTAATATATCAATCATAAAGTTCAGAGCATTAGATCATTTTTTACACTGTCTTGTGTCTATGTGTGATGTGCTCGGGTGAAGAAGAGGCACAGAGGGTAAACTGCACAACTGTCACAGACTAGGTGTGATAGTGATAGACTACATGTGTGTATAAAAATGTTTTTGTACTGGAGAGTGCATCTACAATTCCTGTTCATTATTAGGCAAAAGAAGTAAAAAATGAGATGTGCCTACTTTGTGGCTATTAGGCAGTTTGTAATGTATCAGCGTATTTCAGTGTCAGGGTTGTTGTAGCCGGTGGTGTTCCGCAACACACAACCCGCCACCCTGCCAGCTACAACAAACCCCGGCATGAGAGTCGGATGCTCTAACCACTGAGCTTAAAGATTGGGCTTCTAACTCAGCAACGCCTAGGGAATTGGATTGTGAGGATTTACGTGTTCTGCCGCCAAGCTAGCCGAGTTGCATCTGTTACAGTTGCATTGTTGCTACGCTAAATGGAAGGCCTGTAAAAGGTAATCAATCTTAAAAAATGACAAGAAACTCACAAAAAAACTAAGTAGGGCTGGGATCAAAGGGCTTACTAGTGACAGTGGACATTACTCTGTATTGGAGCTGACAAGTACCATATAGGGATTGTGATTTGTGTGTGTGTGTGTGTGTGTAGGGCCCTACGTCCGTGTTTGGTCCAAAGTGGCTAAGTCCCTGTTTGCGGTCTGTCAGTGTCTTGTTTTGCAAGTCTGTTACTAAATATGTCTCATGTTCAGCACTTAGAATGAGCTCACCATGAACCATATAAGGAATTCAAATCTACACTTCCTCACACGCATTACTATTATTATTACTGTTACACATCTGAGATGGTGGAAAGTTTTCAGTGTCAGAAAGAGGAAGAAGCAAAAGAAGAAGTTTGAGCAGGCCATCTTATCTCTCCCTCTCTCTCTCACTCACACACACACACACACACACACACACAAAGAGGTAAGAGGACACTGGACACACATCAAGAGTGTGTGTTTATCAAGACAGAGAGGACAAACACACACATTGAGAGTGTGTGTTTATCTACAGAGGACACACACACACATCAGGACGGTGTGTTGGAGACCAAAATGAAAACTGTCCTGGGACTAGTGATGCTGCTGGCTGCATTTTCACATGGTAAGAGAATGTGTGTGTGTGTGTGTGTGTGTGTCCACATTTGTGTGTGAATGTGTATGGTGTGCAGAATATTCTATAGACAGTTTCAACAAACAACGCCTGAAATGCCTAGATGATATGGCCCAAACCTCGGCCGCAAATGATCAAAAACAAACACCCTTGCCTGGTACTGTACTCAAATAACTGATGTTTACATCTTGTTCGTTCCTCTGATTGGTCATACGCTAACCTATTGTGTGCAGAAGCAGAGGTAGAGAAGAATAATATGTTGAGTCTATGATATGAGCCTATGATCTCCTCTCTCACTGCAGGTGTGGACTCCATGTGTGATGCTACTCGTGTGTGTGTGTGTGTGTGTGTGTGTGTGTGTGTGTGTGTGTGTGTGTGTGTGTGTTAAATAATGAGAATGAATCTCCTCTCTCACTGCAGGTGTGGACTCCATGTGTGATGCTACTCGTGTGTGTGTGTGTGTGTGTGTGTGTGTGTGTGTGTGTGTGTGTGTGTGTGTGTGTGTGTGTGTGTGTTAAATAATGAGAATGAATCTCCTCTCCTACTGCAGGTGTGGACTCCATGTGTGATGCTACTCAGGGTGATGCTACATGCTATGGGGCTCTGGGAGGACCTGTGTACCTGCAGCTGATGGGGGACGCCACAGGACATCTAGTGAACTTATACAATGGAAGTACAAGAATCTGTAGATTTATAAGAAACACTTTAGTGTTCTATTATGAGTGGAACACCCCATCATTCCGTCAGAGGTGGCAGTTTGTTGCTGCTAACGGGACCCTGATTATAAACCCTGCAGAGAGGAGAGACTCAGGAACATACAGAGTGGAGATCTTTGATGAATTAACAGGCAAGGCAGAGGTATATCCTCACACAGTCCAGCTGATCACTGAAGGTAAATCGCTTCATCTCATCTGAGAAACGTACACTTAATTGAGTCTGTCCAAAATGGGCAACTTGAGAAAGTTACAAGTTGAAATCAAACATTGTCTTTTGTTTAAATACTATTGACAAAATACTGACCACAATTGGCTGAATTATTTACAATAACTTCACATATTACTGTAATCCCGCCTCTCCAGCTCCAGTGTCTTATGTGGACCTGTCAATCATCTGCTCAGCCAATAGTGAGAGGAGTGTGAGGTGCTCCTCCAATGGGGACAGTCCTCAGTTCAGCTGGTTCCTGAATGGGAGGAGTCTGAGTGAAGCTGATGCTGATCTGAGTTCAGATAACCAGACTCTCCTGCTGAGGGGGGATGTGACAGGAGAACTCACCTGCAGCGCCAGGAACAACGTCAGCAACACACACACCTCAGCACAGCTGGAACTCTGCTCTGGTCAGATACCGTTTCACTCCCAGAACTAAGAGATTATCACATTATCTTATACACCAACTTTGAAAGAATGTCACAATTGCTTAAAAAAAAGAGAAACAATTAAACATTTAATCTCTTAGAATCTCAGAGTTTCTTATTTAAAAAAAAAAAACTTCCCCCACTGCTGTCTTCACTGCACACACACACACACACACACACACACACACACACACACACACACACACACACACATACACACACACTTATAATTTCTTCCAGAAAGACTCAGAGGAATGAATGAAACAAATATTTAATGTCTTTACAGAATACAACGATTAATAAAATAGTAAAGTATTTGGCGTAGGCCCCGTCTGTGGTCTGGGTAAACGAGAAGCTTGGCCCAGCAGATCCTGCCGATTCGTAACAGGGACCCAAGTGGCGGTGGTGGGGAGGGAGGGAGGTGGGGATTACAGGTACCTGGCGTCTAGAGCAGCAAGAGCAGGTAGGAAGGAGTGGTCTATAAAAGACAGACGAGCGAATATGATTGGTCATGCAATGAATGACGAAATGTCTGAGTCTCACTGGAAGAACTAACACTAAACCTCCACATACTGTATAGAATATGAGATGAATAGAATGAATCTCCTCTCCTACTGCAGGTGTGGACTCCATGTGTGATGCTACTCGTGTGTGTGTGTGTGTGTGTGTGTGTGTGTGTGTGTGTGTGTGTGTTAAATAATGAGAATGAATCTCCTCTCCTACTGCAGGTGTGGACTCCATGTGTGATGCTACTCGTGTGTGTGTGTGTTTGTGTGTATGTGTGTATGTGTGTGTGTGTGTTAAATAATGAGAATGAATCTCCTCTCCTACTGCAGGTGTGGACTCCATGTGTGATGCTACTCGTGTGTGTGTGTGTGTGTGTGTGTGTGTGTGTGTGTGTGTGTGTGTGTGTGTGTGTTAAATAATGAGAATGAATCTCCTCTCCTACTGCAGGTGTGGACTCCATGTGTGATGCTACTCGTGTGTGTGTGTGTGTGTGTGTGTGTGTGTGTGTGTGTTTGTGTGTGTGTGTGTGTGTGTTAAATAATGAGAATGAATCTCCTCTCCTACTGCAGGTGTGGACTCCATGTGTGATGCTACTCAGAATGCTACATGCTATGGGGCTCTGGGAGGACCTGTGTACCTGCAGCTGATGGGGGACGCCACAGGACTTGAAGTCAAGTTATACAGCGGAAATGCAGCAGTCTTTAGATTTAAGAGAAATACTTTAGTGTTCTATAATGAGTGGAACACTCCATCAGTCCTCCAGAGGTGGCAGTTTGTTGCTGCTAACGGGACCCTGATTATAAACCCTGCAGAGAGGAGAGACTCAGGAACATACAAAGTGGTGATCTATAAGGACTCAACAGGGAGAGCAGTGGGAGATCCTCACTCAGTCCAACTGATCATTGAAGGTAAATCGCTTCATCTCATCTGATAAACGTACAGTGTGTTTATCCAAAATGGGCAAGTAGTAGCCTAACTAAACACTGTTGCCAAAATACTGAAAACTGACTTCATAATTGAATGGAATTTTTAATGCAGATTGCAGCATGAAGGACAGATCTATAATGACAAAACAGAATTGTATGTATTTATCTGATTGAAACATGCTCTGATGCCATTCTGAATTTCCTTAATATTGATTAAAATAAACATGGTGGCAGCTGAATTAAATTGTATCATGTTGTACTAAACTATAATGCTGTGCTCCAACATCAGAAAACACCAAATACAGTACACTGAGAGGGTTTTGGTGCACTTTGTGTCAGAAATCACATATTTTGTGGGGGAAATATTTGGGCATTGAAGCAGAAGGAATCTATATATACCTACATAAGCCATCTGTGTGAATCTGTCTTATGTCAGTGACTGTATCTATCTCTCTCTCTCTCTCTCATTATACTCAATTCAATTCAATTCAATCAAGCTTTATTGGCATGACAAATATAAGTTGCATTGCCAAAGCATAGCATAAGTTTACATGCAAAGTACAAAGGGGTACAATGAATGACAAACATTTACAAACAAATAACAGATGAACTAAGTGTGTGTGTGTGTGTGTGTGTGTGCTTGTGTGTGTGTGTGCTTGTGTGCGTGCGTGCATGTGTGTTTTGTGTGTGGGTGGGTGGGTGTGTGATAGTGTATGAGTGCGAGTGCGCATCCATGTGAGACAGAGTTGTCTCTCTCCCACATGTTTGTGCATGTATATGGATATGTGTGTTTGTGTGCATGTGTGTGCCAATAGTATCCGGCTGCGTCCTGCAAGACTAAAGACACGCCTACTTCTCAAGACACGCCCCCTAAATACACGCCCACCCGCGACGACGTGGTCATACGTAGTCACGCCCGAAGTTAACGACGCGCCCACTAGAGACACGCCCCCTGGACGAGGACGCAGACAGATTTGTAGTTTCTAAAGGAACCGTATGTAAGGGCTATGCAAGTTTTGCCCAATGAAATTGCCTTATTGCTCTCCAGCATGGCTTGGTTTGCCATCTCAAATAAGCATTTCATACCACATTACTATTTTTAACAAAACACCTTCAAACACAACTCTGTTCCTCTTGCATTGCAACAATAATTTATTAAGCAACATTATATGATTTATTTCGCCAGTTATCACGTTCATTTTAATGGTGAACTGAGGGGATTCAAGCTGTTTTCAGTGTAAACAAACTTCCGCGATATCTCCCGACATCACGTCCATGTTCACGTGTTGTATGGCTTCAGCCAGCTGTAGCTGTGTTGTCCACCTTGTCCCCCATGCTTTTCCACTCCCACCGACGTATTTCCGTAGGCCATAGAGCAGGGTAGTACTGAAAAGTAAAAAAAAAATCAATCACTCAACACTCAATAGGACTATGAACTTAGCCTACCACAACTTACAGAAATGAATGCAACTGACCTTGAAAATTGGACAATCCAACTGGTCCGTCGAGTCACACATCTTAACACAAACTTATATCCACAAAGTTGATCCGAAAAGTTAATTCGTCCTGTGAATGTAGCAATACTATCCGGCTGCGTCAGACTCTACTCGAAACGTTAGCAAACGGCGCGAATTCTTCTTCTTCTTCTTCAAAACGGCGCGAATCTCCTTCTTCTGTGATTTTCATTGGCGGTTCACAAAGCGACGTGTACTATCGCCATCTACCGGACTGTGGTGTGATCGACTTTTCAGAATACTAAAGACACGCCTTTTTCTCGCGTTACGCCTACTCACGACACGCCCCTGTCTTGCAGGACGCAGACAGACCCTACTCTGTGTGTGGGTGTTTTGTTTATACCTAACCACTGTCCCTTGCTTTGTGGCATTCAAAGATGAATCTGGCAGCAAGATTTGCTGTTTGACTCTGCTGTCCAAGTAAGACAGATAGTACCTCATAGTCTCCTAAATTTTGGAATCCTGGGATTTGGTTTGCAAATTTTTCAAAATAAATATTTCGGATATCTTTGTATTTTTCACAGTGAAGTAGAAAGTGCACCTCTGTCTCGACCTCACCTGTCATGCAGTGACCACATATCCTTTGCTCTCTTGGTAACCAAGACTTTTTAAGTCGGCCCCTTTCAATGGCAAGGTTGTGGTCACTGAGTCTGTATTTGGTCAGGATCTGTCTCTGCTTTGTATCTCTGACAGTAAAGAGATATTCCTCCAATTTGTATTCAGATTTTATGGTACGATAACATTCTAGTTTGCTTTGGGAATTTGTCTCGTTGCGCCAATGTTCCAAATATTTTTCTTTAGTTTCTTTGGTGATTTGGTTGATGTTTAATTTGAAAGCAGTGCTTGCCTGAGAGGAGTTGTTAGTATTTGTCAGGGGGGATTAGTTAGTCTCAGTGCAAGCTGACTTAGAGGACTCTTTTCAGGGTTCAGCTCTTGGGTTTTTATTGCCTTATGGTGTAGCGTGTCTATGGGACTTCTTTGTAGGTGCATCCAGAATTTGAGAGCTCTTTTTTGTATGTTAATAGCCAATGGGAATCTGCCTAATTCTGCCCTACATGCATTGGTTGGTGTTTTCTTTTGAATTTTTAAAATCAGTCGACAGAATTCTGCATGCAGGGCCTCTACAGGATGCTTGTCCCATCTAGTGTAGCTGTGCTCACTGAGTGGACCCCAAACCTCACTTCCATAGAGTGCGATAGGCTGGATTATAGAGTCAAATATTTTGCACCAAATTTGAATAGGTATATTTATGTTCCAAACATTTCTTTTAATTGCATATAGAGCTCTGCGAGCTTTTTCTTTGAGTTCATTCACTGCCATGCTGAAACTCCCTGATGCAGTCATGGTCAAGCCAAGGTAAGTGTACTGTATCGTGTGATCTAGGGCGGTGCTACCTAGATTGAAATGGTACTCTCTTTCTCTCTCTCTCTGTATCTGTCTCCTATGTGAGGGATGTTTCTTTCTCTTATCTCCTCACATTAATCCCGCCTCTCCAGCCCCAGTGTCTGATGTGAACCTGTCAATCATCTGCTCAGCCAATGGTGAGAGGAGTGTGAGGTGCTCCTCCAATGGGGACAGTCCTCAATTCAGCTGGTTCCTGAATGGGAGGAGTCTGAGTGAAGCTGATGCTGATCTGAGTTCAGATAACCAGACTCTCCTGCTGAGAGGGACGGTGTGTGTGGCAAACTCACCTGCAGCGCCAGGAATCACATCAGCGGCAAAAACACTTCAACACTGCTGTTTGGATCCTCATCTGGTCAGTGACTCTAAAAAACACACACTCAAACACACACACACACACACACACACACACACACACACACACACACACACACACCTCAGCTCTGCTGTTTGGATCCTCATCTGGTCAGTGACTCTAAAACACACACACACACACACAAACACACACACACACACACACACACAATTGTCTCTCATAATCTTGTGTCTGCAGGTGGTGTGTCTCCAGTGTTCATCAGTGTGTGGCTGGCAGAGATCATCATCCTCACATCACTGCTGGTGGGAGGGTATTACCTCTACATCAGAAACAAGAGATTACACATTACAGGTCAGAATACACACACACACACACACACACACACACACACACACACACACACACACACACACATCACTGCTGGTGGGAGGGTATTACCTCTACATCAGAAACAAGAGATTACACACTGCAGGTCAGAATCAATACACACACACGTGCACGCCAGCTCAGTACACACACAATACACACACGCTTCAGGTCAGAACATACACATTACACATACACACACACACAGGTCAGAATACACACGATACACACACACACTCCAGGTCAAAGTACACACGTTGCATGCATGCAAAACACACACACGTACACACATCAGGTCAAAATACACACTACATGCACACTCACACTCAAACTTATATTAGTTATGTTTTCACTTTAATTGTAACTTCTCTCTCTCTATGTGTGTGTATGTCTCTTCTCCCCCAGGTGAGAGTGAGTATGAGAATGTGGAGTTCACTCAGACCTCCATGAGTCACAGGAGGAGGAGGACACCAGAGGAGGAGCAGATGCACTCACTCCCCATTGGCTCAGAGGAGATATAGTCACTCCCCATTGGCTCAGAGGAGATTTAGTCACTCCCCATTGGCTCAGAGGAGATTTAGTGACTCCCCATTGGCTCACAGGAGATTTAGTCACTCCCCATTGGCTCAGAGGAGATTTAGTGACTCCCTATTGGTTCAGAGGAAGTGTGATGGAAATTAGCACATAATTAATTTATATCAAAGGAGAAATCTGGTGAGATAAAGAACGCAAGTATATTGCAACATCATGAAAAGTTCAAACGTTTGCTGGGGAGCAGACTGTTGATATGTTCGTGCAGACTGGAGAACACTAATTGTAGCTTCCAAGTGCATATCACTAGGTGCCAAGTAGCTAACTGTGTAATTACAAGTTTTCAATGACTCGATTGTAATGTCATTATACTATCAACGAAGTGTGGGGCTACTTTGAGCCTTTTTTATTATATAGTTTAAAACAGCAATTTGGCTACTTTCACCTAGCGATATGCACCCGGATGCTACAACTAGCAAGTGGTCTTCTCCAACCTGCACAAACTTATTATCCCTGCAAACGTTTAAACTTTTTATGATGTGGCAATATACTTGCGGTCCTTATGACACCAGCTTTAACGTCCAAAAGTCCCGAATAACCAGCCATTAAAGTTTCTTTGAGATATTTGTTAAGTGCTGTACCCTCCCTGTACTACATGTCTGAATAGCTAAGGCAACCTGATCTCATAGTAGACCCTGTCAAAATGTACTCCAGAACGTATTCGGCTAATTGAACACTTTCTGCAACCTACTGCCACGGCCACTAGGGGGCACCAAGGTTCTATACACCTTAGAACTGCATACAGAGCCAATGTGAGGTAGGATCAGTGCAGCCACTAAGGATTTGAGGGAACAGTTGGACTGGTGCTGGGTAGTTCAGACTTCTGTTGTCACAGAGAAATGTGGAAATAACCTGGTGGAAAAATCTACCTCCCACACAACATGATGATGGTGTCACACCTCTGACCACACACCTACACACACACACACACACACACACACACACACACACACACACATAGGAGCACACACACACATGTGCTGGTGGAGGGGGCGAAAGAGAAACACCCCAAAAAAAAGAAAAGAGGAAAATTTCAAAACAGAAATGTCCTGTCTGAAGAGGAGGAGCAGCACAGAGATATAATAATACATATTTATGTTTATATTTACGTATTTTTATAAAAAAAAATACCATTCTTGATACTACAATTTGTATTTCTGTATTATATTTTTTCCCAATAGCCTATTAGCTGAAATGTTTACTGCTGTAGGTTGCTGCCATTGCTGTAAATGCATATATGCACCATTTAGGTGTAAAGAAATTAAACTGGTTTAAAATGGTTAACTTGCTTACTGTACAATCAATTGCCTTTCAAACATTGTATTAAAAGTTAGACGGAGACATAGAATGGAAAACGATTTTTACATTGGCTTTGATGAATTATGAAAAGTTGTGCATGGTTAAAGAGCGGTCAGTAATCCATTCTATGTCTCCTTTAATACGCCACACTTCACATTCAAATGAAGATTAGATTAGATTATCCTTTATTGTCTCTTCGGGAGAGAAATTCAGAGTGGACATGAGCAAGTGTGATTCACAGTTAACATCAGATCACCACAACAGACTTAAAGAGAACCTATGCAGGATCCGGTGGCGTCATCCAGTAAGCTAACAACCAAACAAAGCAGTTATTTAGCGTTTCTGCCAATAATCCTCCATTCAGAATTGCATAGTCAATGGTGATAGCCGCTAACAAAATGTATCGACAGTTGAATGCGCTGAGAAGTCACAAATCGCGTTGTAATTCAAACAGTAAACTCTGGCTAAGTCACGTGACCTAGCTTGCTTGCTAACCAAAACTTACGATAGCCGGGACGCGCTACCTGATCTTGCATAGGCGGTATCTGCCTCTAGGAGGGTCGGACAATCTCGTGAAGGGGCTCGTTTTACTCCGGAACATGTCATTTATCAAGTCTAGTGAGTTCTAGGCAATTTACATAAAGGTGTAATGAATAGGAAACGTCGAAATTTTACCTAAAAGTTGCATGTGGTGGCTTTAAGGACCACAAAGACATAAACACACATATAAACAGGGTAACAGACATATAAACAGGGTAACAGACAACCACTGTAATTGTTACACTCAACGTTCCAGTTTTAGGCCCTGAGTCATCCAAGGAATAATACAAACCTAGATATTGCACATACTCTGACCTAGAGGCTCGAGCTACAGCACAAAAATTACTAAAATAAAATAGTTCCCTCCACAATTAACACATATAAAAAACCACACACACACACACACACACACCATCAAGACCTGCTATTTAGTAGCTTAATTGACCAAGGGACCATTGAAAATTTGAACCTATTAGTATTACAGTAAGGGAGCCTGTATCTTCTTCCTGAGGGCAGTATCTCATATTCCCCATGCAAGATATGCTCATCATCCTCAAAGATCTTCAAATCCTGTCTTTTTACTGTTTCGTCAAATAAGGCTTGCAATGATGTGGGAGGGGGCATGCTCATTATTTTCCCCGCTCTCTTGATGAGAGTTTGTAATTAAGCTTTCAATTTCACAGAAAGGTTCCTAAACCATACAACAATCCCATATCTGATGATCGGTTCGATTGAAGCCCTGTAAAAAGCCATCATTATTTCTTTTTCAATGCCAAACACTCTCAACCTCCTAAGAAAATGTAGCCGTTGGCTGATTTTCGCACTTACAAATTCAACATGCTGAGCCCATTTCAATTGGGAATCAAATACAACCCCTAGGTATTTGTAAGTGGAGACCTGCTCCACTGGCTTCCCGTTCAGATTGATCAACTTATGGTTATATGGACCTGGGGTCGAATATGATTTCTTTTGTCTTGCTTACGTTCAATATCAGATTATTTGATTTGCACCACAACGCAGCCTTATCTACCTCTGACAGGTAGATAGAAGCATCAGAGTCCTGTGTCAGTAAACTAAGAATGACTGTATCGTCTGAAAATTTGATTATGTGATTGTTTGAGTAATGATTTCTGTATTCATTTGTGTATAATATGAACAATAATGGGGAACTCACACAACCTTGTGGGACTCCTGTGTTGATTGTGAATATATCAGAGAATGTGGAGTTAATCCTGACCTGCTGTGTTCTATCTGTGAGAAATGCACAAATTCTGCTTAGGGTGCCAGAAAGGCTTTGGTCCAGCCCTTGGGATGAGAAGGCTGTCTTCACACACGCACACACACACACACACACACACACGCACACACACACACTCTAGAGAGGAGACTAGACATTAGCAAATGGCACTTACTTGTGTTGCAGCTTGATTGTTACCTAGGGTTAGGGTTAACCCTCTTTTGTAAGTCGCTTTGGATTAAAGTGTCTGCTAAATGCATAAATGTACAGTAAATATAAATGACTAGTGGTGCTGCTGGTAAATGTGTGTGTGTGTGTGTGTGTGTGTGTGTGTGTGTGATTGATTCTGTGTGTGTGTGTGTGTGTGTGTGTGTGTGTGTGCGCGCAGGTATGTTGAATGATTTAGACATTTTCAGTGGTAACCACAAAACCAACGCCTGAGCGATATTGCCCAACTTCCTGTTAACCTGTTGCCCAACTGCCTGTTAACTTCAGGTAGATTAAAAATGAGGAAAACACATTGATATCTTCATATTCAAACTGTATTATAAAACATTATTATCAGTGTTGGGAAAGTTCATTTTCTACATGAACTAGTTCATAGTTCAGTTCACAGCTCTCAGAGTGAACTAGTTCGGTCAAAGTTCATTTTTTTTTTTCAAAATGAACTAGTTCATTCATAGTTCACAAAATAAATGAACTAGTTCAGTTCAGTTCACCCCCCCCCCCCCAAAAAAAAAAAATAAAAAATAAAAAAAATTGGAAAATTTCAAATTCATTGACAAAGCCCATATAAATGCTCCACAGATTATAAGCCATTATTTAATTCGTGTTAATAATGACATTGCTGTATTTTAGTGTTGCATTAGAGCAGTGGTTTATTATTATTAGTAGTAATAAAGAGTATACTTAGTCCTTTACTGTGTTTTCTGTTATAATCGGTTGGTAGTGCTCTGTAGTGAGTTTAGTCTTTCTTTCGGTAAATTTTGTAATTACATTGTTCAGACACTGGAGGGCAGCAGTGAGCACATGTACTGGTAATGTGGGTTAAAAAAAGTGTTAGGCATATGGTTATGATTATGTTACTAATCGTTTTATTGCATTTTGAATTTCATATGTCATCTAACAGTATAATTTGGGGAATTCTAAAATTGAAATGGATACTTTTAAAATTAATTTGACATAGTTTGACGTTGTTGTTTGGTTTTGATTGACGGCTTTACAATGGAAGTCTATGGAGTCAATGCTCCGCCCGCAATGCCCCGCCCTCTGTTTTGTTTTGATAGAAGTGCCGGATAGCTACAGAGTGGTCTGTATCTTCTGTAGTCGAACATGTAAACTAAGTCAAAGTAAAAGTCGCTATCTTTAAGCTGTTGTTAGTCGGGGTTTCTGCAGGGATATTAATGAAATCTGAGGTGCGTTCAGATTCATCTAACATAGCGAACGCTCGTTGCAAACATGTTCGCATTAATCAATGGAATTTGAACGATTTTGCAGAGTGTTCGTTTTAAACTGTAAACACTAATGGCAAACAGAGTATAAATTACTCGAAGGGGGCTATTAATGAGAGACAAAGTTGTTGTGAGACAAGCTGACAGCTCTTTGGGATATATTTGCAATCGGGACACACATCTTTTGCCATCCAACATACAGGACTGTTAGAAGAGCACTACCTTTTCAGACTGTTCGTCTGTGTTCGCTAACGTTTGTCAAGAACTTCCAAGGATTCGCAAACTGTCTGCCTATGTTAGCGAACGTTCGCTATGTTAGCCGAATTTGAACGCACCTCTGGTAACTTGGAATGAACGGAATGATGAACGTAATGAACGTTCACGTTCACGCTCCAGATGAACGTGTTCATACTCTAGAAAATACTGTCCATTCAGTTCACGTTCTCTCAAAATATGAACGCGTTCATGAACTTTCGTTCATTGAACGCGTTCGGGTACATCACTGATTATTATCATACATAACTTTTTTATACTTAATGATTAAGCATGCAGGATATATGTAAAACATAAAGTTGTAATAAACATGGTGGGCATTTTGGCTACTGGTGTGATCATACTGTAGGTTAAAGCAATATACCGGAGTAAGTTTAAGCATAGCCTCTGCTGCACGAGCCTTCTAACAGCAATATATTTCGTATGAAATGACAGAATTTCGAACAGCATAGACCTAACGCGAACGCAAAACACATTGAGTCAATGTAACCTCAGATCTTACTTTCAGTTTCCAACAGTCAGGTTCCATTGATTCAATCGCTTCGCTTCTGCGTTCGCGTTCGGTCTGTGCTTTACCAAACTATTTTGTTCCACTCGCTAACTAGCGTATTTAGCAAGCTCTTTCAACAGGGCTATGCTTGAATTCACTCCAGTATTTTCCTTTAAGGAATTAAGTTGTGAGGATTTACACGTACTCTTGCCAACTTGACAGCTGGGGCTTTAGATGTCCAGTTACAGTGTCTGTGTAGGGGGGGAAGAGCAGTGGGGAAAGAACACAGCCCTGTGGAACACCAGAGCTGACTGTCTGTGTTCCAGATGGAAGCTGGAGATTCACTCATGAGCGTTTCTCAAAGTCGAGGAAGCATGCTTGGAAGGCTGCTTTTTCGAGCATACCACGTCATTGTCAGTCGCCAAGTACTGTTCCAAAGTCAAGCATCCTTCTTAATTCTAGCAAGGACAGAGGCCTTTGTTAATATATTTTTCAGTGTACGGCTTCAAAGGCAAATGTGCTACCTAGGAAGCATTCTCGACTTTGAGAAAAACTCATAGTTGGCAGGAGATACAGTGAGGTTACACACTCAAGACTGTTGTGTGTTTGTGCTGTTTGTCTGTCTGGGAAATGTATATATTTTTTTGTCTCCCACAGATGAGTGTGAGTATGAGGAGGAGGAGCTCACTCAGACCAGGAGGAGGAGGGCACCAGAGGAGGAGCACTGGCCCAGAGGAGGAACACTGACTCCCTATTGGCTCAGAGGAGATAAAATCACTCCCCTTTGGCCTAGAGATGGTGTAGTGACTCCCCATTGGTCCAGAGGAGATGCACTGACTCCCCATTGGCCCACAGGAGATAAACCAAATCAAGTCCCCATTCTGTAAATGTTAACTGCCATTTCGCAAACTCAGTCTACTGTACGTTGGATGAAATTCGATCAGGCTGGCTATCAATGAGGCTATTAATGATGAGGTGTCTATCAATAGCACTTAGCACTATAAAACAGCAGGACTATGTGTTGATTCACTCTGAATAATACCTTTAGGTAGTGCCTCTTAGGCTGTGCTGCCTGGATGGTGCCATTGGGGGCAAAAAAAAACACACAATTGAGCCCAAATTATACCCCAAATTATTATAATATAATCCTTAAACTTGTTCAATAACTCTTTTCCAGGATTGTGTTGGTGTTCACAAAGTCAAAACAAGGAAATAAAAGAACACATTTATTTTTGTACTTAGCATAACATTTAATATTTCTAATTAGATAAATATTTCTATATTTTTTGCATTCATTCATGTGCACTTTGTTCAGCGTTATTTTGACTGTCTTTATGGTGCATTTATTTTGATGTTGTGCTGTCCTTAATGTTATTTCCTGTTAGGAAGTAGGAGTTTTGAGTAAGCAAAGGAGTTTTGTGAATGAAAGCGACGGAGATACTATGATCTCTTTTCAGTAATGTTGTTGATAGATCTTAAGATTAAGCTGAGTATTAAAGGTGAGTACCGGAGTGAATTCAAACATAGCCCTGTTGAAAGAGCTTGCTAAATGCGCTTGTTAGCGAGTGGAACAAAATAATTTGGTACAGCACAGACCGAACGCGAACGCAGAAGCGAACAGGCACTCAATGGGACCTGACTGTTGGAAACCGAAAGTAAGATCTGAGGTCACATTGCCTCAATGTAAAGTGTTTCGCGTTCACGTTAGGTCTGTGCTGTTCGAAAATCTTTCATTTCATGCTAAATATATTGCTGTTAGAAGGCTCGTGCAGCAGGGCTATGCTTAAATTTACTCCGGTATATTGCTTTAAGATGTAATTAAATAGCCTATTTGTGAAAGACTCTACCTTGTTTCTGTAAATAGTAAATAGTGTGTGTGGTGTGGGTGTGTGTGTGTGTGTTTGAGCTGTGCCAGTGAAAACTATGAGGGTTTTCAATTTCTCTATTTAAGCAGAGCTTTCTGTCATTGAACACATTGGACTCTGGGCTTTGTCTTCAGACACTTGTGTGGTCCATGGTCAACTTTAAGATCTCAGGTTTGTTTGACCTTGCTGTGCAAGCCTTCCCTTGCTGTTTTGATGAATGGAATTATTTTCTGTCATGTTCGTATGGCTCTCACGATAAGTAGGCTGGTGATGGCCTTTTCAGTTCGCTTTGGCAGGCCTTTTGTCCAAGTTTTGTGTTCTTGCCTTTCATTTCATGTGACTGAATTATTACGGTTTCATTTTCCATGTTGTAAGTAAATGGCATCTTTGTCAAACTGTTGCCTCTGCCTATGTATG
>JAODXP020000010.1:9765712-9770712 GCA_027497455.2 Sardinella longiceps | reverse complement strand
CACACACACACACACACTGGAAGAGCATAATAAAACCCAAAAAGCCAAGGATCCAAACCGAGTAATGTTGGACCTTTGCCAACTCAGGCTCCTCTTGTGTGTGTGTGTGTGTGTGTGTGTGTGTGTGTGTGTGTGTGTGTGTGTGTGTGTGTGTGTGCACGTGTGTGTTCTAAGAACTGCAGCAGGGATTTTGATTAAGTGGTCCTCATCATTGTCTGCCCAGATCGCTTCTAATTTATTGAATTAGTTCAGTGAAGCTGAACGCATATTCCATTCACTCACACACACACACACACACACACACACACACACACACACACACACACACACACACACACTCACTCACACACACACATATACACACACACACACCATTCTCAGTCTGTAGATCAGAAACAGGCCTAGAAGAAAGTGAATTGTTGACTGATGGTAATAACATTTCAAACATGTCTAAATTTACTTTCTTTCAAATAATACAAATTTGAAGCACACACATTTGGAGGTCCCAAACTGATAAAAGTGGTTTTACATTTATGTGCATCAAGCTTCAATCTATTTGGGACCTCCAAATTTGTGTGCTTCAAATGTTTATTATTTGAAGGAAAGTGAATTTAGACATGTTTTAAATGTTATTACCCATTTTTTCAAGTCAGAAAGATGCATAAATCCAATGCATTTCAATGGTAGAATGTTCAGTTTACTACCATGGAATGTCGGAATGTTCAGGTGTGAAACAAGCCCATTCTTTGTTTATTGCTTTGACCAGCTGGTTACT
This sequence comes from Sardinella longiceps, assembly GCA_027497455.2. Classification (NCBI taxonomy): domain Eukaryota; kingdom Metazoa; phylum Chordata; class Actinopteri; order Clupeiformes; family Clupeidae; genus Sardinella; species Sardinella longiceps. Next base: position 9,769,937 of record JAODXP020000010.1, on the reverse strand, counting down.
GTGGTTACTGCAACCATGTAACATTCCACCATTAGAGATGTCATAAATGATGCCCAGCAGTTCTGATGATGTCATAGAGAATCTCTACCTGACTCTGGTTCCACTCTGGTTTTATGTTCATTTCTGACTGAGACATTGAAGAGATTGTAGAGAATGAGATTTTTGGGCAAGCTTAATTGCTGCCAAGGCCAATCAGGAGAGGAGGAGGGATCCGAGGAGCAGGAGGAGAAGGTAAAGGCTGAGGAGATGGAGGTAGAGATGAAAGGATAGGAGGAGGGAGAGACAGATGAGAAAACGGAGGCTGGCAATGAAGAGTAGAGAGAAAGGAGGGGAAGAGCTGGCGATTGATTAGTTTATCCCTAGCCTATGTAAGAACAGCCTGGCTGAGAAATTATAGGTCTAGCGTATATCATGATGTATGGTGATTAGATAGAACCCCAGTCAGCCAACTAAACCCAATTTAGCCTGTAATGTAGCCTGTAATAGCAGATAAAGATATTTCTCTCGCTTAAAGGTGAACGATATTTACACTGAAATTGAACCCTTAAATCTCAAGGTAGCAGTTACGAGTGATACCAATGGATAGGCCTAGCTGCCTAGTTCAATATGATACCAAATACCTCCATTGTAATAGATATGCCCACATAAAGCTTCCGAAAGACAGTGAAGGAAAAGCATGTCACTCGGCTCCAAAAAATTACAGAGGTCCGGACCTTCGTGCTAGTAGCTAGTAGTCAGTAGTTTACCATAGACTTCTCCCCCGTGTCAGCTATCTGTCTCAGAAGGTTTCACACTGACGAGTGTGTGTTCTCGCTTGTGTAGTTTGTGTGTATAGCACAGCAGGACTACTGCTGCATACTGAACCAAGACCACATACACACACACACACACACACACACACACACACACACACACACCCACACACACACACACACACACACACACAGACTGACGAGTGTGTTTTCTCTGTACTGTAGTTTGTGTGTATAGCACAGCAGGACTACTGCTGCATACTGAACCAGGAGCACACAACCACACACACACACACACACACTGACGAGTATGTGTTCTCTCTTGTGTAGTTTGTGTGTATAGCACAACAGGACTACTGCTGCATCCTGAACCAGGTGGAGAAGAACATGCAGAAGGTGGAGGAGGAGGGAGAGATCGTCATGGTGAAGGAACACCGCGAACTGGACCGCACCGGAACCAGGAAGGGACACATTGTCATCAAGGTAAGACACACACACACACACACACACCTGAGACTATTGAAACACCTTTAGCAGGACAACACATCGTCATCAAGGTGACTATGAGCGTTTGCCTGTGTTAGTGTATTTGAACACATCTCATAGAACATAGAACCATGTGTATAAGAAATGGAACTGTGACTATGGAAGAACATGGAAAGAAACAGAAGCATGTCTCACCTCTGCTAGGGCACAACCTCACCTGTCTCACCTGTGTCTCACCTGTGCTAGGGCACGACGGAGCGTCTAACGATGCATCTGGTGGAAGAACACTCGGTGGTGGACCCCACCTACATCGAGGACTTCCTGCTCACCTATCGCACCTTCCTCGCCAGCCCCATGGTGGTCGGAGAGAAACTCCTCGAGTGGTTCCACGACTCAAGCCTCAGGGACAAGGTGTGTGTGTGTGTGTGTGTGTGTGTGTGTGTGTGTGTGTGTTTTCATGTCAGTCAAATGAGCACCATTAGATTCTGAACTTTTATTCTCTGTGTGTGTGTGTGTGTGTGTATGTGTGTGTGTGTGTGTGTGTGTGTATGTGTGTATCTGAGTTCTTCATGTCAGTCAAATGTGCATCATCAATTACTTAACTTTTATTCTCGGTGTGTGTGTGTGTGTGTGTGTGTGTGTGTGTGCAGGTTACACGGGTAGTCTTGCTGTGGGTAAACAATCATTTCAACGACTTCGAGGGCGATCCTGCCATGACCCGCTTTCTGGAGGAGTTCGAGAACAATCTGGAAAGAGAGGTGGGCTATTTTAGCTGTCCTTTGTGTGTGTGTGTGTGTGTGTGTGTGTGTGTGTGTGTGTGTGTGTGTGTGTGTGTGTGGTGTATCATTCCTCTTTTCTATGTGTGTCAGAGGTATACCACTTATCTCTCCTGTTGTTGTGTGTATGTGTGTGTCTATGAGAGAGAGTATACCATCTTGCACCTCCTGTGTGAGTGTGTGCACGTGTGTGTGAGAGAGGTAAATCATCTTACGCCTCCTGTGTGTGTGTGTGTGTGTGTGTGTGTGTGTGTGTGTGTGTGTGTGTGTGTGTGTGTGTCTGCATCTTCTGTGTGAGAGTGTGCGTGTTTCCATGTTTATTGACCATGTATGTGTGTTTGTCTCCCCCTCTGTGTGTGTGTGTGTGTGAGCAGAAGATGTGTGGGCACCTCAGACTGTTAAACATCGCCTGTGCGGCGAAAGCGAAGCTGCGTGTGGTGACGCTGACTAAGCCCTCGCGGGACACGCCCCTCGCCTTCACACTGCTGGGCGGAGCCGAGAAGGGATTCCGCATCTTCATCGACAGCGTGGAGCCGGGCAGCAAGGCTGCAGAGGCAGGCCTCAAGAGAGGAGACCAGGTGACGTGTGTGTGTGTGTGTGTGTGTGTGTGTGTGAGTGGAGCCGGGCAGCAAGGCTGCAGAGGCAGGCCTCAAGAGAGGAGACCAGGTGACGTGTGTGTGTGTATGTGTGTGTGTGTGTGTCTGTGTCTGTGTGTGTGTGTGTGTGTCATGGATGCTGATTTCTCTCCCTGTTCTCTCTTGTGCTCAGGTTCTAGAAGTAAATGGACAGAACTTTGCGAACGTGCTGCTGTCCAAAGCCAATGAGATCCTACGGAACAACACACACTTATCCATTACTGTGAAGACCAACCTGCTAGGTGAGCACACACGCACACACACACACACACACACACACTTATCCATTACTGTGAAGACCAACCTGCTAGGTGAGCACACACACACACACACACTTATCCATTACTGTGAAGACAAACCTGCTAGGTGAGCACACACACACACATACTGACGGAGAACATATTGACTGAGTATTGCTGTTTGTTTACTAAACAACAACATTGTTTGCGTTTTTTTGTTTGTTGTTTATCTCCAGTGTTCAAAGAGCTGCTAGCTCGGCCCGACCAGGAGCCGGAACACGACCAGGACGAGGAGCTGGAGCGCAAGAACGGCGCTCCGCACATCCCCAAGATCGGCGATGACAGCATCGTTGGGCTGAAGCAGTCCAAACAGATTCCCCCCACCCTGCCCGTCAGCGGAAACCTCGACCTGCTGCAGTCCCATCACCGCATACTCGACTTCAACAACCAGCCAGGTAACGCACACACACACACACACACACACACACTGGGAGACCTGCTGTAGTCTCACCACCACACCCTCGACAACCAACAACCAACTATGTGGGGGCACCAACACGTGCGCACACACACACACACACACACACACACACATTCCGTTAGCATGGTGCTCAACAGAAGTGTTGCACAGTGGCAATGACTGTGTTGGCAACATGCTCACTCTCTCCCTCAAAATCCCTCCACAGAGGCTGTTCCACCGAGTGAGTATACACACACACACACACACACACACACACACAGCCGGTGCGCTGGACTGTGGTGTTGGTTGGGATGATGAGGAATGATCAGTGGATGTGATTGGGGGAGGGGCTTGATCTGTAACATAATGTTACATTTACACTTTTACACTAATCACACACACACACACACACACACACACACACACACACTTGTGATTGGGGGAGGGGTTTGATCTGTAATATAGTGCTACATTGACACCTTTACACTAATCACACACACACACACACACACACACACACACACACACACACACACACACACACACACACACACACATTGTGATTGAGGGAGGGGCTTGATCTGTAACATGGTGCTACTAATCAGGATTTCTCCAGATCCTAAAAATCCCAACTGTGATTGGTGCATGTATTGATTGATTAACCTGTCATTTAGTGACCTCACCAATGCAGCCAGTCAGACTCTGAATCATGGTGGCCATCTCTCTTGAACCTGGCTTGGTCAAATTTTACTACATTTTTTAAACGTTTGTTTGTGTGTGTGTGTGTGTGTGTGTGTGTGTGTGTGTGTGTTTTGCAGACATGTCGGACCAGGTGCTGCGTGTGTTTAAGGCGGACCAGCAGAGTCGGTACATCATG
>JAODXP020000010.1:9755712-9758212 GCA_027497455.2 Sardinella longiceps | reverse complement strand
GGGCTATGTCAGGCTATCTCATCATAGGTTTGAAGCCTATAAAAGAGTAAAAATTCTTGCGTTTTGTCTCCTCAAAAAGATAAATAAATGAAAGGTGTGTGTGTGTGTGTGTACGTGTGTAACTTAGTTAGCAACTATGCTTTTGGGAAACGGGCCCCTGGTCTAGCACAGAGTTAGCCCCTCCCACCCACCCCTCAAACCGCCTCCCCTTTTGTCACTATGGTATTGCTGATCACATTGATCCGCCTGTAGAAGAATAATTAATAACAAAAAAGAGAAGATAAAAAGGTAAATCAGACTTTTTGTGAACAGAGTTAGAAAAACCTTGTAGTTGCAGTGTTCTCCACAGAATCTCTGTGACATCACTTCCTGTGTGCTTTTGTTTCTGATTTGCTTCCTGTCTTTGTTCGATGTGAAGGCTGCAGGCAGCGGCCCCTACGGCTCACGGTCCTCAGCCGAGCAGACGACCACACACACACACACACACACACACAGTTGCACAACCTTGTACAAGCAGAAGAGTAATTGTAGTAGATAGCTCTGCTACTTGGTTTGATGTGTCATGTCAAGTGAGAAATGTACATTTTCATTAGCTGGTGAAATCTCCTCCCTGATACTTTAACCTGTACGTCTTTTAAAAAGACACTTGGTGGAGTATATATTGGTTGTTATTTTTCTTTCTTTTCTTTTTTTTTTTTGGTTCTTTTGCTTTCTTTTTTTGTATTTTTAATACAATAATTGTACATATTGGTTATATTTTTGTTGACTTGTAGAAATTGTACTATGTTTATGCCTCAAGGTCCAGTGTCTGAAACTGGAGGACGAATAAGAAGCTAGGTTTAAATGCACTTACTCAGCAGATCTCTCTCTCTCCTTTTCAATGCGGTCTCCTCGACTGCCTGACGTCTGGCGCCATCTAGTGTTTGCACAAGATAAGACATGGAGTAACTTGAAATGTGTAACTCTCGTACTTTTTTTTTTTTTTTTTTAACTGACAAGTGTATGTCAGAACAAATAAAAAAGACAACAGTCTCCTCTGTTTCCTGTCCTGTTCTGTGAAAAAATAAATATAACATGTAGCGTTTGGAGTGCACGCACATCCAGGTGAAACAGGTGCCGGAATAAACGCCATCAAACAAAAGAAGAAGAAGGTCTGCACACTGTTGCTGCTCCCAGTTTATTAATCACGTTTCGACCAGTCTGGTCTTCGTCAGGTGTAGGTGAAACGTAGCAGCAACAAAAAATAAATATGACCCAGCAAACTACTGTACTGACTGGCACAAACCAAGGCCTTTTTCAGACTGCCTGCCCACATTCTAAATATACTTAGCTATCCAGTATTGTATCTACTATCTAGTATGAATGTTTAAGGTCCCATATTATGAAAAATCACTTTTTATGGTTTTTGGGTCTATACTGCCTCCACACACACTTCAACTTGGATAAAAAGCCTCAATTGTTAGAACACTGTTAGTAACTGTTCAGCTGCTGTGTGCTTAAACATCAGAGCTAAAAAAGTTAGCTTTGAAAAAGCTTAATATGGGACCTTTAAATCAGAAAACCTCACTAGATGGGGTTTGTCTCAATGTGAAGAGCAGTGTAGCGAAGGGAGAGAACAGTGACCCCACCCGGTCTGGAACCCGGGTCTCCGGGGTGCAAAACTTGCAACTTGACCGCAACGCCAAAGAGCCAGGCTCGTTGGTATGGCAGTCAGAGCTCATGCTCAACTGTAGTGACGGTACTCCATCACAAGCAGTCTGAACAGAGCCTAAAACAGTGAAGTTCTAGCCTGATTGCCATCGACTTTCAAAGCTCTACGAGACTTTGGTCTGACCAAGAGCTCCTATAACAAAATTTCTCAAAGCGCATGGTTGACCCGCCTCCCTGAAATGCCTCGGTTTGCTACTTGTCGATGTTAGAAAATGCTGTGCCGAAACAAAACCAATCACACCACTCTTTCCTCTGACATATGTGACGCGAAGGGAATTGCTTGAACAGGACAGAGCCATTGGAGCTGCTCAAAGTTGATTGGTTCTCGACCAAGGGGGGCAGTTCCCCAGTTTTGGGGAATTCAGTTCGTGTTTCCCTAGATTTTCTCTAGACCAGGGGTTTTCAACTGGTTCAGTCTCAGGGACCACCATTCCGACTAGGAAGTCATTGGTGGCCCACCACCGGGGGTGGAGAGTGGGTGTTATAAGCAAAGAGATTGCAAGAACTTACATACAATGAGACATTTTAGCCAGTCATTCTTACACAATATTTGGAGTGCTTAGCTGTGCTTATTTCTCAAATTAAGTTTTCAAATATCAAGATCAATCATACTAAGTTGTAACTGGTCACGGACCCCCTGTTGAAAAATAATATATATGCTCAAAACTCACTTGAAACTGGTTAAAAATTGTGTTTAATTTCATTTTGGCACTCGGCAGCTTAGATTTTCAGAGTGTGTCCCAAAACCTCACGTTCCCTATTAGTGGGTGAACAATCCAACGCTTGGTGA
>JAODXP020000010.1:9750712-9753212 GCA_027497455.2 Sardinella longiceps | reverse complement strand
TGACGAGTGTGTGTTCTCGCTTGTGTATAGCACAGCAGGACTACTGCTGCATACTGAACCAATACTGTACACACACACACACACACAGACTGACGAGTGTGTTTTCTCTGTACTGTAGTTTGTGTGTATAGCACAGCAGGACTACTGCTGCATACTGAACCAGGAGCACACACACACAAACACACACACACACACACACACACTGACGAGTATGTGTTCTCTCTTGTGTAGTTTGTGTGTATAGCACAACAGGACTACTGCTGCATCCTGAACCAGGTGGAGAAGAACATGCAGAAGGTGGAGGAGGAGGGAGAGATCGTCATGGTGAAGGAACACCGCGAACTGGACCGCACCGGAACCAGGAAGGGACACATTGTCATCAAGGTAAGACACACACACACACACACACACACACACACACACCCGAGACTACTGAAACACCTTAGCAGGACAACACATCGTCATCAAGGTGACTATGAGCGTTTGCCTGTGTTAGTGAATTTGAACACATCTCATAGAACATAGAACCATGTGTATAAGAAATGGAACTGTGACTATGGAAGAACATGGAAAGAAACAGAAGCATGTCTCACCTCTGCTAGGGCACAACCTCACCTGTCTCACCTGTGTCTCACCTGTGCTAGGGCACGACGGAGCGTCTAACGATGCATCTGGTGGAAGAACACTCGGTGGTGGACCCCACCTACATCGAGGACTTCCTGCTCACCTATCGCACCTTCCTCGCCAGCCCCATGGTGGTCGGAGAGAAACTCCTCGAGTGGTTCCACGACTCAAGCCTCAGGGACAAGGTGTGTGTGTGTGTGTGTGTGTGTGTGTGTGTGTGTGTGTGTGTGTTTTTCATGTCAGTCAAATGAGCACCATTAGATTCTGAACTTTTATTCTCTCTGTGTGTGTGTGTGTGTGTGTGTATGTGTGTGTGTGTGTGTGTGTGTGTGTGTGTATGTGTGTATCTGAGTTCTTCATGTCAGTCAAATGTGCATCATCAATTACTTAACTTTTATTCTCGGGTGTGTGTGTGTGTGTGTGTGTGTGTGTGTGTGTGTGTGTGTGTGCAGGTTACACGGGTAGTCTTGCTGTGGGTAAACAATCATTTCAACGACTTCGAGGGCGATCCTGCCATGACCCGCTTTCTGGAGGAGTTCGAGAACAATCTGGAAAGAGAGGTGGGCTATTTTAGCTGTCCTTTGTGTGTGTGTGTGTGTGTGTGTGTGTGTGTGTGTGTGGTGTATCATTCCTCTTTTCTATGTGTGTCAGAGGTATACCACTTATCTCTCCTGTTGTTGTGTGTATGTGTGTGTCTATGAGAGAGAGTATACCATCTTGCACCTCCTGTGTGAGTGTGTGCACGTGTGTGTGAGAGAGGTAAATCATCTTACGCCTCCTGTGTGTGTGTGTGTGTGTGTGTGTGTGTGTGTGTGTGTGTGTGTGTGTGTCTGCATCTTCTGTGTGAGAGTGTGCGTGTTTCCATGTTCATTGACCATGTATGTGTGTTTGTCTCCCCCTCTGTGTGTGTGTGAGCAGAAGATGTGTGGGCACCTCAGACTGTTAAACATCGCCTGTGCGGCGAAAGCGAAGCTGCGTGTGGTGACGCTGACTAAGCCCTCGCGGGACACGCCCCTCGCCTTCACACTGCTGGGCGGAGCCGAGAAGGGATTCCGCATCTTCATCGACAGCGTGGAGCCGGGCAGCAAGGCTGCAGAGGCAGGCCTCAAGAGAGGAGACCAGGTGACGTGTGTGTGTGTGTGTGTGTGTGTGTGTGTGTGAGTGGAGCCTGGCAGCAAGGCTGCAGAGGCAGGCCTCAAGAGAGGAGACCAGGTGACGTGTGTGTGTATGTGTGTGTGTGTGTGTCATGGATGCTGATTTCTCACCCTGTTTTCTCTCATGGGTGCTCAGGTTCTATAAGTGAACTGTGTGTGTGTGTGTGTGTGTGTGTGTGTGTGTGTGTGTGTGTGTGTGTGTGTGTGTGTGTGTGCGCGGCATGGATGCTGATTTCTCTCCCTGTTCTCTCTTGTGCTCAGGTTCTAGAAGTAAATGGACAGAACTTTGCGAACGTGCTGCTGTCCAAAGCCAATGAGATCCTACGGAACAACACACACTTATCCATTACTGTGAAGACCAACCTGCTAGGTGAGCACACACACGCACACACACACACACACACACACTTATCCATTACTGTGAAGACCAACCTGCTAGGTGAGCACACACACACACACACACACTTATCCATTACTGTGAAGACAAACCTGCTAGGTGAGCACACACACACATACTGACGGAGAACATATTGACTGAGTATTCCTGTTTGTTTACTAAACAACAACATTGTTTGCGTTTTTTTGTTTGTTGTTTATCTCCAGTGTTCAAAGAGCTGCTAGCTCGGCCCGACCAGGAGCCGGAACACGACCAGGACGAGGAGCTGGAGCGCAAGAACGGCGCTCCGCACATCCCCAAGATCAGCGATGACAGCATCGTTGGG
>JAODXP020000010.1:9733212-9745712 GCA_027497455.2 Sardinella longiceps | reverse complement strand
GTAGTGTGTGTGACGTTGGTGTGTGTGACGTTGGTGTGTGTGACGGTGGTGTGTGTGACGTTAGTGTGTGTGACGGTGGTGTGTGTGACGGTGGTGTGTGTGACGTTAGTGTGTGTGACGGTGGTGTGTGTGACGGTAGTGTGTGTGTAGGAGAGAGAGAGAGAGTGTGTGTGTTAGTGTGTGTGTGTGTGTAGGAGTGAGTGAGTTAGAGTGTTTTTGTGCATGAGTGAGTGAGTGATTGAGAGTGTGTGTGTGTATGTGTGTGTGTGTTTGTTTGTGTGTGTGTATTTGTGGCACTCCCTTACCTGTGTGTACTGTATGTGTGTGTTTCCCAGGTTACAGTCGTCAGGGTGATAACATGTCGGACTCGGGTCACAGTGAGATCTCGTCCAGGTCCAGCCTGGTCAGCACGTCGTCTCTGGACATGCCTCACGACGACCGCCGTCTACGACACGCCGGCCCCGATGCACACCTGGGACCACGACTGGAGCGCAGGGCCACCACCGACCCCGATCAGTACAGCCTGGGGTAGGTACACACACACACACACACACACACACACACTGGAGCGCAGGCCAGACCCTGACCAGTACAGCCTGGGATAGGTGTACACACACACACACACACACACACATATTATCTCACAGACTGCTGCACGTACACAAACGGAATATTTACACTTGAATCCAATACTGTATAACTCAATGTGATATGGTGTGTGTGTGTGTGTGTGTGTGTGTGTGTGTGTGTGTGTGTGCAGGTCGTACTCATCCATGCAGGACTGTCGAGCGCTGTGCGCTGGAGCTACCGTACTCTCGCCTCCCAGCTCCGAGGAACTAACACAGGACCAGGGCGATCGCGTCTCATTGGACGCCGCCGACAGTGGGCGTGGCAGCTGGACGAACAGCTCCAGCGGTTCCCATGACAACATCCAGACCATGCAGCAGGGCCGCAGCCGAAGGAGGCGGAGTCATCGAGAGAAGAGACTGGGAACTTTAACATAATGCCTGGCACTTTGGAAAATATGACAAGACTACAAAAACTATTTCACTTAGACACACAAACACAAAGACACACACACACACACACACAAACCCAAACACACTCATACACATTCATGTTTCAATAATAAAGTTGAAGAAAATAGTGAGCTTCTATTACCTGGACAAAGGCGTTCCCCGAGGTCCTCTCTCTGGACTCATCAGTCATCTGCACTTTTTAAACTGTTTTATATCAACAAACACACACACACACACACACACACACACACACACACACACACTGGGATTGCTGCCCATGCACTGGACAGGGGTTTGAGATCACCCACAAACCTTCATCATCATCATCATCATCATCATCATCAGTGTCATGAGGGCCCAGAGAGCCAATTAAGTTTCGGAAGAAAACACTAGAAAGGTGTTTAATAGGCCATCTCTCATACCTGCCCTTGTTCCTGATTGGAGCTGCTGAGTGGGGGCGTCCCTGGTGTCCAATCACGCACTTACACCGGGTTTGAGTGGCGCAGGGGGGGAGGGGTTTCACACTAGCAGCACACCACCCTATCCTCATGCCTACACTACACACGCTGGGAAGTGCCTGTCATCACCGTGCCCTCTCTCCACCCTCAACACACACACACACACACACACACACCCTGCCATTTTCAGCACACACTACATCCTTGCTCACACACACGCACACACACACACGCACACTGATTGAGAGTGCAAATAGAGAGGGACTGTCAAAAACAAAAGGTGCCTGAAGCGTAGACAGCCCTATGAAGTCTGATAAGAGCCAAGACAACAGCAGCAGTAGCTATGTAGACAAGCTAAGTTACTAGCTTCAGGCCAGCTAGCACAGGAGTGATGGTTGACAAGTTAAATGGCTTTACAGCAAGAATGAAAGTAAGAGGTAAAAGGCTAACAGTTTGCCAGCTAACATGGGAGTATGAGCTAATAGGCTAACAACTAGCCAGTTAGCATGGGAGTAAGAGCTAATAGGCTAACAGCCAGCCAGCTAGCTTGAGAGACAGAGCTCATAGGGGAACAGTTAGCCAGCGAACATGGGAGTGAAAGATAATAGGCCAACAGCTAGCCAGATATCATGGGAGTAAGAGCTAATAGGCTAACAGCTAGCCAGTTAACATGGGAGTAAGAGCTAATAGGCTAACAGCTAGCCAGTTAACATGGGAGTAAGAGCTAATAGGCTAACAGCTAGCCAGCAAACATGGGAGGAAGAATTAACTGATTGGCAACAAGCATTGGAAAAAAGAGCTAGCAGGTTAACCTCAGGCTAGCAAGCGCGAGACTAAGACATCTCAAGCTAACTAGCAAACCAGAAGTAGCAAGTAGGGAAGCTAATGTGGGATTTGGGGGAGGGGGGAGGGTATTGTAGCCTCAGCCACATAAATTCTAAATTCCTAATTATTTGTCAGAAGGAATAGAAAGCTATCTATCTTCTTGTATATTTATTGCATATTTAATTTCTATGTGAATTGGTACATAGAAAGCCTGGCCAGGCGCATTACCTTCTTCTGCTTGCACTTTAAGAAATATGGGCGTTTACTAAAGAGATGTAGGGAAAGCGTGAGCCTAGGCAAACTATAGGATTCTTCACTGTCACTCACCCTGTCACTGTCACACGCACACACCTTCTAACTTCCTATCCTATAGCTTTGGCCCCTTTAAATCACATGCTCCCTGTTTGAATGGGAGACGCGGAAAGAGGAATGAATGGTGGTAGATTGCCGGCGTTTTACGCACTTTCTGAAAGCTACCAGATATCCTTAACAGTCTGAATATTTGCAACACAGATCTGCTAACTGTGGTTTATTTTTGCTTTCGTTCAATTACGCCCTTTTGAGGATTTATCCTTTTTTGTGGATTACTGTCATACTTTCGCAGACTCGAGAAGCAAAGGTGAGGTCGCTCCTTTTTTCCTGTTTTTTGCTGGCGGGATTGGTTTTTGGAGAAGACTCTTTTGCAACTGTTTTGATGGACTAAGAACTGCCCATTACGATTTTGCTGGGATTAAATGAACTGTCGGGTTTTTTGTGGACTTTTGGAGATCGCACTGGCCGTGCGTGTTTTTGGATTTTTTGCTGCTTACGCAGCTTGGACTGAGATAACAGACTCTGCCGTAAAGGCTATTCTCTCTCTTTCTCTCTCACTCTCTCCCACTTTGCACATTCACATAATAAATAATTTAATTGAAGTTTTTCTTGTATGCGCGTTCATGAACCAGTTATAAATTTTGTTGACGACTCTAGCGAGTTTGTTACAGTGGTGGCCCGTACAGGGAATGAACGCGCTTTCTTTATAACTTCTATTCACCTATCGCTATTAATTACTCCTTCCTTTAGTCTTCCTTTTCTGTCTTTCATCACATAACATTATGGCAGAACAGGTTGTTGAAGTGCCGTTAGAGCCATTAGGTGAGCTTGGACAGGGAGAATCAGAGCAGCAGCTATACCTTGATTCTGAAATGGCGCAGCCAACCCGCCAGCATGTTACCATTAGAAGGGCGGTAGATAACCTTACAGTATCTCTGGAAAGCTTATATATTGGCGACAGTGGGGCTTCTGATAACCAAGTTCAGCAGAGTGAGCAAAATAACAGTGAACCCGATGACGAAAATAATGAGGAGGAAGAAGAAGAAGTTAACGGTGACGGTGAAGATGAAAATAATGTTACGGTGTCTCATGCATCTGTCCACCAGGTGGAAATAAACGAAATGAGAAAAGCACTTGATGAAATGAAAATTCGTTTTACAGAGCTTGAAACACAAGTATCTGAATCAAACACCAGTAGCATCACCAGAGAGACTTTATTGAGACAAATGATTGACAGTAAAATTGACTCAATTGACGCTAAATTATTTGCTGTTAATATGGTTGCAAAATTGGAGGATGCAGTTGTGCGCAGCTTACGCAAACGTGACAGTCAATGGGAAACTCAGCTCAATCAGGTGAAATCCATGAGGACCAGCACACCCAAACTGTCTCCTGTGAGTCAAACAGAAGGACAAACACAAGTGAGGTTCCAATATGACACCGCGAGTCCCTCTAGCTTTACTGGTGTGAGGCCATCTCAACACAAACTCCCCATTAAATTGAATTTCCCTGAATTTGGTGGTGACAGTAAAACAAAGGACCCCATGACTTACATAGAACTGTGTAAAGAATTTCTGGATTTAAGACCTACACCAGACAATGAAATATTAGCCACACTGTCCTCTGTACTGAAAGGCTCAGCCAAAAGCTGGTGGACAGCTGAGCGAAAAAACATTCATTCATGGGAGGAATTTAAGAATGCATTCCTATCAGCATTTTTGTCTACTGATTTTGTTCAAGAAATTGAAGAAAGGCTGCGCACTCGTGTCCAAAAGCCAGATGAGTCCATTAGAGACTTTGCTTATGACTACAGGGCTCTCTGTTTGAAATGGAAGCCTGACATTGATGATGCTGCTTTGGTTCGGCGTATTCTCAATAATGCCAATCCAAAAATTGCTTCAGGACTACGTGGAACTGTGAAAACCGTGCCCGAATTAGTGAAAGTTGGCAGCATGATTGAAAATGATATGGCGTCCATGAAAGATTATTGGGCACGAGTTAATAATGAAAAAACAACTAAACCGCAGTCAAAGACTAAAAAAGCTGAATTGGCTGTTGTGCAAGCTGAAACACCCTCTCTCACTCCTAAACATCCTCTCTCTCTTCTGGCTGTCAATCTCTCCATCAGAGGTTTCCAAGGAGCCGCCCTGCTGGACACAGGGAGTACTTTTTCCCTAATGTGCAATAAACTGTGGCAGCAAATTAAGAAGTCACAGGAAATGCTGACACCGTGTGGCGACCAGGAGTTTGCCCTGGCCAATGGAACAGCTAAAAAGGTATTAGGCAACGTTAACTGTACCCTTGACCTCCATAGCACATACTGGACTCACTCCATGTTTGTCCTCTCTGACGAAGATCTGGCTTTCCCTCTTATCCTAGGCCTAGACTTCTTACAGAAGAGTGGCGTGCACCTGGACTTTATGCAGGGAGCCTATGGAGTGAAGAATGGAGGGAAAATGACATATTATCCCTTCACTGACCAGAATGAGTGGGAGAATGAATGGCATACAGTAAAACCAGCTAAAGTTCACATCTACTATGCTCTGCCTCAAAGAAACCCAGCACCCAGCACACCATCTGTTCATCTTAACATCTTGTCTGACTTACCTCAGCAGCCTAGACCTGAACTACAACAACTGATGACTGAGTGGCCATCCGTCTGCTCTGGAGGACTTGGGAGGACCACCGTCGTGAAACACACCATCCGTCTGACTGACGACATCCCTCTACGCTGCCCAGCCTATCGCGTATCTCCACTCAAGAGGGAGATCATCCAGCAGCAATTGAAGGAGATGGAAGCTGATGGGATTATCGAGCCATCTTCATCCCCATGGGCCTATCGAGCCATCTTCATCCCCATGGGCCTCTCCAGTCGTCCTTGTGCCGAAGCCTGATGGGAAGTGGCGATTTTGTGGCGATTACCGGCGCCTGAACAAGAAGACGCTGTTTGATGCATATCCCATGCCAAGGATTCATGACATCCTGGAGTCTTTCTCTGGCGCTGCTGTGTTCAGTTCTTTGGACCTGCGCTCAGGATATTGGCAAGTCGCGATGGATAAGGCCAGTGTTGAGAAGACCGCATTCATAACACCTTTTGGTCTCTTCCATTTCCTCTCCATGCCCTTCGGTCTCAAAAATTCCGGAGCCACCTTTCAGAGGCTTATGGAGACTGTCCTGGCTGAATTAAAGGGTATATGCTGCTTCGTTTACATCGACGACATTATTGTCTTTTCGAAGTCCGAAGCTGCCCACCTGACCGACCTGAGGAGGGTCTTCGAGAAGCTCCATCTTGCCTCGCTGACCCTTAACTTGAAGAAGTGTCATTTCTTTAAGACCTCCTTGACATTCCTCGGCCACCAAGTGTCCAGTCAGGGTATTGCAGCCGACTCTGAGAAGCTCAAGGCCATACAAGACTACCCTAGGCCCCAAAACATCGATCATTCAATGTGTCATGGCTTGGCAAAACCTCAGCAAAGCACTACCTTACCACAGGAGTACCCCAAGGCTCAGTACTGGGGCCCCTCCTCTTTGCTTTGTACACAACAACACTGGGTCCAGTCATCCACTCGCATGGCTTTTCCTACCACTGCTATGCAGATGACACCCAGCTTTATCTGTCTTTTCCTCCTGGTGACTCTACAGTGACAACACGGATCTCTGACTGTCTCTCAGACATATCTGCATGGATGAAAGACAACCACCTTCAAATAAACCTCTCAAAAACGGAACTGCTGATCATCCCTGCCAAGCAAACCCTGCACCACAACATCAGCATTAAGATAGACTCTCTATCTGTTGCTCCTACCAAGGCTGCAAGAAACCTAGGCGTAATAATTGATAACCAGCTGACCTTCACGGATCATGTTGCTGCCGTTGCTAGGTCGTGCCGTTTCTCTTTATTCAACATTAGGAAAATCAGGCCGTACCTTACTCAACATGCGACACAGCTCCTGGTTCAGACGCTGGTTATCTCTCGTCTTGACTACTGCAACGCTCTTCTAACAGGTCTACCAGCGTGTGCAGCAAAACCACTATTGATGATCCAGAAGGCTGCTGCACGCCTGGTCTTCAACCAGCCAAAGAGAGCACATGTCTCTCCACTGTTCAGGGAGCTCCATTGGCTGCCCCTGGCTGCTCGCATTAAATTCAAGTCACTAATGTTGGTATACAGGGTACTGGAGGGAACTGCTCCAGTCTACCTGAAAGACATCATCAAACCATATGCTAACCTCCAATCGCTCCGCTCAACCAAGGATCGCTGTTTGGAACGACCAGCACCGCGCACAGGTCAATCTAGGCTCTTTTCATGCATTGTTCCTAACTGGTGGAATAGTCTCCCCAAGACTATTAGAACAACAGGCACTCTTTTCTACTTTCAAGAGACTCTTGAAGACCCAGCTCTTTCAAGAGTATCTCTTGTCCTAATTCGTTAAATTACTTGGAATGCACTGACCAAGCACTTCTAAACTCTAGCACTTGCTCTCCTATTAGCAAATGGCACTTCCAGTAGGCACTTACTTGTATTGTGTTGCAGCTTAATTGTTATCCCTCTTTTGTAAGTCGCTTTGGATAAAAGCGTCTGCTAAATGCATAAATGTAAATGTAAATGTAAAACATCAAAGAGCTCCAGAGGTTTCTTGGCCTTGCCGGGTGGTACCATAAATTCATTGCGAACTTCGCAGATCTGGCCGCCCTCTTCACCACCTCAAAAAGAAGGATGTTGAGTGGAAGTGGACTGAGGACTGTGAAGACAGCTGGGAAAGATTGAAAAAGGCGCTACAATCTGCCCCAGTGCTCGCCCATCCAGACCTGTCGAAGCCCTTTAAAGTCGCCACTGATGCCAGTGATGTTGGGCTAGGCGCTGTGCTGACCCAGGACGACGATGACGGCGAGCACGTCATTGCCTTTGCTTCCCGCTTGCTGAATGGTGCCGAGAGGAACTACTCCGCCTCTGAAAAGCAGTGTTTGGCTGTCATGTGGGCCGTGGAGAAATGGCAACACTTCCTTGAAGGGGTCCAGTTCGAAGTGGTGACAGACCATGCTGCCTTGTCATGGGTCTTTAACACCCCCAAGACATCTTCACACCTAAGACATCTTCACACCTCGTCCGCTGGGCCCTGAGACTCCAGCCTTTCACCTTCACTGTGCGTTACCGAAAAGGTACATTGAACGTCGTTCCTGATGCCTTGTCCCGTTGTCAAGTGCCTAATGATAACACTGATATAAAACCAAGCCTTGCTGTGTGTGCCGCCTCCTCAAAAGTGTGTGCTGATCTGCCCAACTCTCTGCAAGAAATCTCTGCTGCTCAAGGAAGAGACAGTTACATCACTGACGTCCGTGGGCAGATGCCTTTCCCTGACTCACCAAACCGCATCACCTTCGTTGACCACCAGGGGCTACTGTACAGACGAGTGCCGATTGCACAAGCTGGACACAAGTTCCAGCTAGTTGTCCCGAAGGAACTACAGACCGCCTTCCTACAGTACTATCATGACAATCCCCTTGGTGGACACTTAGGGCGCATGAAGACCCTCCTGCACATCCTGGACGTTGCTTGGTGGCCAGATGTTCGCAAAGACACCTGGGCTCACGTCAAAGAGTGCTCTGTCTGCCAGCAACATAAGCCTTCCAACACCAAGCCCAGTGGTCTGCTGCAGTCCACCCAAGTGTCTGAGGTTGGTGAGATGGTGGGCATTGACATCATGGGCCCGTTTCCTCGCAGCCGCAGGGGTAACTGCTACCTGGTAGTCCTTGTGGATTACTACTCCAAGTGGACAGAGCTGTTCCCTGTTCGTGCAAGCCGGACCCCGAAGCTGGTGAGAATTCTCACAGAAGAGATTTTCACCAGGTGGGGGACGCCAAAACATCTTCTGTCTGACAGGGGGAGCCAGTTCACCAGTCGCCTCTTAAAAGCCACCTGTAAGACATGGGGAGTGGTAAACAAGTTCACCACCAGCTACCATCCACAGACGAACCAGACTGAGCGGGTCAACAGAACGCTCAAGACTATGATCGCCTCGTATGTTCAGGGGAAACACAACCGATGGGACCAGTGGGTACATGAGTTCCGGTTCGCCATCAACTCCTCATGGCTAGAGTCCACTGGCTTTGCTCCTGCCGAACTGCATCTGGGCCGTGCTCTCAAAGGTCCGCTTGAACAGCTTTTGTCTAAAGTTCCACCTCCAACCTCCTCACAACATTCTCTCCTGGAAAGACAGCAAGAAATGTCAAAACTTGTGGCTGTCAATGTCAAAAAGGCGCAGGACAAACAAGCCAAATATTACAACCTGAAAAGGAGGAATGTGGAGTTTGTAGAGGGGGACGTGGTGTGGGTCAGAGCCCATCCCTTATCCGACGCCTCAAAAGGGTTCTCAGCCAAACTTGCACCCAAGTGGACTGGACCGTGCACTGTGAAGAGGAAACTAGGAGTCCTCAATTACAGAGTCCAGTTCCCTGATGAGTCTATTGACACTGTGAATGTGGTGAATCTAAAGCCCTACTTTGGTCCTTCTCAAGACACATCCGGTCTGGGGGAGGGGACTATGTAGCCTCAGCCACATAAATTCTAAATTCCTAATTATTTGTCAGAAGGAATAGAAAGCTATCTATCTTCTTGTATATTTATTGCATATTTAATTTCTATGTGAATTGGTACATAGAAAGCCTGGCCAGGCGCATTACCTTCTTCTGCTTGCACTTTAAGAAATATGGGCGTTTACTAAAGAGATGTAGGGAAAGCGTGAGCCTAGGCAAACTATAGGATTCTTCACTGTCACTCACCCTGTCACTGTCACACGCACACACCTTCTAACTTCCTATCCTATAGCTTTGGCCCCTTTAAATCACATGCTCCCTGTTTGAATGGGAGACGCGGAAAGAGGAATGAATGGTGGTAGATTGCCGGCGTTTTACGCACTTTCTGAAAGCTACCAGATATCCTTAACAGTCTGAATATTTGCAACACAGATCTGCTAACTGTGGTTTATTTTTGCTTTCGTTCAATTACGCCCTTTTGAGGATTTATCCTTTTTTGTGGATTACTGTCATACTTTCGCAGACTCGAGAAGCAAAGGTGAGGTCGCTCCTTTTTTCCTGTTTTTTGCTGGCGGGATTGGTTTTTGGAGAAGACTAAGAACTGCCCATTACGATTTTGCTGGGATTAAATGAACTGTCGGGTTTTTTGTGGACTTTTGGAGATCGCACTGGCCGTGCGTGTTTTTGGATTTTTTGCTGCTTACGCAGCTTGGACTGAGATAACCGACTCTGCCGTAAAGGCTATTCTCTCTCTTTCTCTCTCACTCTCTCCCACTTTGCACATTCACATAATAAATAATTTAATTGAAGTTTTTCTTGTATGCGCGTTCATGAACCAGTTATAAATTTTGTTGACGACTCTAGCGAGTTTGTTACAGTATGATGAGAGGAGAAACAGCTGATGAAGGGCAGTGTGACTCAGAAAAAAAGAGGTGTGTGTGTAAGGGTTGCACTTCCGTTGGGTGTGTGAACACACACCTCCTAATCACGTGAAGGGTGTATAATCTCCTCACCAGTTTAACAATGAAGCTCTAACGTATGGACTGTGTGTGTGTGAGTGTGTGGGTGTGAGCTCATATTTATCTGAAGCCAGTGGTTGTGTGTGTGTGTGTGTGTGTGTGTGAGTGTGTGTGTGTGTGTCCTCATCCACGCACTGATGTTTACTGGAAGTGAAGGAGAGACACAGGTGTGTGTCCTCCACTGATCAAACAGACTTTTCTTTCTCTTCTCTCTGCTGCTGCTGGAAATTAAATCCTGGCCGGACTGACAGACAGACAGACAGACAGACTGAGGAGAACTTTCTGGAGCTCCGGACGCTTTCTAGACCGTTTTGTATTTGTTGGATTGATTGGATGGTTTGTTTTTATTCATGTGAAGGAGGGAGGGGAGGGTGGAGACGGAGTCTGAGTCATCCGTGTGGACTCGGCTGAGACGCGGCTGACATGCGGCACTGGTGTCTGTTTGTTACCCAATAGCATAGTTGCTAACCGATGAACAAATTAGTTACTGTAGTTGGCAATGGGAAATTACATTGCACCCAACAAAGTTCAAGAGTCAAGATATCTTTATTACTTCTCATCATTAGCCTGACATAGCCCGCCCATAATACTGCTGTTCATCCGTATTCATGGGGGGGGGGGGCATTAACTTCTGGTTTGAAATGATTGGACAGCTCGTCTAATCAGCTTCGCTTATTGGCCGGTAGACTCTCTACCGATGTAAACACGCCCAAGAGGACCGTGCCCAGACCATGATGCGTATAAACATTCGTATTATGGGCGGGCTATGTCAGGCTATCTCATCATAGGTTTGAAGCCTATAAAAGAGTAAAAATTCTTGCGTTTTGTCTCCTCAAAAAGAGTGTGTGTGTGTGTGTATGTGTGTAACTTAGTTAGCAACTATGCTTTTGGGAAACGGGCCCCTGGTCTAGCACAGAGTTAGCCCCTCCCACCCACCCCTCAAACCGCCTCCCCTTTTGTCACTATGGTATTGCTGATCACATTGATCCGCCTGTAGAAGAATAATTAATAACAAAAAAGAGAAGATAAAAAGGTAAATCAGACTTTTTGTGAACTGAGTTAGAAAAACCTTGTAGTTGCAGTGTTCTCCACAGAATCTCTGTGACATCACTTCCTGTGTGCTTTTGTTTCTGATTTGCTTCCTGTCTTTGTTCGATGTGAAGGCTGCAGGCAGCGGCCCCTACGGCTCACGGTCCTCAGCCGAGCAGACGACCACACACACACACACACACACACACACACACACACAGTTGCACAACCTTGTACAAGCAGAAGAGTAATTGTAGTAGATAGCTCTGCTACTTGGTTTGATGTGTCATGTCAAGTGAGAAATGTACATTTTCATTAGCTGGTGAAATCTCCTCCCTGATACTTTAACCTGTACGTCTTTTAAAAAGACACTTGGTGGAGTATATATTGGTTGTTATTTTTCTTTCTTTTTTTTTTTTGGTTCTTTTGCTTTCTTTTTTTGTATTTTTAATACAATAATTGTACATATTGGTTATATTTTTGTTGACTTGTAGAAATTGTACTATGTTTATGCCTCAAGGTCCAGTGTCTGAAACTGGAGGACGAATAAGAAGCTAGGTTTAAATGCACTTACTCAGCAGATCTCTCTCTCTCCTTTTCAATGCGGTCTCCTCGACTGCCTGACGTCTGGCGCCATCTAGTGTTTGCACAAGATAAGACATGGAGTAACTTGAAATGTGTAACTCTCGTACTTTTTTTTTTTTTTTTTAACTGACAAGTGTATGTCAGAACAAATAAAAAAGACAACAGTCTCCTCTGTTTCCTGTCCTGTTCTGTGAAAAAATAAATATAACATGTAGCGTTTGGAGTGCACGCACATCCAGGTGAAACAGGTGCCGGAATAAACGCCATCAAACAAAAGAAGAAGAAGGTCTGCACACTGTTGCTGCTCCCAGTTTATTAATCACGTTTCGACCAGTCTGGTCTTCGTCAGGTGTAGGTGAAACGTAGCAGCAACAAAAAATAAATATGACCCAGCAAACTACTGTACTGACTGGCACAAACCAAGGCCTTTTTCAGACTGCCTGCCCACATTCTAAATATACTTAGCTATCCAGTATTGTATCTACTATCTAGTATGAATGTTTAAGGTCCCATATTATGAAAAATCACTTTTTATGGTTTTTGGGTCTATACTGCCTCCACACACACTTCAACTTGGATAAAAAGCCTCAATTGTTAGAACACTGTTAGTAACTGTTCAGCTGCTGTGTGCTTAAACATCAGAGCTAAAAAAGTTAGCTTTGAAAAAGCTTAATATGGGACCTTTAAATCAGAAAACCTCACTAGATGGGGTTTGTCTC
>JAODXP020000010.1:9703212-9730712 GCA_027497455.2 Sardinella longiceps | reverse complement strand
GCAATGAAGAGTAGAGAGAAAGGAGGGGAAGAGCTGGCGATTGATTAGTTTATCCCTAGCCTATGTAAGAACAGCCTGGCTCAGAAATGATAGGTCTAGCGTATATCATGATGTATGGTGATTAGATAGAACCCCAGTCAGCCAACTAAACCCAGTTTAGCCAATAATGTAGCCTGTAATAGCAGATAAAGATATTTCTCTCGCCTAAAGGTGAACGATATTTACACTGAAATTGAACCCTTAAATCTCAAGGTAGCAGTTACGAGTGATACCAATGGATAGGCCTAGCTGCCTAGTTTAATATGATACCAAATACCTCCATTGTAATAGATATGCCCACATAAAGCTTCCGAAAGACAGTGAAGGAAAAGCATGTCACTCGGCTCCAAAAAATTACAGAGGTCCGGACCTTCGTGCTAGTAGCTAGTAGTCAGTAGTTTACCAAGACTTCTCCCCCGTGTCAGCTATCTGTCTCAGAAGGTTTCACACTGACGAGTGTGTGTTCTCGCTTGTGTAGTTTGTGTGTATAGCACAGCAGGACTACTGCTGCATACTGAACCAAGAGCACATACACACACACACACACACACACACACACACACACACACACAGACTGACGAGTGTGTTTTCTCTGTACTGTAGTTTGTGTGTATAGCACAGCAGGACTACTGCTGCATACTGAACCAGGAGCACACAAACACACACACACACACACACTGACGAGTATGTGTTCTCTCTTGTGTAGTTTGTGTGTATAGCACAACAGGACTACTGCTGCATCCTGAACCAGGTGGAGAAGAACATGCAGAAGGTGGAGGAGGAGGGAGAGATCGTCATGGTGAAGGAACACCGCGAACTGGACCGCACCGGAACCAGGAAGGGACACATTGTCATCAAGGTAAGACACACACACACACACACACACCTGAGACTATTGAAACACCTTTAGCAGGACAACACATCGTCATCAAGGTGACTATGAGCGTTTGCCTGTGTTAGTGAATTTGAACACATCTCATAGAACATAGAACCATGTGTATAAGAAATGGAACTGTGACTATGGAAGAACATGGAAAGAAACAGAAGCATGTCTCACCTCTGCTAGGGCACAACCTCACCTGTCTCACCTGTGTCTCACCTGTGCTAGGGCACGACGGAGCGTCTAACGATGCATCTGGTGGAAGAACACTCGGTGGTGGACCCCACCTACATCGAGGACTTCCTGCTCACCTATCGCACCTTCCTCGCCAGCCCCATGGTGGTCGGAGAGAAACTCCTCGAGTGGTTCCACGACTCAAGCCTCAGGGACAAGGTGTGTGTGTGTGTGTGTGTGTGTGTGTGTGTGTGTGTGTGTTTTTCATGTCAGTCAAATGAGCACCATTAGATTCTGAACTTTTATTCTCTCTGTGTGTGTGTGTGTGTGTATGTGTGTGTGTGTGTGTGTGTGTATGTGTGTATCTGAGTTCTTCATGTCAGTCAAATGTGCATCATCAATTACTTAACTTTTATTCTCGGTGTGTGTGTGTGTGTGTGTGCGTGTGTGTGTGCAGGTTACACGGGTAGTCTTGCTGTGGGTAAACAATCATTTCAATGACTTCGAGGGCGATCCTGCCATGACCCGCTTTCTGGAGGAGTTCGAGAACAATCTGGAAAGAGAGGTGGGCTATTTTAGCTGTCCTTTTGTGTGTGTGTGTGTGTGTGTGTGTGTGTGTGTGTGTGGTGTATCATTCCTCTTTTCTATGTGTGTCAGAGGTATACCACTTATCTCTCCTGTTGTTGTGTGTATGTGTGTGTCTATGAGAGAGAGTATACCATCTTGCACCTCCTGTGTGAGTGTGTGCACGTGTGTGTGAGAGAGGTAAATCATCTTACGCCTCCTGTGTGTGTGTGTGTGTGTGTGTGTGTGTGTGTGTGTGTGTGTGTGTGTGTGTGTGTGTGTGTGTGTCTGCATCTTCTGTGTGAGAGTGTGCGTGTTTCCATGTTTATTGACCATGTATGTGTGTTTGTCTCCCCCTCTGTGTGTGTGTGAGCAGAAGATGTGTGGGCACCTCAGACTGTTAAACATCGCCTGTGCGGCGAAAGCGAAGCTGCGTGTGGTGACGCTGACTAAGCCCTCGCGGGACACGCCCCTCGCCTTCACACTGCTGGGCGGAGCCGAGAAGGGATTCCGCATCTTCATCGACAGCGTGGAGCCGGGCAGCAAGGCTGCAGAGGCAGGCCTCAAGAGAGGAGACCAGGTGACGTGTGTGTGTGTGTGTGTGTGTGTGTGTGAGTGGAGCCGGGCAGCAAGGCTGCAGAGGCAGGCCTCAAGAGAGGAGACCAGGTGACGTGTGTGTGTATGTGTGTGTGTGTGTCTGTGTGTGTGTGTGTGTGTGTCATGGATGCTGATTTCTCTCCCTGTTCTCTCTTGTGCTCAGGTTCTAGAAGTAAATGGACAGAACTTTGCGAACGTGCTGCTGTCCAAAGCCAATGAGATCCTACGGAACAACACACACTTATCCATTACTGTGAAGACCAACCTGCTAGGTAAGCACACACGCACACACACACACACACACACACACACTTATCCATGACTGTGAAGACCAACCTGCTAGGTGAGCACACACACACACACACACTTATCCATTACTGTGAAGACAAACCTGCTAGGTGAGCACACACACACATACTGACGGAGAACATATTGACTGAGTATTGCTGTTTGTTTACTAAACAACAACATTGTTTGCATTTTTTTGTTTGTTGTTTATCTCCAGTGTTCAAAGAGCTGCTAGCTCGGCCCGACCAGGAGCCGGAACACGACCAGGACGAGGAGCTGGAGCGCAAGAACGGCGCTCCGCACATCCCCAAGATCGGCGATGACAGCATCGTTGGGCTGAAGCAGTCCAAACAGATACCCCCCACCCTGCCCGTCAGCGGAAACCTCGACCTGCTGCAGTCCCATCACCGCATACTCGACTTCAACAACCAGCCAGGTAACGCACACACACACACACACACACACTGGGAGACCTGCTGTAGTCTCACCACCACACCCTCGACAACCAACAACCAACTATGTGGGGGCACCAACACGTGCGCACACACACACACACACACACACATTCCGTTAGCATGGTGCTCAACAGAAGTGTTGCACAGTGGCAATGACTGTGTTGGCAACATGCTCACTCTCTCCCTCAAAATCCCTCCACAGAGGCTGTTCCACCGAGTGAGTATACACACACACACACACACACACACACACACACACGCCGGTGCGCTGGACTGTGGTGTTGGTTGGGATGATGAGGAATGATCAGTGGATGTGATTGGGGGAGGGGCTTGATCTGTAACATAATGTTACATTTACACTTTTACACTAATCACACACACACACACACACACATTGTGATTGGGGGAGGGGTTTGATCTGTAATATAGTGCTACATTGACACCTTTACACTAATCACACACACACACACACACACACACACACACACACATTGAGGGAGGGGCTTGATCTGTAACATGGTGCTACTAATCAGGATTTCTCCAGATCCTAAAAATCCCAACTGTGATTGGTGCATGTATTGATTGATTAACCTGTCATTTAGTGACCTCACCAATGCAGCCAGTCAGACTCTGAATCATGGTGGCCATCTCTCTTGAACCTGGCTTGGTCAAATTTTACTACATTTTTTAAACGTTTGTTTGTGTGTGTGTGTGTGTGTGTGTGTGTGTGTGTGTGTGTGTTACAGACATGTCGGACCAGGTGCTGCGTGTGTTTAAGGCGGACCAGCAGAGTCGGTACATCATGATCAGTAAGGACACCACGGCTAAGGAGGTGGTAGCCCAGGCTATACGGGAGTTTGCCCTCACGGCCGCCACAGAAGCCTATTCGCTGTGCGAGGTGTCCGTCACCCCAGAGGGCGTGATCAAGCAGAGGCGTCTCCCTGAGCAGCTCTCTAAGCTGGCCGACAGGATCCAGCCCAGCGGCAGGTCAGACACACACACACACACATATCACACAACACATACAGTATATATTCCATACAACACACACACACAAACACACACACACACACACACACATCATACAATACACCACCACACATCACCAGCACACACAAACCCCATATCACCCACACACACAGACACACATCTATGCAGTCTGACTCTCTATGTGTGTGTGTATGTGTGTGTGTGTGTGTGTGTGTAGGTACTACCTGAAGAGCAACATGGAGACGGAGATGCTGTGTTCTGACGAGGACGCCCAGGAGCTGTTGCGTGAGGCGCAGATCACGCTGCTGCAGCTGAGCACGGTGGAGGTAGCGACGCAGCTCTCCATGCGCGCGTTCCAGCTCTTCTGTGCCATCGAGCCCACCGAGTACATCGACGACCTCTTTAAGCTCCGCCCCCTGGGGCCACCCGCGGGTGCCGCCGCCAGCGCCGAACCGCACGTGTCGAGCCTGAAGCGTTTCGAGGAGGCCTTCAACCGCGAGATGTTCTGGGTGGCGTCGGAGGTGGTCCGGGAGGGCAATCAGCTGAAGAGGATGAAGATCATTAAACACTTCATCAAGATCGCCCTGCATTGCCGAGAGTGCAAGAACTTCAACTCCATGTTCGCCATCATCAGGTGAGACTCCTCAGCTCTGCACTGCTCACCTGAGACAGGTTAGAGGTCACGGGGTCGGAACTTGTAAGAGGTCACAGGGAGGTCATAACTTGTAAAAGGTCAAAAGGTCGTGTTTTACCATAGAAGAGCATCCAATGTAATCAGTGATGACTGACTCTGATAGAAATAGGAATCTAACACCCTCTTTGTGTGTGTGTGTGTGTGTGTGTGTGTGTGCTGTGTGTGTGTGTGTGTGTTTGTGTATGTCTGCCTATTTGTGTGTTTGTGTGTGTGTGTGTGTGTGTGTGTGTCTGTGTGTATCTGCGTGTGTTTGTGTGTATCCGTGTTTTTCTGTGTGTGTGTGTATCTGTTTGTGTGTGTTCCAGTGGGTTGAACATGGCGCCGGTGTCTCGTCTGAGGGGGACGTGGGAGAAGCTGCCCAGTAAATATGAGAAGCTGTTCAGCGACCTGCAGGACCTGTTTGACCCGTCCAGGAACATGGCCAAGTACCGCAACGTCCTCAACAGCCAGAACCTGCAGCCGCCAATCATCCCCCTTTTCCCCATCATCAAGAAGGACCTCACCTTCCTGCACGAGGGTAGATACACACACACACACACACACACACTACACATCCCCCTCTTCCCCGTCATCAAGAAGGACCTCACCTTCCTGCACGAGGGTAAATACACACACACACACACACACACACACACACACACACACACACACACATTACACATCCCCCTCTTCCCCGTCATCAAGAAGGACCTCACCTTCCTGCACGAGGGTGAATAAACACACACACACACACATACATACATTACACACACACTCATACAGCTAGCTGAGTCTCTGAACTGGTCCTGTCCCACCTGTGCAGGTAATGACTCGAAGGTGGATACACACACACAAACACACACACACACACACACACACACACACACACACACACACACACACACACACACACACACAAACACAGGTGATTGTGCTAGCTCAGTCTCTGATCTGGTCCCGTCCCACTTGTGCAGGTAACGACTCGAAGGTGGACGGTCTGGTGAACTTCGAGAAGCTGCGGATGATCGCCAAGGAGATCCGACACGTGGGACGCATGGCCGCCGTCAACATGGACCCGGCCCTCATGTTCCGCACCAGGTACACCGCTTAGAACCACAACTCTTCGGTTCTCAAAGGGTTCTTGGATCCTGTGTATGAAATGCTGAGTGGTTTTCGGTTGCTGTGTGTGTGTGTGTGTGTGTGTGTGTATACAGCTGAGATGATAGATGATTTGATCAATCAGTAGAGTTTGATCCGTTGTTTCTGTAGCGTCTGTGAACTCTGCAGGCGGGGAGGGCAGACAGAACACACACACACACACACAAACACACACACACACACACACACACACACACCCCTCCCCTCTGCAGACTGAAACGATACCTGCCGCATCCCTAAAACAAAACACAATCAAACCAGACCCCAAATCCAGACCCAAAACCCCCTGCCCCAATCCTGTGCCTATGTCATCACACCCCCGTCACCGGATTAGCTGGCATACGGAATGCATGGACTGTTCTAGAACTGTGTGGAATGTGTTTGACCAAGGAGCTGCATGTCTTGCCACCATAGCCTCCCCTTCTACAGGAAATAACTCACTTTACTTTCCTCCGTGTGTGTGTGTGTGTGTGTGTGTGTGTGTGTGTGTGTGTGTGTGTGTCTGTGTGTGTGTGTTTGTACATGTGTGTGTGTAGGTCTCTGAGCCAGGGCAGTGCGAATGCGGCGGTTCTGGACGTGACGCAGACAGGCGGTCATAAGAAGCGCGTTCGGCGAAGCTCGTTCCTCAACGCTAAGAAGCTGTACAAAGACGCCCAGATGGCGCGCAAGGTCAAGCAGTACCTGTCCAACCTCACACTCGAGACCAACGAGAAGAGCCTCCAGACACTCTCTATGCAGTGTGAGCCCAGGGTCAACACACGTGAGTACACGCATACACACACACACACACACACACACACACACACCATGCACTATCGAGTACACTCACACAGACACACCTACATGTCACCCATAATACATACACACACATACATGCATGTGTACCTGTCCTGTTACTCTCCCTCTCTCATACACACACACACACACACACACACACACACACACACACAGACAATACAGTCACGCCTACACACACAGCACACACTATTGGGTACACTCACAGACACTTTATCGGCACCCTCCTGGTCCTGCCTCTAACTGTTTTGTGTCCTGCTGTGGTTTCCATGGTAACAGTGCCGAAGAGTGCGGGCGAGAAGCGTTGTCCAGACACGTCCCCCGTGGTGTCCCACGCGGCCGCACACACACACCAGCGGGCACAGCCGCTCAAGGCCAACCAGGCTCTCCAGGTGCCCACCGTCGCCCTCTACCCCTCACTCAAGAAGGTGCCCGTCAAGGACCTGCCACCCTTCGGTGAGTGTGTGTGTGTGTGTATGTGTGTGTGTGTGTGCGTGTGTGTGTGTGTGTGTGGCAGTCGCCCTCTACCCCTCACGCAAGAAGGTGCCCGTCAAGGACCTGCCACCCTTCGGTGAGTGTGTGTGTATGTGTGTGTGTGTGTGTGTGTGTGTGCGTGTGTGTGTGTGTGTGTGGAACCTTCGGTGAGAGACATGGAGATTGCCTGTCTTTTCTGTATGTGGAACAGGTGTGTAACCACATGGGGCGTGTGTGTGTGTGTGTGTGTGTGTGTGTGTGTGTGTGTGTGTGTGTGTGTGTGTGTGTGTGTGTGTAGGCACAAGTTCCCCCCAGTCGCTGAAGAAGATTCTGTCTCTGTCGGAGGAGAGTGGGGACAAACACCGCAGGCATGAGGACGCCATGATGTCATCACCGCCCACATCACCACACAGCTCACCCAAGAAAGGTACACACACACACACACACACACAAACACACACACACACACACACCATGTCCAATGCATCACTGCCCACCTCGCCACACAGCTCACCCAAGAAAGGTACACACATATACACACACACACACACACTTTACACACACACTTTACACACACTCACACTTACATTACCTTTTCTCTCATGCAAGTTGTACTCAAAGGAACCACAAACACACTCTGGTAAAGATATTAGCATCATGTAGTCCACTGACACACACCCTCTCCTTCACACAGAAAGGTGCAGAACACACACACACACACACACACACACACACACACACATCACTGCACCCTACTGAGACAGAAGCGATGGAGTGTGTAGTGCAGGCCTGTAGTGGTGCGCTGCTGTACTGTAGTGTGTGTGACGTTGGTGTGTGTGACGTTGGTGTGTGTGACGGTGGTGTGTGTGACGGTGGTGTGTGTGACGTTAGTGTGTGTGACGTTGGTGTGTGTGACGGTGGTGTGTGTGACGTTAGTGTGTGTGAAGGCGGTGGATGATGGTGACGTAGGTAAATGAAACCCTCCTCCTAGACACACTGCTGACTTGAGCCGCTTCACAGATGCTTCTGGTGCTATATCTGTTTGTGTGTGTGTGTGTGTGTGTGTGTGTGTGTGTGTGTGTGAGTGTGTGTAGGAGTGAGTGTGTGTGTGTGTGTGTGTGTGTGTAGGAGAGAGAGAGAGAGAGTGTGTGTGTGTGTGTGTGTGTGTGTGTGTGTGTGTAGGAGTGAGTGAGTGTTTTTGTGCATGAGTGAGTGAGTGATTGAGAGTGTGTGTGTGTGTGTGTGTGTGTGTGTGTGTGTGTTTGGTGTGTGTATTTGTGGCACTCCCTTAGCTGTGTGTACTGTATGTGTGTGTTTCCCAGGTTACAGTCGTCAGGGTGATAACATGTCGGACTCGAGTCACAGTGAGATCTCGTCCAGGTCCAGCCTGGTCAGCACGTCGTCTCTGGACATGCCTCACGACGACCGCCGTCTACGACACGCCGGCCCCGATGCACACCTGGGGCCGAGACTGGAGCGCAGGGCCACCACCGACCCCGATCAGTACAGCCTGGGGTAGGCACACACACACACACACACACACACACACACACACACACACACACACACTGGAGCGCAGGCCACCTACGACCCTGACCAGTACAGCCTGGGTTAGGTGTACACACACACACACACACACACACACACACACACACACACATATTATCTCACAGACTGCTGCACGTACACAAACGGAATATTTACACTTGAATCCAATACTGTATAACTCAATGTGATATGGTGTGTGTGTGTGTGTGTGTGTGTGTGTGTGTGTGTGTGTAGGTCGTACTCATCCATGCAGGACTGTCGAGCGCTGTACGCTGGAGCTACCGTACTCTCGTCTCCCAGCTCCGAGGAACTAACGCAGGACCAGGGCGATCGCGTCTCATTGGACGCCGCCGACAGTGGGCGTGGCAGCTGGATGTCCAGCTCCAGCGGTTCCCATGACAACATCCAGACCATGCAGCAGGGCCGCAGCCGAAGGAGGCGGAGTCATCGAGAGAAGAGACTGGGAACTTTAACATAATGCCTGGCACTTTGGAAAATATGACAAGACTACAAAAACTATTTCACTTCGACACACACACACACACAAACACAAAGACACACACACACACACACACACACACACACACAAACACAAACACACTCATACACACAGAGCACGTTGCGACATTCATTAATATTATTGAATAATAAAGTTGAAGAAAAGAGTTCTAGAGCTTCTATTACCTGGACAAAGGCGTTCCCCGAGGTCCTCTCACTGGACTCATCAGTCATCTGCACTTTTTAAACTGTTTTATATCAACAAAACACACACACACACACACACACACACACACACACACACACTGGGATTGGGGGTATGATGAGAGGAGACACAGCTGATGAAGGGCAGTGTGACTCAGAAAAAAAGAGGGGTGTGTGTAAGTGTTGCACTTCCTAATCACGTGAATAATCTCCTCACCAGTTTAACAATGAAGCTCTAACGCAGGGGTGGCCAACCTGTGGCTCGGGAGCCGCATGCGGCTCTTTGCCCGGAGTCATGCGGCTCTTACATTCGTGTCCAAGTTTGTGTTTGTGTGTTTATGTGCGTGTTCACTTTCCTTATGTTTAATACAGTGATTTTGTTTTGGTGTGTGTGTGTGTGTGTGTGTGTGTGTGTGAGGAAGAGATGGTTGGGGGTGTGTGCCCATGTTTATGATGTTGCTGGCCTGTGGGCTTACTGTACTATTGTAGGGGTACATTTCTCCGGACGCTTTCTAGACTGTTTTGTATTTGTTGGATTGATTGGATGGTTTGTTTTTATTCATGTGAAGGAGGGAGGGGAGGGTGGAGACGGAGTCTGAGTCATCCGTGTGGACTCGGCTGAGACGCGGCTGACATGCGGCACTGGTGTCTGTTTGTTACCCAATAGCATAGTTGCTAACCGATTAACAAATTAGTTACTGTAGTTGGCAATGGGAAATTGCATTGCACCCAACAAAGTTCAAGATTCAAGATATCTTTATTACTTCTCATCATTAGCCTGACATAGCCCGACCATAATACTGCTGTTCATCTGCGGGGGGTGGGGGGGGGGGGGGGGCATTCACTTCTGGTTTGAAACGATTGGACTGCTTGTCTAATCAGCTTCGCTTATTGGCCGGTAGACTCTCTACCGATGTAAACACGCCCAAGAGGACCGTGCCCAGACCATGATGCGTATAAACATTCGTATTATGGGCGGGCTATGTCAGGCTATCTCATCATAGGTTTGAAGCCTATAAAAGAGTACAAATTCTTGCGTTTTGTCTCCTCAAAAAGATAAATAAATGAAAGGTGTGTGTGTGTGTGTGTGTGTACGTGTGTAACTTAGTTAGCAACTATGCTTTTGGGAAACGGGCCCCTGGTCTAGCACAGAGTTAGCCCCTCCCACCCACCCCTCAAACCGCCTCCCCTTTTGTCACTATGGTATTGCTGATCACATTGATCCGCCTGTAGAAGAATAATTAATAACAAAAAAAGAAAAGATAAAAAGGTAAATCAGACTTTTTGTGAACTGAGTTAGAAACACCTTGTAGTTACAGTGTTCTCCACAGAATCTCTGTGACATCACTTCCTGTGTGCTTTTGTTTCTGATTTGCTTCCTGTCTTTGTTCGATGTGAAGGCTGCAGGCAGCGGCCCCTACGGCTCACGGTCCTCAGCCGAGCAGACGACCACACACACACACACAAACACACACACACACAGTTGCACAACCTTGTACAAGCAGAAGAGTAATTGTAGTAGATAGCTCTGCTACTTGGTTTGATGTGTCATGTCAAGTGAGAAATGTACATTTTCATTAGCTGGTGAAATCTCCTCCCTGATACTTTAACCTGTACGTCTTTTAAAAAGACACTTGGTGGAGTATATATTGGTTGTTATTTTTCTTTCTTTTCTTTTTTGGTTCTTTTGCTTTCTTTTTTTGTATTTTTAATACAATAATTGTACATATTGGTTATATTTTTGTTGACTTGTAGAAATTGTACTATGTTTATGCCTCAAAGTCCAGTGTCTGAAACAGGAGGACGAATAAGAAGCTAGGTTTAAATGCACTTACTCAGCAGATCTCTCTCTCTCCTTTTCAATGCGGTCTCCTCGACTGCCTGACGTCTGGCGCCATCTAGTGTTTGCACAAGATAAGACATGGAGTAACTTGAAATGTGTAACTCTCGTACTTTTTTTTTTTTTTTTTTAAACTGACAAGTGTATGTCAGAACAAATAAAAAAGACAACAGTCTCCTCTGTTTCCTGTCCTGTTCTGTGAAAAAATAAATATAACATGTAGCGTTTGGAGTGCACGCACATCCAGGTGAAACAGGTGCCGGAATAAACGCCATCAAACAAAAGAAGAAGAAGGTCAGCACACTGTAATCACAATGTTTCGACCAGTCTGGTCTTCGTCAGGTGTAGGTGAAACTTAGCAGCAACAAAACATAAATATGACCCAGCAAACTACTGTACTGACTGGCACAAACCAAGGCCATTTTCCTCAGTAACTCAAGTTGCAATGCATTTTAACTTGCAATGAGGTGGTGTTTTTCCTTAATACAAATTCACCAAAAATCAGAGATCAAGGGTAAAACATCTGCTGTGCCAGAATTAATGTAAAACTTCACAGTCTCTGTTTATCATTCACAACTCAACATTCACACAGAATTAGTAAAGGTTACGGGAAAGCCCGAAAGCGGTGGTGTTATCAGCCACTGTGGTGCATTGTGAAGAACTAACGTGTGTGTGTGTGTGTGTGTGTCTGAGGGGGATGTTTATTTCAGCTCAACTTTAATTAGGCTCAAGGGACCAGGCACATGGAACCAGGTGTGTGTGTGTGTGTGTGTGTGTGTGTGTGTGTGTGTGTGTGTGTGTGCACCTGCATGCAGTTGTGACTATTCATCGTTGGTGTTTTTGGTTCCTATATGAACTTCAAGACGTTTGAGTTTGTACCTGGAGGCGATGGAATCTGTGTGTCTGTGTAAGAGAACTGCCAGGCAGCGATTAGCAAAGCAGATTCTGTGTGTGTGTGTGTGTGAGCCTGTACACCTCAAACATTCTCACACACACACACACACACACATACACACACA
This sequence comes from Sardinella longiceps, assembly GCA_027497455.2. Taxonomy (NCBI): domain Eukaryota; kingdom Metazoa; phylum Chordata; class Actinopteri; order Clupeiformes; family Clupeidae; genus Sardinella; species Sardinella longiceps. Next base: position 9,718,516 of record JAODXP020000010.1, on the reverse strand, counting down.
CACACCTATTCCATACATACAGTACTGCACCTCAAATGTGAGCCTGTACACCTCAAACATCCTTTCTCTCTCTCTCTCTCACACACACACACACACACACACAAACAAAGGTCTATTGCATAGGCCTACATACTGCACCTCAGAGCCTTTACACCTTAAAACAGGGGTTCTCAATAGTTTTGATAGCTGAGGGCCAATTTAGGGACCCAACATTGAACTGAGGGCCTGTACACCTTAAACCCTCCCCCCTACACACACACACACACACACACACACACACACACACACAAATATCTATTCCATACATACTGTACCTCAAATGGGAGCCTGTACACCCAAATGCAATACTCAAATGCAAATACCTTTATCGGTTTTCTTTCCCACCAAAGTAACCAGATTTACTGCCCACATTTCACACAGATCGTTAATAAAGGGTTTATGTGCCCATCACAGACCATTAATAAACTCTTTATATACCCATCAAGATCGTTAATAAAGGTTTTATATGCCCATCACAGATCACTAATAAAGGGTTTATATGCCTGTGCCAACCCCCATGTCCTTTCAGGCCTGGCATAGCCAGTGTGCCAACAATGCCAGCCTGGTTCACCTAACAGGTTAATCACTCACGTTAAAGGGAATTGTTTCTCTCTCTCTCTCTTTCTCTCTCTCCCTCAGCCACTCTGGGTTGGGCACATTTTCTGTCTTGTTGATACTGTACTTTGGTCGACTTCCTCTCCCTCCAGGCACCATCTCTCTTTCTTAGAAATCAGAAATCAGGCTGATTTGTGTGGCCACTGCCGTCTCCCTTCACTAAAATCTTCATTGACATTCTTTCAGCAAGCTGCCAAAGTGAGACAAATATTTCTCTGACATTTTAATTTTTAAATGTGCACTCCGATGGATCCAAACGCCTCCTTAGTACTCAATCACCAACCCATCACTTTCACCAGCGGCTATTACAAACTCATGCTTCTGAGAAACTCTCTCTCACTCACACACACACACACACACACACACACACACACACACACACACACACACACACACCCATCACTTTCACCAGCGGCTATTACAAACTCATGCTTCTGAGAAACTCTCTCTCACTCACACACACACACACACACACACACACACACACACACACACACACACACACCCATCACTTTCACCAGTTGCTATTACAAACTGATGCTTCTGAGAAATTCTCTCTCTCTCTCACACACACACACACACACACACACACACACACACACACACACACACACACACACACACACACCCATCACTTTCACCAGCGGCTATTACAAACTGATGCTTCTGAGAAACTCTCTCTCACTCTCTCACTCACACACACACACACACACACACACACACACACACACACACACACACACACACACCCATCACTTTCACCAGCGGCTATTACAAACTGATGCTTCTGAGAAACTCTCTCTCACTCTCTCACTCACACACACACACACACACACACACACACACACACACACACACACACACACACACACACACACACACACACACACACACACACACACACACACACACCCATCACTTTCACCAGCGGCTATTACAAACTGATGCTTCTGAGAAATTCTCTCTCTCTCTCTCACACACACACACACACAATCACTCTCACCACCTGACATTACAAATACTGATGCTTCTGAGAAATACACGCACGCACACACACACACACACACACACACACACACACACACACACACACATCATCTCTCACCAGCTGCCATTTCAAATGCTGAATACTGATGTTTATGAGAAATTCTTAAACATTTTTCATTCATAACATTGAGAACAACAGAGGTCTGCGCACACACACACACACACACAGGGCCGGTTCTAGCCTTTTCACTGCCCAAGGCCAAGTTAATTTTGGCTCCATCTTTCCTAAATATAAGTGAAAAACTGAAGCAAGAAGGTAATTTTTGCTCCATCTTCCCTAGCCTGGGCGAAAGCGACTGATGACTGTGTCATACAGTCTGGCCCAACGCAATTGGAATAGGTTTCCGTTTGAATATGACGTATTCCCTCGCCTGGCTCTCACGCCTACAACTTTCGCTTTCAGTATTAACAGATCTCTCGCAAGTTCTGATCTATTTTGACATCGTAGTGGCAATAAATCCTCAAGATCATGGATGCTAATGTCATGTACCAATTTTGTGAATGTAATTCGAAAGTGGGGGAGAGAATAACAAACGCGTCCCTATCACTGACCTCAAAAAAAAGACTACAACATTTTGAGACATCGCTCTAAACTGTGTGCTGATTGGCTAAACCGTAGAGTAACCGACGGAAAGGCGCGAAGGGGGGCTTGGACCAGACTACGTGCGGAGATAAATGTTTAGCGGAGCTACGTAGGATGGCATCGCCAGGCTACATCTTCCCTAAATATAAGTGAAAAACTGAAGCAAGAAGGTAATAACTGTATTGTGATGCCTCCCTGATATTTGGTGCCTTAGGCGATCACCTAGTTTGTCTAGGCCTACAACCGGTCCTGCACACACACACACACACACCCTCTAAATGTGTCCCCAGGCTCTATAACTTGCTCCAGCCCCTTTCCCGTATCCCCGGGCCCTATAGAGAATGACTGTGAGGTTCCGGAAGTGTCTTTGCCGTTTGTCGGAGCGAATGTGAATTTGATTATAACCCACGCTGTCTTAACCACACATTCTACACGTCTAACTAGCTACGGCAAGACATAATGAGTGCCTGTGCTTACCTAGACACCAAAAGTTCATGAGATCTCAATTTAGTTTCTGAACAAACGTCTTTTTCTGCGATGTCCCATTGAAGTACTTCATTACCCATGTTGCCGAGCAATCCCACAATCCCACTGCAACGCATTTGATTGGTGGACCTTTTTTGAAGCCCGCGAAAATCAACGTTACGTCAGTGCAGATGATCAGCCCTTGCTTTGCTAGAGCTAATGTTGCTATGCTCATAGATAATACACACTTATGCTAGTGCTCTGGAGGACCGCTAGACATTGACAGCAACGGACGCCAGCGGTTGGCTTCCCAGCCAGCACGCACCATCTTCCCGACATAATGCTTCCATCAAGCCGGCTGTGTATAATCACGACCTCAGGTAAGTTCGGTTCGTGTAAAATCATGATATGATGTGATATATGATACGATTTGTTTTGGTATCGATATAATGCACATAATTAATTACAAGACTGTGTAAGTTAAGTTCAAGTTGTGTAATCAAAGTTTCTAACTTGCTAAGTATCCATATAGTTAAGATGATGCATCACTCAATAGTAAAATATCATTATAATAGCCTGTTGTGGTTCGTTTAGCCTATTTGTGTCTTATTTCCTCTTGCTGCATTTATTTTGTTTAGGCGCCATATTAAGAAATTCGGGGACGGACCATTGGTCCGAAATACCATTAGTTCGACATCTCATTAGTCCGAAAATGAACCATTGAATAGAGATACCATTAGTCAGACATACCATTAGTTCGAAAAAAACAGGCCCATTGGTCCGAAGTCCCATTAGTCCGACCATACACAGTAGAAATGGATGGATGACTTGTAATGAAAGACGCAAAATTCGTGGAACAAAGGAGACGTCTTTTGTAGCATCGTGTGTCTAAAGACAGGTGGAAATGTGCTGGCCTGTTGTAACAATCAAGGGGTTCTTTTGAATGACTAAATATGAATGCAATAAACAGATAATTCTGAGAATAAAGTACAAGGTAGGCTACAAATCTGAGTGCGTCTCTTAATTATAGGCTATGAAACGATGTCCCTTGTGTTAGAAAAAGCTGTGCCGAAGCTAAACCAATCACAACACTCTTTCCTCTGACGTATGTGAAGAGAAGGGAATTGCTTGAACAGGACTGAGAACCGTTGCTGCTGCTCAAAGTTGATTGGTTCTCGACCAGAGGGGGCCAGTTCCCCAGTTTGGGGGAATTCAGAAGCCCTGCCCGATCAGGAGCTGGTCAGACCAGCGACAGCAACACCAAAGGTGTTACGTCACTGGGAGGGCGTGCCAGGCTAAGTGACACCATCGACCACAGTCACTTCAATCTCTGGGGCTAGAGAAAAAATCTAAATCATTCCATCTGAAATGGAAAATGTATTTGACATGCTGCAAAATAAATTTGTTGGTCTGTGGTTTGACCCCAAAACCTCTTGACATGCTGTCATGTCACCCCTCCCCCCTCCCCTCAAAAAACCTACCTCTAAATTTAGCTGTGTAAAACCTGGTCAGAGACCTGTTAGCTACATTGCTTTCGCAGCAACGATGGAGGACCTTAATGATACCATCTCAAACAGCAGCTTCTCAGCAGGAAACAAGGTTGGCAGTGGATTGTTGGGGTTGTGTTTTCTACTGGGAACGCCAGGGAACATTGCTGCAGTGGGAATCATACTCCGTCACCTCAAGAAGGACAACTTCACCCTGCATCTGATGTTGAATTTGGCTTCTTCAGACCTTCTCCTACTCATCACTCTACCTGTGTGGATTTCTTACTGGATCTTTGACTTGCATGGAAGCCAAAGTTTTTGCAAAATCCTCTTTTTCTTTGGTTTCATCAGCATGTACTCCGGTGTGTTCACTGTGACGCTGATGAGTGTCCAGAGGTACCTGATGGTTCTTCATCGGAACAAGTGGGCCAAGCTGGGCAGGAAAGGAGAAAAGGTTCTACTCCTCTGTTTGTGGACTCTTGCTTTTATTCTGTCCCTCCTGTCAACTGCTAAAACTGGATCAGTGAAGGATGAAATGGGAAGTAAGTGCTGGGCAATCACTAGTTTCAATCAGGAGACGTTAGTCTATCTTTTGTGTGAGACTCTGCTGGGATTTGTTTTTCCATTGTGCGTCATTGCAACGTCTTACTACCGGCTCCACAAGAAGGTCAACCAGACGACCTTTTTCAGTGACCAGAGACTGACCAGACTGCTGACCACCATTGTGGTGACTTTTGTGATCCTTTGGTTGCCTGCTCATGTGATCAATGTTACGGAAATAATAGCCATTTCCCTCAAAACAACCAGTCCTTCTTCTTCAGACAGACTTATTAGTTTTTGGTATGTAAGCTCAAATGCTGTTTACAGTCTCACTTGTGTCAATTCCTGTGTGAACCCACTTCTGTATGTGTGTAGATTCAAACAACTTTTCCCAACAAACTGAAAAGCCAGAGGGTTTGTCAGAAGTGTTGCTCAAGAGCCAATGACTGTTCAGAAAGAGTTACGTGCTGTAAATGAAGACAATTGCATGTGTTACAGACAGGGGCGTAGCACCAAATTCTGTGCACTAGTAGTGGTAATGCCCCCACTATGATGCCCCTGGTTACAGAGAAACAGTGTTGCCAGATGTACAATAATTATCGTATTTGTACCATAATTTTGACCTCTGTACGATGTACGATCAATAATGAAATAAAATGGGTAATGTATGATCATTTCAGACTTTTCAGTCGTTCGCCCAAACACACATCCTACCGCTTCTCTGACCCCCGAGAATCATCTCGCAGGCCCGCTTGCCTGTACGCACGCAAGCGAGCAAACAAGCACGTAGACACACACACACAGGCACCGCACGGCATCACCACTACACTACAGTTTCACTTTTAGTTTAACTAAACTAAGTAGAAGAGTGTTAAAAATGAGTTAAAGGGAAAGGGAGGACAGTGGAGGGGCGAAGCGGAAAGCCGAGTCTGAGGAACAGCGAAAAAGTAAGCACAGGCCACAAACTTATCGGACAGAGTGGGAAAAAGACCCCAGTTTTGGAGGATGGCTAAAACCTGTCCAAGGAAATAACACTAAAGCATTATTTTTTTCTGTACCATAGTTTAGGCCTATCTATTATGGCCCACATACCGTGGACCGTCAGCTTTGGCACGTTAAAACGGCCCTAAGTAGCAAGACTTTCTCCAGTTAGTGTGACTGTACACAGCTTGTTTAAAAGTGGCTGTATTATTTTGGAAATTGGCTGTATTATTATTTGGAAAATAAAATTGTTGGAAAATAGGCATATTTTATGCCTTTGGTTCGTGTACGATAATTTTTGTCAAAAAACGATAATTTTGAGGTTTTGGTACGATACTTGGACATTTCCAGTCTGGCAACACTGCAGAGAAAACTGTCGTATTCCAACACCATTGCCAGATGGACAGCATATTTTTTCCTCTGTGACAAATGTTCATGCTCCCTCCATGTCCTTCAGATCTATCTGTGTCTTCTTTTGGGGGACGGACCATTGGTCCGAAATACCATTAGTTCGACATCTCATTAGTCCGAAAATGAACCATTGAATAGAGATACCATTAGTCAGACATACCATTAGTTCGAAAAAAACAGGCCCATTGGTCCGAAGTCCCATTAGTCCGACCATACACAGTAGAAATGGATGGATGACTTGTAATGAAAGACGCAAAATTCGTGGAACAAAGGAGACGTCTTTTTGTAGCATCGTGTGTCTAAAGACAGGTGGAAATGTGCTGGCCTGTTGTAACAATCAAGGGGTTCTTTTGAATGACTAAATATGAATGCAATAAACAGATAATTCTGAGAATAAAGTACAAGGTAGGCTACAAATCTGAGTGCGTCTCTTAATTATAGGCTATGAAACGATGTCCCTTTCTTCGGTTTAACAGTAAAGGAGGATACACATGAAACAATAACCCAGGTCGCGCAGATCGGCGCTATTCACACACAATTAAATGTCCCAAACAATCCCAGGCATTGCAATTCCCCCTTTCATTCAGTCCTGAAAATAAACTTCCAAACTAAACGAAAGATGTCCTGTATTTTGCCAGGACCACGCACAAGAGTCAATAATCCAATCCAGGAAAGCGAGAGGGCCGCTGCCGACAAAACTTTGTCTGCGATATAGCAAACCAAAAATATAATCCACAGAAAAAAAGGAAAAATGGGATTGCTGTCTCTCTGCTAGGTCAAGCAATATGAAAACACAGAAAAACAATACATCTCACCAAATCTGGTGAATGAGTCCACCCAGCAGTCCGCGAAGGAAAATACGTTTTCTCAGTAGTCTACATTGTTTTTAGTTTCAAACTCAGTAAACATATCCAAACACTCCTTGCCACAGCACTGAGAACGAGGTCATCCCTATGTTCCCCAGGTCCTATGTCCCCAGTTGCTTCCATGCAGCCGCACGGCAAGGCGCAGGTTGTTGCTGCTCCGTGCCCACACTTTGTGATGAGGGAAGGAGAGGGGGTATCGCGAACTGAAGTTCTTTGAACAGATGCGCAGTGCGGAGCCCAGTGCGATATAGTCACGTTTAATTGATTTAAAGGATTTAATTGAGATACTTAAGTCTTGTATGTAACAGTAGCTGCTTGAGAAGACAGTGGCAATCAGCCTAATGACAATTGTATGTTTGCAGTCAACTTGACTGAAGAGTCTGACACACAGCAAAAGCACACACACAGGGATTAAGTAAAGCATTGACAGTCATGACCGTATACAGCATTTTGAAATTACGAGGTCCTAAATGCGCGCATAGCGCGCCGAACATAAGAAATCTACTGAAATTTTTAATTCTTAAAAATGCAATGGTGGGAGCACGTCATGATAGACTTTTTTCTGATGGAAACACAGAAATTATACCCACTGAAAGTCAATGAGACACAGCTCCTCCTTCCTTCTTAATAGGCTACATAACTGAGCAATGCTGAATATTCAGCTGTGTCTTCACAGAATTCTTTAGGCTATTTATGATTTTGTGACAACAGTGTAACCTGCCACTGATTGTGTTTGGAAAAAATATCATTTACTTCAGTGAATGATTTAAATGCTCCAATGATTTAGTCTACAATAATGTGCTCCCACCACAGATTACAGTTTTAAAAATTGTGTTCATTTCACAGGTTTCAATTCTCTGCAAATTATAGGTCTTATAATGTGTGATGATCTAGCAAGTTCAGCCTTTAACACTATGAAGACATACCTTGCCTAAATATAGGCGATATTTACACTGAAATTAAACCCTCTCAATCTCTAGCAAGTACGTTACCAATGATACCAATGGGTAGATCTGATTGTTTAGTTTTAATTAGATCAGATTTACCAAATAGGCTACCTCGATTGTAAGAGGTATCATGCCCATATAAAGCTTCCGAAAGACAATGAAGCAAAACCGGAGATATGTTTTGCGGCACTAACGCGCGCAAAGGGATTAATTAAGAATGTTTAACTTATTTTCGGCTCGAAAAATTAGGTGTCCTCTATTGTAGCTACGGCCATGTTGACAGTCCTTAATGTCTTCACTGCTGGGAAAAAAGGTGGCTGCAGAAGTGCGCTGGTTTAAGCAGTGAATAACACAATTACAAAATACAAGCGGTCTATTCGGCACTAATTCCTAAGTTTCACCACATTATAAATCAAACAAGGTTAATATCTTAACGAAAAAATCTACTGGAAACAACAAGTAGCCTAAACTTTGAGAAGTTGTAAGGATAAGGAAACGTCGGGTGGCCGCTGCAGAAAGCAGCCGCTTTTAAGAGTAGCCTAAATCAGCACAAAATCAAACAACCATGTCCCAAAAGTTGAATGCACTAATTTCTCCAAAATCAAAGTATATGGATATCATGTCTGATCGCGGTAGCCTTGGCTATAGATTGGCTACCAAACGAAAAGGACAAGTCAAGTATGAGAGATTTTGAGCAAAAGACGTCTCCAGATTGGCCTTGGAGTTGTGCGTAATTGGACATAAACTTTACCACTATATCTTACTTGCGGACCACTATAGTATGGTTGGTTAGAACATTACAGAACAAATAAATAATATAATAATAGCCTATTCATTCAACTGTCCAATCTCAAGCAGGCTATCCAAATCTGCTTTCTGCATAATGCAGGCAACAGAGAGATGGTGCGAAACTCCGCAGGTTGTATAGGCTACCTACGAAATGTGCACTCGCAAGCATATCCCATGCAATTTCCGTGGTCATATACAAGGCGGGGAACATAGGGCCCGTTTCTTCCAGGACAAACTCTGTGTGATCGATTTTGTTTAATTACCAATTATGAGTTTTGAAACATAACGGAATTCACAGAGTGTCACGTCAGTCTAACAAAAACAATGACAGACGGAGTTTTTAGGAAATAGACCGCAGTCTGGATTTATTCAATGGTTAATTAAATTAAAGCATTAGCAGAGAGTTGGGTAGGGGATGCGTGCGTGGCAGTTGCACAAACAAGGTTGCATTCCCTAAATTGCGACAATTATCTATCAGCCGTGGATGTGTTTTTTTGTGTGTGTGTGCAAATGAACATCAAACTGCTTCAGTCTCAAAACGTTCCTACTACAAAACCCATCACAAATTAGCATTCAAAATGAGGAGGAGACACACACAATATGCCCACACGCATTCACTCACACACAGAGGAGCGAGAACAGCTCAACACTGACAAGTAGCGTCAATATTTTGGTCATTAATTACTAGCCCCCTTACAAGCCATTCATGCATCTCTACATGTGTATTTTCGGACTAATGGGATGTCGGAACAATGGGCTTCTTTTTTCGGACTAATGGTATGTCTGACTAATGGGATCTCTCCTCAATGGCTCATTTTCGGACTAATGGGATGTCGGACTAATGGGATGTCGGACTAATGGGATGTCGGACTTATGATACGGAACCAAGAAATTCAGACATTCACACGATTTGGATGACTGCGTTATGGAAAGTGGTAGTAACTTTTATGAGGAGCTAAGATTCACGTTTGTTTTCTCATAGTAGAAATGATTATATGACAACCCTTGACGTCTGTTGTGGTTACATTATTTGTGTTTTACTTTGCCCTTTTTCTTTATTTGTTTTGTTTAGGTATGGTGTTCAAATTTAGGCTTTAATATCACTGATGCTGACGCCGACAGCAAGCTGCAGGACGAAGCTTAAAGCTAAACATCGCTTTGTACAAGGTGCCGAAAATGTAGGTCTATGACTTGTGTGCCTTGTAATGTTGCATATTTCAAAATAAATTAAATTATATTTCTGACTTTGAACCATCTGTCTCTTCATTTGTGAAACATACAAAGGTTCATGGTGGCTACTGCTAAAGAAAACTAAAGTAAAGCCAATATTTTAAACAGGGGCATTGTTCTGTGTTACAGGGCAGGGGTACCTTGTGGCTTCTGTCAAGGCTAGCATGAAGGACAAGACTTACAAAGTTGTGGTGAGTTTTGCTAGCAAAGCATTTAGTTCATGGCTAAGAGGAAGGAGCCCAAAGATTATTTCTGACATCACTATCTACACTAGCTATTGCTAACTGGCTAACGTACCTTCCTAATGTAACGTTGACCAACCTGGAGGAAATTGCTAACGACCAGCAAGGCTAACGGTAACGTCAAGTGAATGGTAAACATAACGTTGTATAAAGAGTGGTGTATGGTCATTTGCCATCCTCATTGGTATCTGATGCAAAATTATTTACAAAAGAGCAAATATTGACAAAAATACTAGTATTAGATGACAGAGCAGGAGTGTGTGGCTAACGTTGTCCTGAGCAGATATTGAAAGACCGTTAAAGGAAAACGTGGGCTGGAATGGGGTAAGTAGTGGTTTGTGGGTAGTGTATTTTTTGCACTGAGGGCTAACAAAAGGGACACAACATTTTTGTATGCATTTTTTGGTATTTTTGTTTGTTTTTTCACTCGACACGAAAGATTAGATGCTTATCATGTACCCCGTAGCTGGTTAGACGCAGTGGACAATTAAAACCCTATTTGAATCGGGACTTTTGAAACGCCTATGCAAAATTAAAGGGGGAGTCACTTCCTGAAATCAGACTTCCGCATACAGCTTAAATTGCCCGTGTCAGCCTATACCATTTAAAAACATGAGTCATATGGAGGACACTTTTCACCAAACCACATTTTATGCCTTTTATGCCCCTAAAGTTTTGGATCTGAGCTAATTGTACCGATGCCCATCATTGAATAAGGGCTAACCTTCACACACACACACACACACACACACACACACGTTTTGGATCTAAGCTAGCTGTAGCAATGCCCATCACAGGATAAAGGCTAACCTTCACACACACACACACATGGTTCTGACCTAGCCGTAGCAATGGCCATCACAAAATAAGGGCTAAACCTGCACGTCATGGGCAGGTAGTTAATGATATAGTAGCATTATTGAGAAGGAATGTGGATTAAGCGAAATGTTGTGTATGTGCGTGCGTGTGTGTTATTGATAGCTGAGGGACCTGCCGTGCCTCATGCTGGGCAACATTGTAACTATTGATTTTACTTCCTTTGGTCCCTAATCTTGCACACTGTGAATTACTAGGCATGAGAGGCTGTGTGTGTGTGTGTGTGTGTGTGTGAGTGATGATTTGTATCCCGTGGCATGTGATTGCTAGTAAGGGGGTGTGAGGCTGTTGAGTGTGTGAGTCTGTATGCAGGTCAGTGAGTGTGTGTGTGTGTGTGTGTGTGTGTGTGTGTGTGTGTGTGTAGGCCAATGAGTGTGAGTGAGATTTACTGCTTGACATTAAAGATAGCCTATTAAACACCAGCCACTTGACAGGAAAATTATAGATAATAACATAAAGGTTCACACACACACACACACACACACACACACACACACAGGGTGAAGGATTCATACACTGTAAAAAGAGATGTGTTAAAAATGACACATTCTGTGCAGATTTTTAACACATGTGCCGAGTGTGTTTAGGGACAACACATGTTGTGTCAAGTTTTACACATTCAATGTGTCAGCCATTTCTACACAGAAATTGTGTCAAGTAATTTGACACACAAATGTGTCATCTGAACACGTTTTACACAAAAATGTGTTTAGTCAGTTTTAACACAGAAATTGTGCTGGATAATATAACACACACATGTGTAGTGACAAAATATTCACTACACACTAAATATGTTAACTATTTTAGTAGTTTAGTAGTAGTAGACAACTCACTTATCTGTTAAAATTAAAAGCAAGCATTTGTGACCACGGGAGAAACAGATGTAGTCATTTAAAGTACCTATAGAGTAATTTGAAGTTCAAACATCCAAAAATGGCTAATATGTTAATGAGAAGAATGACAAGAGGCCTTTTTCAAATCTTACAAGCAAGCTTTATTAATATTATTATTTATTCCTTTAAAACTGTTAAAAGTAGTCCAGAATATACACTGTACTATACCTTTAATTTATAAATTACAAAACTTTACACCACAGTTCAACATTTAAACTAGGATTTACAAACTCATCTGCATGGAAATTCTGTAATTAATCCATTTTCTTGGCAACATAAGAGAGTACTTTCCTATTCCTCGTCTTATGAATGATGTATGCAAAAAAAAAAAAAAAATAGAGAAGAGTATGTTTGCTACATATATAGCCACTGTATGATACCAGGTGTGCAAGGAGCAGAATCAGATTCTTTACTATAGGTGTCTGACGATTGGTGGTCATGCCATCCATGAATGTTGTTGACTTGTGGTCTCTATGAATTTGATTTGAAAATGAGTGCAAGTTGCGATAAGTTCTTGGACAACCATTTTGGCTACAGATAATGGTCGTGTCCTGTCCATCTGAAAGAGCTTCAAAGAAGCTTGAATACCTTGGCTTTCTTGTTGGTTGAGACGGTCACGTCATACAGTAGATGTATTCAAAGAAGGTGAAGACAGAGCTGAGTTGTGCTGGATATGCCAAATTGCATACCCAATTCTTGTCCATGGCACAAGCCAGACCATCACGTAAAGGAATAACAAACTGATCGTTTCTGGCAGTGATGTACTGTTGCAGGCTTTTGAGGTTGCCGATGCAGATGAGGAAATGTTGTGTTCTTGACATTTCGGTGTTTGTACTGGTTCCAGGCTATGAGAAGAATAAATAAGAGAGAGAAAAAATTATTTAGCGTTTTGTTGTCAAAAGAGACCAATTCTATACAGCATGGGGCACTTTATTACTACTTAGTCAAGTACTTAGCTTTTTTTACGTAGTCTAGCACTTTTTTTGTTGTTGTTGTTTTACTTCCAAAACATGAAACTAACTCATAACTCTCAAAAAATGTATCAAAGTGAAGTGTGCATTTGTTTTAACTTAACATTTTAGACTTTTATACACCAACATGTATTATTTGGGTTATACAGAATTCTGTGTGTGCGGTACAGTGTTCATGAATGTAGAAGACTGAATGAGTGCAAAGTCAGTATAGTGTGAGGATGTTATGATGTGTTCATAAGAAGGACAAGTCAATGATACTTACAAATCCCTCTCCCTCTCCTGCACCTTTAACGATGGGAACGCCGCAATTATTGTCCTTGTAGGTTACTGTTCGAAGACAAAAAAGGAAAATGGAAGACACTGGATTAAATTAGTAATAAAACGTTTATTTCATTGCATATCAAATAACATACAGGCTGTAGGCTACTAGAAATATATATATTGCACTGGAAATGCCTTCTGTACTTTATCATGTACTGAATTTATACTTACAATCCATGCTTTTCAACTCCATCACTGACGCACACTGTTTTTTAGAGTCCCTGTCTTTTGGCATTCATCAATGTATGGGGCTTTCGTTTCCAGTATAGGCTGCAAGCTGCAAGCAGACTGTACACAGAAAATTATGTTACTAGAAAGCAAAATACAAAATATCTAACACACAAACTTTGAAAAAATAGCAACCAACTTTTGTGCTTTTGGAAAATAAAGTAGCCTATCTTTTCCTTGCAATATACAAGTTAAAAGAGTATGAGAAAAAATAAAACCTAATAGGCCTTGATGTAGGTCTGAAATGATGCATGTTATGAGAGTGATTAATACAATGAATAATTACCTGTAAATTTTAACCCTGAAATTATAAAATCCAGGAGTAGTCTGATGTTCTGAATTGTGTAGATCCTTGGGCGAAGATTCTTTAGCCTATAAAGATCAAAGACAGGAATTGGGCAGGCTGAATATCTGGATCCTGAGGAAAAGAGAAAAGGTGTGGAAAAATGCATTTAGTCATATTGATTACTGCTGAATGAATTTCAATCCCATTCAATCTCAAACACTCCACCCCCATTCTTAAAAAAGAAAAAAAAGTTTCCATTTTAAAACTGTTGTTTATGTATATTTCAAATTAAGCTAAGGCCATTTATTTATGTTCTATCTAGTGGTGCAATTTAAATACTTTAACAAACTACAATTAACATTTCCTAAACACAAATAGCAGACTACCATAATATTAAAAATTGAGCTGCATTCATAAATCCGACAATCTCATGGCAAATCGGTGCACACAATGCCAATTTCCCACGCTCACAGGCTGCACCGCGAGGCAGCGCAGGGGGGAAAAGTAGCCTAACCAGCTTTCTCAGGTCGATAACGTTAGCGAGAAATCCATGATCTGAAGCCTGACATCAATGGGGCAATTTATGCACCCGATAAAGTTACACAAAAGTTCACGTGGAGCATGAACTTGTTGGTAGCGTAAATCATTCTGTGGCGCAATCAGATAATGTAGCTAACATTTATCTGACACATTCAAACGACTGTTCAAACGTTTACTTTGCTAACGTCACCACCACACTATCCTTGCATCAACAGCTAGCTACATTGCTATGCTAACTTACAACAGTTATCTTATTGCACAGATATCCGAAGCCACTACCATACAATAGTCCTTAAAATATTGCCGTTGAACTTTAAAATATCAACGTAGGCAAATCGTTGACTTAATATTAAGATATTGTGGTCTAGGCTAGTTATGATTTTGAATATAGCTAGCAAGATTGCTAATCGCAATAGCATAACTCAAGGTTAGTAGACAGAATTTAATGAAGTTACAGATTATTTTTCGGTAAAACCAATCTTACAAATTCAAACGAAACTAGATAAAATCACTTACTTGGACTTGTGGACCCAAGTCGGACTGCATCTTCACCAGACCAAACGTGACTGACAACATAGGACTGCCAACACTTCAGTGAGAAACCGCGGGCCAAAACTTTCAGTTCAAATACAGCTGCGCGATGTGATTGGGCAATGAGAAAAAGCCGTTAATCGTAACAGATGAAGAAACTTATTAATAATATAATAATTTTTTAAAATAATCTCCACCCTCTTTTTTGTGTTATAGAGTAGCGGATATGTCATTTATTTACTTTTTTACTTTGTTAAACTCAAGTGTTCTTCCTGTGCACAGGCACTGTGTCAGCTATCTAGGCCTGACAGATCGAAAGTTTACACATATTGTGTTATATATTTACACAACTAGTGTCAACATGCCATCTACACATCTATATGTGTTATTTTTTGACACATCTCTTTTTACAG
>JAODXP020000010.1:9655271-9657771 GCA_027497455.2 Sardinella longiceps | reverse complement strand
AGAAATCAACAATGACCATGGCGACGGCAAATTCACCTGTTCCATTTGTTGTTGCATTTGAATATAAAGACTTCTCACACAGGGCGAACAGCCCTTTGCAAAGAGTGTGGTGTCAGGATAAATGATGCTGGCTCAACTATATCCAACTTTATCAGGCACCTCAGAACGACACACAAGCAGGGAAGCGCTTATTGTTATGGGGTGTTTTTGATTATCTTTTCTTTTTGTGTTATTGCCTTATTGGCATGCTGTTATTAAGGGGTACTGTATGCTTGCGCAGTTGCAATGTATAGGTTGTAAACATAAGTCAATGTCTTAATTGATTGTTAACCGTGATTTGGTTGTGACCGATAGTATTTAATGTTACCCAACAGTCGGGGTTCGCCTCTGACGCGAGAGGATCTAATGATGGTATGCTATGTTATATTGCCTAGTTTGTGCAGACATCCTGATATTGATAATGCCTCCTGATGCCCGCAATAGAATAATATCTCCCGGAATCTAGAGCTAGTAAGCCAGGGCATGCACGTGAAACATTTACTGTCTACATCGCGCATCTTAATATGCGCGCATTTGAGAGTGAGCGAGAGGGACAGAGAGAGAAGCGGTGCCGGTGTGTGTGTGCATGCCTGGTGCATGCAAGACATAGAGCGTCCTGATTGGCTTACTAATTGGCTGAGTAAACCAATCAGCTTTCAGTTTAGGCGGTCTTTTAACTCAGCTCGGTAATGTCAACAGGATCGGTATGGCAGAGAAAGAAGAAAATACTGTATAAGACCCATTTTACCTCTGATTATACAAAACAATACCCTTGCCTGATAAGAGTTAAAAATACTGACAATTTCGACAGATGCACCGTTGGTAACAGTGAATTCAGTATTGTCCATGGTGGCTTGAATGACTGTAAAAAGCATGTTGAGGTGAGTAGTGTAATTATCCATTATATCAGATCTAGGCCTATAACTGGCTGTCATGAAAAGATCAAACTATTTAAAACTTTCTGTAAACCAACAATATATGAATAAGCTGATAAATATAATAGCCTGTACATTTCCTTGAATAATACAGTTTATTGAAATACATGATGAATAATCTTATACTAATATAGGGCGAAAAAAAAACCATCCCATAGGCTACATGATTTGTTTCTGTAATACCAAATTTTAAATCCTATGGATTTAAGATAGGAAGTTTCTGTAATATGCTATTAAAATGCAGTTGGTCAAAATAGGATTTTAGACCTCAAGAATGGAAATGCTACACAGCATAATGTAGCCTATCTGTGGTATTTGTTTTCTAAATATTTAAGTTTAAACAAAACGTTCATGTTTCTTCACAATTTGGAATTTAAATAGCCCTCTTAAGATACAATGCACCATACCATGCCCCCCCCCCAAAAAAAACAGTTAATATAGCCTAACAGTTATCCAGTATCATCTCAGACAGACAAAAAAGGTTAATAGTTAATTTCAGTCATTTGAGACTTGACTTGAGACTTGACTTGGTCTTGGGACGAAAGACTCGAGACTTGACTTGACATTGCTCCCAAGGACTTGAGACTTGACTTGGACTTGAGTACAAAGACTTGGGACTTGACTTGGACTTGGAAAAAATGACTTGTGAACATCACTGGTGTGTGTGTGTGTGTGTGTGTGTGTGTGTGTGTGTGTGTGTGTGTGTGTGTGTGTGTGTGTGTGAGTGTGTGTGTGTGTGTGTTGGCCTGAGATGAGTGTTTTTGGAGAGCGTGCTAAAAACAGCACAAACTCACACTGAGCTCCGATGGCAGGCTAACAAGCTGCTGAACTCTCCTGTAATGCAGTCCAGCTCTTCTGTTAACTCCTAATGCTAACACTTCCTCAAGATGCTAATGCAGACATTATGAGTTTCAAAACGCAATACATACCTGTTAAGGCTAGCTGCCATTTGTTACATTTTCAAGGTGTTTCTAACAGGTATGTGTCCAGGTGTTATAATTAACACCTCTGTGTTCAGAATGTTGACTTGATGACACTAATTCTAACAGAGGCCACTCAGCAACACATTTAATATTGGTTCAGCTCACTTGGAACCTCCACAACAACAATAGTAGCAGGATCAGGATTCATTATGAAAAAGACAAAAGAACGAGTAGAGATTGAGGCGAACCAAGCAGCTATCAGCCTGTGAAAATAGAGCCTTAAAAACTTTCAACCCTCAGTATGATCATCATTTCAACGTCCTTTCAAATCAACCTGAGGAAGAAGCGTCTGTAAAGTTTGATTTGACTATAAATTTGCTCCAAGGTTGAGTATTTATTGTGCGCTAACAACAGATTAGAGTACTACTTGATCTGCCCCAGGCTAACATGAAGCCTATTACAGTAATACACAGTGAAAACTGGCTCCACCACAGAGGGAGAACACACACACACACACACACACACACACACACACACACACACACACACACACACACACACACACACACACACACACCACAGAGGGAAACAGAGCAGCAGCCA
>JAODXP020000010.1:9611095-9627671 GCA_027497455.2 Sardinella longiceps | reverse complement strand
TAAATAACCTACAACCATGGTTTGTGAGGAAAAACAGAAGAGGGATCACACACACACACATACACACACTGTTAAACTGTAGGGAAAAACAGAAAAGGGAACACACACACACACAGCCAATCTTTTTGTGGGGAAATAAAAAGAAGAGAGTGCGCGCACGCACACACACACACACACACACACACACACACTGTGTATTTGTGGGGTAATAAAGAAGAGGGTGCGCACACACACACACACACACACTGTGTATTTGTGGGGTAATAAAAAGGAAGTCAACAGGAGCAGCTTTCCAGGGGATTTTAAGGCTGCCACACTGGTAATGGGTAGAGGGTGCACACACACACACACACACACACACACACACACACACACACAGTGGGTTCTGCTCTGGTAGGCTTTGTGTAGTAACATTAAACAAAAAGGTGTCTGAAATTGTATCACACACACACACACACACAATGTTTTTGTACACAGGCATACAAAGACAGCAATGTTTTTTTTTTTCTTCAAATCAGTTGAATAAGCTACACAGACACACAATCACACACACACACACACACTGACAGCTGCTGTGGCTGCTTTGTTATGCACCCAGTGAGGTGCTGATGTCAGAGACACCTGTTCCTCAGCTATTGCATCAGCAACACTCCTCCTCACCCAGTCTCACTATCCTCCTTCTCTCTCTCTTTCTCTTTCTCCTCCCCCCATCTTTTCCTGTCTCACTCTCCTCCTTCTCTCTCTCTCTTTCTCCTCCCCATCTTTTCTCTGTCTCTCACTCCCCCTTCTCTCTCTTTCTCATCCCCCCATCTTTTTCTCTATCTCTCACTCCATCTTCTCTCTTTCTTTCTCCTCCCCCCATCTTTTTCTCTCACTCTCCTCCTTCTCTCTCTCTTTCTCCTCCCCCCATCTTTATCTGTCTCACTCTCCTCCTTCTCACTCTTTCCCTTTCTCCTCCCCCTGCCTCATCTTTCTCTGTCTCTCACTCCACCTTCTTTGCCCCCTCTCCTCTCTCTCTCTCTATCCCACTTCTCTGTTCCCTCTTTCTCTCTCTCTCTTCCTTCCCTGTCCTCAGTCTATCTTTCTCCCTTTTCTCTCCTACTCATTACCCCCTCCCTGTTTGTCTCTCTATCGCCTCACTAACCCCCTCACCCATGCCCTCTTTCTCTCCCCCTTCATTACATCCCTCCATCTGTCTGGCTTTATCTTTTCTTTTCCTCTCCTTCTCAGTATCTTTCATCCCTCTATTCTCTCACTCTATCATCTTTCAGACGGAACACCTGCTGGACATTTACTCACAGACTTCTATGAGACCAAGAATGTGGCGCACTAAACTGCAGCAACACGCCCCCTCACTAACCTATACACGAATCCGACGAAACTACCGAAGTAAGCAGGCACCATTATTGAGCTACCCAGATCACGAATCTGTCCATAGGGATAACGTGATAGCACACCATAAAATACCATGATTCACTACTACTTGTATAATGTCAGAGTGTTCCATGGTCTTTGCTGTTAGCCGTCATTGACTGCGCATTGCCAAAAAGGTTTGTTGACAGTCCAACAATGGTGCCGCCACAAGATGGCAGCCTACACAAAAGCTCGTTGGATTTGTCTATATCTCCAACATGCTCCCTTACTTGGCGTACCCAGACATTTACCTGCTCCATTCAAGCACCTGTGTAGGTGATTCAAACATAGATAACCGTAGATATCCGGGTATAAGGCAGCTTCTGGCCATAAGGCCATAAACATCACAGTCCAGTGATCTCTTTCTTCCTTGCTCTTATTTTCTTCTCTTCTGTCATCCTCTCATTAAATGCAACAACAACAACACAACAATTTAATTCAATTTTATGTGTAGAGTGCTCAAATACAATACATTGACTCGCAGTGCTTTACAGACAGAATGGGGGGCACCCATGAGTAACAGGGACAAGGAAAAACTCCCTTCGCTTACTAATGATTAATTTTAAAGTTATCTTGCTCACAGACAGACACACGGACGGACACGCACGCCGAGCAAAACATAACCTCCTTGGCAGGGGTAATAATAATTGAAAGTAACTAAGTAACTTGTACTTTTAAGCAAGTTTTAAATGAAGTAATTTTTACTTTTATTTGAGTAGAATTTAAGCAAAGTAAAGATACTTTTACTTATTTACAATTTTCCTGTACTTTTTCCACCTCTGGTCATAAATTACATGTCAGAGTGAGGAGAGGGAGAGAAAAAGGAGAAAGAGAGTTGTACAGGATGGCTTGTGTGCAGTAAGTGGAAGCACTAGGCTATCACAGCATAACTGAGGTATGGTGCACAGCAGCTCACCTGCCCAGTAGGGATGGTCAGTGGCCACCTTGCCCCAAGCAGGGGTAACCAGCAGAGGCAGCCCTTCTCAAAAAGCCCATGGGGAGCGATGATATGCCATGTACCATCCATAACTATAGGACTAACTAATGTGCAGTCATTAGGCTTCATGGAGAGATATAGCTGTGCATCATCTGCATATGAGTGAAAGGCAATGCCATGTTTCCTAATGGTTGTGCCCAGAGGTATCATATAAAGAGAGAACAGCAGGGGGCTGATTTTCATTCATTGAAGACTTTACTTTAACTAAGGCCGTTTCAGTGCTGTAATTAGCTCTAAGACTTCCTGGACTTTGTTCTTGTCTAGGAAGCTACAAATTTGTTTGAACACAATTTTTTTTTAAGTATTTTGGATATGAAGGGAAGGATAGGTCTGTAATTAGCCAGAACGTCAGGGTCAAGGTTAGGTTTTTCGATAGATGGCTTAGTGACTGATGTCTTGAAAGTAGTTGGGAAGAGTGAGAGTGAGTCAACACAGATTGACTAAAGGCCAATTCAGACTGAAGATCTGCGTCGAGAGGTAGTGGCAGCGGTGTGAATCAGTCGTTGCAGGTTGTTGCAAGCAGTTGCAAGCCGTCGCAAAAGATTTAACATGTCAAATCGCAGTTTCTGAGTTTTAGAACATCCAGGATTTTAGAATGTCGCAGCCCGTCTCGTCGCGGATCTTTGGTTTGTAGGCGCCTTAACATTGAGTCACTAGGTGCAAATGCAGCAGTCCCAGTGCCCACAGGATAAATGTGAATTAAAGTGTAATAATGTATGATAGTAACACTGTAATAATGAATGGAAATAGCACTAAAATGAATGATAACAGGAATGTAATGATAAATGATAATAACACTGTAATAATGAATGATGAAAAATTTTAATAACTGAGATCTCGGTAAGCTTAGTGTGGACGGAGACTCCACTTGAAATATGAAGATTTTCTGTCAGTGAGGAGAGGAATTTTTCAACAGCACTCTCTCGCTCTCTCTCACATACACACACACCCTCGTCCTCCCCTCCCTGCTCAGTCTCTGCTGGAAGGCAGAGCAAGCGGAGATGAATTGAAATATAGATTGGCCTTTCCCCTGCCTCTCGCACGCACACACACACACACACCCTCCTTCTCCCCTGCCTCTCGCACGCACACACACACACACACACACACACCCTCCTTCTCCCCTGCCTCTCCTCATCCACGCTGTGGGGGAGAATGGAGCAGGAAGCTCGCTGCAGAGATCGGAACTCAACTAATTCACTGTGTGGTGTGTGTGTGTGTGTGTGTGTGATATCCACAAATGCACTGTAGGGGAAGCCGCACACAACACAGTGCTCAAAACTTAGCATTCATAACCCAGGACTCACAACACAGCACTCATAACCGAGTACACCTGACTCTAGCACAGTCAGACAACCCAGCGTCTGGGCTTTAGCAGAAACACACTGACAGGGTTGTTGGACAGGCAGAAGTCACAGCGCTGGGTCATTATTTCTACATCTACTCATAAATGTACTGCCTACTGATCCTTGACTCCTCCATGCCAAACTACTGGACAGACAGACAGGCAGTCTCATTCTAGTGAGATTTGCTTATGCCAAACAGGTCCAAGATAAAAAAAAAAAAAAAGTAGCTAATTATTCTGTACATCATTTTTTGTGGAATGCAGTATATGATGAGACTGCATAACGAGGTGGCTACACCGGATGCCTTTCAGTTACATTAAGTCAAGCCGCATCTGCCGTAACAATTAGATTTCATTCAAATAAATGAGTGGCTACACCAGTTGCGGCAGCACTAAGTACAGACACATCGGAGCCGCAAAGATAGACAAGTCTTCTATTTTTTTTGTTTTGACGTAAGGCAACCTATATGCTCTCATTGCTTATAAATACTATCTGAAGTTGTTTTGAAGTGCCCAGTGAACTGTTTATGTGTGTATTCTATGAGAATTAAATAAATCTAGTCTCGAGACCCGTTGCTATGGAAAATAACGTTATTTTAGCTACCTGGACTATTGAACGGGTGGCTCCTGCTTTGTTAATAATTTGAAATGGATAACTTAAAGCTAATTATTGAGGTTGAGCACAATAAACTCCTGTATGACCCAAGTGATATCCACTGCAAGGACAACCTGGAAAAAAACGCTGCATGGAACCGGATTGCTCAAAGTCTTGGATTTCAGGCGAGTTCATTTCCAAGAGCTAGTAATGTAAGTTAGCTGGTGCTGATATGGCTATTAACTCATTGACTGCCAGCCTTTTTCAGAATAGAGAGTTCCATACTGCCAGAGGTTTTGGGGAATTTTGACTGTTTTTTAAAGAGCCACAGAATATTATGTGTTACGACTACATAAACAATGAAACTACCACAAGAAAGAGCAGGCTCTCTTCTTTCACCAGAAAAAAAAAGTTCGTTTCTACCCCTTTCCATTGCTTAGAAATCAGCAGGCGAACATAAGCTACTTTCTCCAAACACACCCGTTTTTTATCAAGAAAGGGAGAAAATTAGCGTTTTGTTTGACAACGTTAGTGTCTTGGATGCGCGTTTTTTCGGTCTATTAGCACATCAAACATCGGGAAAATGTCTTCCTTTGATAAGACCACAAAAACAACAGTAACAGGGGCTTTTGGTAATAAAATAGACATTGTTGTAACAAGGTAAATATATGCTATTTACAGGCTGTGACAGCGAAAACTCAGTAATCAACAACTGGCTCGCAAATTCTTACCTGACCCGGAACTGTGAGCTAGCTGGGCACTGAAACAAGTCACAACTGCTATTTCCGTTTGCCCAAGGTTGATCTCCTTCATCTCCCACGATCGGAACACTACTCGAACTACTATGGCAGTGACACATACTCTGATCGAGTGTGAACTGCCTAAATTTCTCCGATTTACGTCTGCACTTTGCTAGCGGCATATTTAGCCATGTCATTAGCTTTCTCTACTTCTCCCTTGGCCATACCTATGAATCTATGCTCATCTCACATCCAAAGTGACACACTGCCACCCTCAGGATCAATTTGGAACAACAATTTTCGACGGAGAATTCTGATATTTACAGACAAGGTTCCCTAGGTCTTTCTGCAGCCCTCCCCATTAAAAACGCAGTTGACGTCTAAAGACGTCATTGGCAGTAAAGGGCAGTATTTCAGTTGACGTCTAAAGACGTCATTGGCAGTCAATGAGTTAACAAAATGCTTACCTTACGATTATTAACATAGGCGGTTTCCACCTCCGCAGCACCACTCTACTAGGTTCCACACACACACTCAAGACACTGGACAGCTGGATGGATCACTGCTTTATTAGCTGAAAGATATACAGAAATTATCGATACAGTGTAGGCTACTTGAAGGGATATCATACAGTGGGGGTCTGGTCACTCTGTCTAGAATAGATAACGTGAGTGTAAATAGAAAGTGATTGGCATGCTAATCAAAACTGCAAATGAACCTAAAACCATGTTTTACACGTAGTGAAATCAACTAAAGAAAACTGGTCTTAACGATGGAACTAAAAACCATGGTAAATCTTGACTTATATCCACTTAAAATGCAGTTAATACATCGTTACAGCCAGACCTCTTGGAAACGTGACCTACCCATTGATCTTCGTGAATTGCTCTGAACAATTCAATGCAGTTCCCAACTACACAGTACCAGAACACAAGAGGGCGCTATTGCACTATTTAAAATAATTTGACTAAGCATAACTTCTGACCTGTTACATATACACTGATTGTGACAACGATTAGCTCAGTGGCAGAATGACTTCTTGCGTATTTTGAACTGATTGTGAGCTTGAACAGCAATAGATAGGCTTGGCTGATAGATGGCAATCTAGCCCTGCCCTACACAAACAAAACAAAAGTGCATAGTGCTGCCCCGGCTCCGGGGAGGAAGGGAAGTATTGTCCTGAATTTATCTTGTAATAGGCCTACGCCTGGCCATCACATAGGTTATAGGTAGGGATGGGAATTTTGGGTAAAAACACTATTCGAAAATCGATGACAAGTATTCGAAGATTATTCGAAAATCGACCCCCGCCCCCCCTGCCTGAATGAACTGCCTGGACGGCTACAATATTTACCAGTAGCCTAATAGGCTGGAATTATAATGACAACAATTGAACAGCAAATTTTTGTTTAAAAAAAATAACATGCTCGCACGCTCAGGATGGAGGCGGTTGCGCAGTCTATTGACAATTAATCCAGCTGCGGAGAATAGGCTACTCGCTCCGATGGCACTGACGTTGCCAAACGGGGGTATTTCTGTTCCTTGGCCGCCTGTTATTGTATAGGACTGCTACTACCGCTGTAGGCTACAGGTAGGTTTATTGTTAGCGGCACCTTCAGGCTAAATTGCGCGTTGCATGAAACATTGGTTAGGAAACGTCTTTTTCAAAACGGTTTTTGTTATTTTTATGATGATATGGCTGAAACAGTATTCGATTTAACTATTCGATATTCGAACGCACTGTCGATTTTCGAATATTCGAAAATCATGTCCCAACCCTAGTTATAGGTGCATTGTCTTTTTCCTTTCTGATAAACCTCATAGCTATACAATGTAGGCTAATACAAAACACACACAAAATGTTTGCTCACAAAGATTTAAAAATTGCTACAAAGCCATTTTCCCAGAAATATATATATTTTTTAAATAACATACACATTACACAATTAGTAATACATTGACATAGCTATTTACATTAACATTAGTGAAAATCATCGTACGTATTTACATTAGCATATTCAGGCTACATTAATCTTCTTCGGGGAGTTAAAGAATTGGCAAAGCAAGTCTTGCACATGAAACGCCTCCCTGGAACCTCTATTTCCTCCCATATTCCTAACGCTTGCCAAGTTTTCTCCATTTCCCTGTCTCTGTGCCTCCTGCCTTTCTCTTCTGAACCTCTGGCTATCTGTTGGATTTAGTAGGTAGTTATGGAGGACGCATGCTGCCATGACTACCATGTCCACATGGCATGGCAAAATGGACATTCTGGTGTAAAACACCCTCCAGCGTGCAACTAAAATGCCAAATGCACATTCCACTCTCATTCTTGCCCTTGAAAGTCGATAATTGAAATGTTGCTTTGGCCTTGCTAGATTTAGACCAGGATAGGGTCTCATCGGGTAGCGTTTCAGGGAAAGGCTGCAAATTAAGCCCAACAAATTAAGCCCACCTCAGTGTCACAGCAAGTCGTTGTTTAGGCTCAATACATTTTCTATAGTTTGTGTTTTGCTTTTGTAGTTCGCTCCCAATCATCGAGAGGATTTTATCCATTTGTAGTGGAGTCATTCGGAAGTACTGTCTGTGAAGCTCGCTATCGAACTGCAAGTCAGCCACCAGCTGATAACCGCGCCTCACTGTTTCCTAACCCGTTTCTTTCCCCTCTTCAATCGATTTAGCAGAAGAAGCAGGGCAATTGACTTCCTTTTATTCACTGCAGATACTGTAGAAATAATAAATGCATTGTTTACATAGTGTCAACATATAAGAGGCTGCTCATTCATAATGGACCGGTTTAATTTGGTTAACCAACTAACTAATAAATATGTAAGTAATGTAGACTATAAATATCTTTTTTATGGCCAGTTTATGGATTAGATAATTGTGTTTGAGGGATTAACGTTACTTTGTGTAGGCTACCTATCGATACTTTGTTACTTTTTGTATCGATAGCCTAGCCTACTTTGTACCTATCTGTTGCTTAGTAACATCAACATAATGTTAGAAACATATCAGCTACCTCAGCGTAGGCCTAGTAAGACAAACAATACCAAAATGTGTTTTAATTTTACAAACTTACCCATATTTTCAGAGTCTGTGTGTACTTTGCTGGGTAAATGTCAATCCCAAATGATGGTATTCTGCATTTGACTTGACGCAGCTGAAAGCAGCCAGTGTAGCCGGTCAAAAGTCGGCTTCTAGAATGCGCCGCAAACGCAACGCATCCAGTGTAGCCTCTGTGTAAGAGCAGGTCATTTCACATAATCCCATTCACTCTCCGTAGACAGTGGTGCTGATTCTAGAACAGTAACCAAACAGGGCTACTGATTTAAAAGGATCCCCGGTTACTTTGGCATGTTAGCGTTATAAGATTAGTAACGTCAATTTTAATTTACGTTACCCCAAAGCATTAAAAATACGACTGTTTTAAAGAAAATGTTTATTAGAACCTGAAAATTATTTCTTTGGTAAAGTTCTATTACGGTTACGCCTCAATGACTTATGGGTAAATCATGACATCAAATGGTTGTCCAGCAAAATTCCATGGCTTTACAGGACCAGTTTAGGACGTTAATGCAAAGTAAAATACCTCTTCTGTGAAGTTTGCCGTTTAACCAACGCCACCATGAATTAAGGGAACAACGCGGAAGACAGTACACGGTGTTGGAAGATGATCGGAGAGGTGAGGATACGATAGAGGATCAATATTTACGTTGTCCATGTGTAGCCCCAGCTTGACCGAAAGCAGTGCAACCATTTGTCGTCACGTTTTACCCATAAGTCATTGAGGCATAACAACAATGGAACTTTACTAGAGAAATGAATTTCAGCTTCTAATAAACATTTTCTTTAAAACCGTCGTATTTTTAATGTTTTTGAATAACGTCAATTAAAGTTGACGCCAATGCTAGTCTTATAACGCTAACATGCCCAACTAGTCGGGGATCCTTTTAAGAACATTCCAAACAGGGCTACTGATTCTAGAACACTCCAAACAGGGCTACCAAAGATCTTTTAACAGTGACCAAGATAAGCCAACATAATACGTTACCATGGGAGCAAAAGTAAACAATTCCGGTCTGCATAAGTAGGCGTGTCGCATAGCGTCACAACAGAAATAATATTAATAGAATTCCATGCGCCATAATATTGTCTGTAATCACTCATACCAATAAATTACATTTTGGGGCTTTGGCAAACAGTTTGATATGTCCATGAACTTAGCTAGCATGCTAACGGACTAGTAAATTCAAGTGAATGGCAAGTAACATAGCTATATGCTAACTATAAGTGGACCGTGTTGGAGTTCGCTTAAAAGTGATATTTGGCAGTAATCTTTGTTTATTTTTGGTCTGTCAGCTTAAACTAATCTCAGTAACATTACCCAGCTGGTTGTCATTCATTGAAACACCACTTCTCAATTTAATAAAATTACGTTAGGTAGTTCGTTAGCGTTAGCTCGCTAACAACTTGTAGTAAAATGCAGCTGCCTAACTTGAATTAAACTTCATCTGCTACAAATATGAACTGTAACAACTTACGTTACTAGGCTTGAAATGATGGTAGGAAGTTGTACATTATGAGACATACATCCAAAAAATCCTCAATAACTCCAAAAAGACATTATGACCAGTTTATTGGTAATATCCCACACATCTCTCATTAACTTCACTGTAACGGAGTCCGACGCTGGTCTGCATAAAGGGGGATTGTCCCCCCTCCTCCTTGCGAAAGTAGAACCCGGAACTAAATTACCGTTGGTGCCCCTCGCTCCGCTTGAATCCTCTCTGAGGCTACTGATTTTAGAACATTCCAAACAGGGCTACTGATTCTAAAACACTCCAAACAGGGCTACCACGTTAGAACACTCCAAACAGGGCTACTGATTCGTTTCTAAAGGGACACCAGGCAGGACTACGGTTTTCTATCTCTGGAGCTCCACCTACAGTCGCCGAAATATTAGAAAAAGTGCAACTGCGTTACACATTCTCAACAATCAATGTACATTTATTTGCAAACCAAAGAGTACAAACCAGAGATGATAAATTTCGTCCGTTACGTTGTCTGACAAGCCGGTAATAAATGCAATTTCAGTTATACCTACTTTCAGTTTCTATTTCGTGGACCCGACACTACCATATTGCCGCGAAACAAAATGCTTAAGTCTGACGAGAGAGTCATCGGTCACCCCGTAATGAACCATTTAATCCTCGAAGTGACTTTGAGGCTGGTAAATTAACAGTAAAACGTTGCCTGGTGTCTCTTTAAAACGGTAAACGAAAGATGTATGGCTGCTTGGTCAACCCTTTATGAGTTGGATCAAATTTCTGCTGCTCTCAGTACTGGCAAGTCTTGAGTAGTTTGAGCATAAGAACTCTAGTGAAACTGACCAAAGTTGTTATTTAACTGCACTTGCTCTGCATAAACATAAATATTAAATGACAAAAGCAATGTTTATACCTCTCTTTCTTTTCTGAGGCTGGACCTGGAGCTGAAGTGGGGGTATGTGTACTACAGCCTCAACTTGGATTTGGTGAGCTCCAAGTTTAGGTTGGGGTTGGGGTTCAGGTGGTAGATAAACAAGGTTGAGGATGACCCCATCATCCAGCAGCTGAAGCAGGATACCCTGGTCTGCCTGGTCCTGCTGGTTTGCTTGGACCTGGGTCTGCCTGGTTAGGGTGGGCCTGAGAGTACTGTATATAAACTTTATATAAACTACATTTGTAAACAAGTTTGGCAACCTTGTTTTTTGAGCAAATACTCGTAAGCCTTTTTCATGGCTTCTACAAATGCTTGCATCTCCTCACTGAGAGGCATCCCAGATATTATGTCTGCCACCCAACCATTCTTGGCACTTTTGCCCATAAATAAAATGGGCATATAGCGCAAGACAGCAAGTTTCTGCACCTGAAATGAGAAAAGGTCACTATGACCAAACACATTCATGTTCTTTAAGTTTCATTTTGATAAACATTGAAATCCTGAAGCATGAGCATTTTCACTTACAGCAATTTGGCCGTTGGTCACTTCCCTTGCTGCATTACGGTTTTTAGGACTCCACTCGCCCACTCTGGAGCCAGGAGCTCCTTCAGTCCCTCAGTTTTTTTTCGTTTTTTTTTTTCTTTTCTTCAAAACTGCATAACATTTGACACAAGTCTTTCTGTTTGCCTAGTTGGGCTCCTGGCAACTGCCACAAGGCCTAAATTTTCGTTTCGTCATTCTGAAATATACATCATACAATACACACACATACAAACAGACAAAAAGCGTTATGAGTTCTGCCAGCATAGGTTAATGGTTTTCCAAACCCATACAAAAATAGCCTTTACCTCATTGATAATGAAAAAATTAAATTAATATGCTGTTGGTCTATTGAACTGATACCCTATTAATAGTTGGATGGTGGACGACGACAAGACATCTAGGCTACAGTAAATTCAACACTCCCTGGTATTTAAATGAAGAGATGGCTTGATAGTCCACTTATGATCTACAAATAGAGTTGTGGCTAAGTGGTTGAAAGATAATAATATTTTACATGTGTGTTATTGATAGATCTGAAGATAAATGTTAGTTCCTTTACCATCTTCCTTACCACA
Source organism: Sardinella longiceps (assembly GCA_027497455.2). NCBI lineage: Eukaryota > Metazoa > Chordata > Actinopteri > Clupeiformes > Clupeidae > Sardinella > Sardinella longiceps. Next base: position 9,615,982 of record JAODXP020000010.1, on the reverse strand, counting down.
CATACATGACTGTGCAAACACTCATCTGAAGTGTTTAAGGAGTTCAAGTAGTCTGTCTTTTACTGGCATCTTTAGGCTATATTCCATAGTGACAACCAAATCTGGTTTACACTATTACTATTACAGTAACTCATCTGAGATGTTGTGATCATTTTGTAACAGATGTTTGAATTTGATAGAGGTGTCAACAGGTTTAATACCTGTGACCTTCAGGAGATTAACATTTCATTTTACCCCTTGGAGAGCTATAAGCAGTTGGCGAAACTAGGAACTATTTAGACTCCTTGGTGCTTTTAAACCCTTTTTTACATAGAAAATTAATAACGCACTGACTACAATTAGGGTCCATGATGCGGAAGGCGGGATACACGTCACAGCATTAGGCTAGTTACAGGAGGCTTTCAGGAAAAGAAAGTAGTTGGCATACTGGCACACAGATTACATGTGATATAAAATAGGATTGTGATAACAGCAGTAACAGTGGATCAACTCCTAAACAAGAAGGCTAGTTAACCCCACATAGCCTACTTAAAACGTAATACGTCTTGGGGCATGCCATGGGCCTACAAGAGCACACGGTGTAATAAGGTTTATCTCTGAGCCACAGTACCAAAAAATCCCCATTGGGCAAAGCATTTCCAAACACAACAACACAACATCTGGTGATTAACTTCATGGCATGTGTAACGGAGGCCAGCTAGCTCGGCTAGCTTGGCAGCAATACGTGTAAATCCTCATCACCCAATTCCATGGGCATTGCTAACGGCTGAGTTAGAAGCTCAGGCTTTTAACTCAGTTGGTTAGAGCATCCCACTCCCCCGCCGGGAGTTTGTAGCTTGCGGGGTGGCAGGTTTGAGACCAGTGTGCGGTGCGGACCGCCACCAACTACATTGGTGCCGTGACCCGGATGGGAGTGAGGATTTGGAGGGTGAGTGTAACGGAAGCCAGCTAGCGTGGCAGCAGTATATGTAAATCTAAAATCGCAATGGTGCTTGGGATCAAGGTAACATGATGTGGTCCATCATTAATGAAGTTGATTGGTCAACGTCAAACAAGACTACTCAAAAATTATGGCACTTTTACTGTAAACAATCATAAGCCATCAACCATCATAATTATTATTATGCCAAAATCATTTTTAAGCTACTGTAAAAAGTATCCGACAGTGTGAATCACGGTTATGTGCGTCCGAAATCCTGACCAGGTCTGACGAATTGGCTAGCCTAAAAATAATAATGATATTAAAATAATTGAATCCTCTAAAATCCATTTTTAGCACGCATTGGTAACCTAGCCTACATTGTCATCATCATTATGCTAGTGTTATTATTCCTCCGTCAAGGAGGTTATGTTATATTTGCCTGTCTGTTTGTCAGCAAGATAACTCAAAAAGTTATGAACTGATTTTAATTAAATTTAGTGGAATGGTTGGAAGTACCTTTCTAAAAAGCATTGATATTGAACGGCGGTGAAACTTTTAAACAGACAAACCACAGGTAGCCGGTTAGGCTATACGAAAGTAATGGCCACCCCATCAGCCAATCAGAGAAGAGAATAACATTCTGAAGGGAGAAAATAGAAGATTACATTATGTCTACTGGTTGAACAGATCTGATTCTAGAAGATTACAAACATACTGATTCCAGAACAACCAGCCAGTGTTGCTGTAGCCTTCTGGAAGCTTCTGAGTCTCAGACTGTGCTGTGCTGTGCAGTGCAGGGCTGAGTGGGAGAGAGTCTGCTGCTCATGTTTTATGCTGCTGCTGCTGGGAGATGATGAATGTTTGATGTGAATGATGCAAGACAGGAACTAATGGCCTAGGACTGCACAGCCCCTAGTGCTGTTGGCCAATCAGACACTCACACAACGCACGCATCACACACTGGCCAAAGCTCAAGTGTTTAGCAAAACACACAGAGCCATCAGCAATGGCTCAAAGACAGGCCAGAGCGTGCGCGCGCACACATACACACACTCACACAGAGCACACAAAAAACTCAGCATCCGCTGCTGTGTGCATGTACACACACAGACATACACACACACTGCTGTAGTTTACGGTACAGACTGAAGAAATGTTACTGTTTTATTTATTTAGTCTCATTTGCAAGTGAACTTGTTGATGTTTACAATACAGTACAAGGATCCTTCATCTCAGGAAAGGCCTTTGAAGTGTGCGTCTGTGTGTGGGTGGGTGTGTGTGTGTGTGTTTGGGAACAGAAGAGGATTCAAGGCAGTTTATTTAGAGACAGACTGAGACAGAAACATTGCTGTAGGTGCCACCCCCCGTCTGTTTCCTCTACAGGTATGCAACACTTAGACAGCACACACACATCTGTTTATTCCTCTGTGTGTGTGTGAGAGAAAGAGACAGTGTGTCATTCATTGTGTTGATGGCATTTACAAGTGTATTCATGGCCTTTACTCATCTCAGACACATTGTGTGTGTGTGTGTGTGTGTGTGTGTGTGTGTGTGTGTGTGTATGACCTTCACACACACACACACACACACACACACACACACACACATCAGTGTCAAGTCAAGTGAAAAAAAAACAGGTTTTGACAAAGGAGTTGACTTTAAAAAGAGGCAATGACAATAATGAAAAAAAAGGATGAAACTAGCTTAGCTTAACTCATTGACTGCCAGCTGTTTTCAGAATAGAGAGTTCCATACTGCCAGAGGTTTTGGGGAATTTTGACTGTTTTTTAAAGAGCCACAGAATATTATGTGTTACGACTACATAAACAATGAAACTACCACAAGAAAGAGCAGACTCTCTTCTTTCACCAGAAAAAAAAAAGTTCGTTTCTACCCCTTTCCATTGCTTAGAAATCAGCAGGCGAACATAAGCTACTTTCTCCAAACACACCCGTTGTTTATCAAAAAAGGGAGAAAATTAGCGTTTTGTTTGACAACGTTAGTGTCTTGGATGCGCGTTTTTTTCGGTCTATTAGCACGTCAAACATCGGGAAAATGTCTTCCTGTGATAAGACCACAAAAACAACAGTAACAGGGGGCTTTTGGTAATAAAATAGACATTGTTGTAACAAGGTAAATATATGCTATTTACAGGCTGTGACAGCGAAAACTCAGTGATCAACAACTGGCTCGCAAATTCTTACCTGACCCGGAACTGTGAGCTAGCTGGGCACTGAAACAAGTCACAACTGCTATTTCCGTTTGCCCAAGGTTGATCTCCTTCATCTCCCACGATCGGAACACTACTCGAACTACTATGGCAGTGACACATACTCTGATCGAGTGTGAACTGCCTAAATTTCTCCGATTTACGTCTGCACTTTGCTAGCGGCATATTTAGCCATGTCATTAGCTTTCTCTACTTCTCCCTTGGCCATACCTATGAATCTATGCTCATCTCACATCCAAAGTGACACACTGCCACCCTCAGGATCAATTTGGAACAACAATTTTCGACGGAGAATTCTGATATTTACAGACAAGGTTCCCTAGGTCTTTCTGCAGCCCGCCCCATTAAAATACGCAGTTGACGTCTAAAGACGTCATTGGCAGTGAACGGCAGTATTTCAGTTGACGTCTAAAGACGTCATTGGCAGTCAATGAGTTAATATAGAATTACATCTAGAGCTAGGAATAAATACATACAGAGCAGAGCAAGAAAGCAAGCAAAAGCAAGACTTTTTGATGGAAAAGGCAAGTCATAAGAAGACTAGCACTAAAAACCATCCAAGAAGTACTAATAAATAAAATAATAAACTAGAAAAGCGCTCAGAGAGCGCAGACCTCCGCCAGGACAATGTGGTCACAGAATGTGTTTTGGATCACCAATCGCCACCAAAATCGAATCAGTTCTTCCTTGTCCCAATACACACGTTGTCCGAAAATTTCATCCAAATCCGTGCAGTACTTTTCGAGTTATGTTGTACACAGACAGACACACACAGAGACAGACTCACGACGGTGAAAACATAACCTCCTTGGCGGAGGTAAAGAAACCAGGGGGGGAGGGGAGGGTTAGATATGGTAGGGCATGACTTTATAGGGGGGGGGGGGGGTTGAGAGTAACTACTGAGAAAGCCCTGTTATGTCCCCTCTGGTCTTGAGGCGGGTGTGAGGGAGTGCAAGAAGGTTCTGTTAGGATGACATAAGAGGCGCAGGATCAGAATACAGAGATAAAAGCTCAGGCCGTGTCTGAAATTGTCCATTTGAACACTTCAAACATTACAACATGTTTCATTTTTCAGTGCAGTGTGTTGACACAGACAACCACTGTGAAACTACAGTCCTCAACTTGAATGTTGTTTTTTTTTTCCAATTAGCGATTTAAACAGCGGTTACATCCATCACCTCTGCCCAGTTTTACAAAGCACTGATCCACTTTGTAACTAGAAAAGCACTCGGAGAGCGGAGACCTCCGCCAAGGCAATATGGTCACACAATATAAATTCCAGATCGTGTTCTGAATTACAGATCACCGGCAACATTGAATCAGTTCTTACTTGTCCCAATACACACGTTGTCTGTCTTTGAATTTCATCCAAATCTGTGCAGTACTTTAACAGTTATATTGTACACACACAGACAGATGCTGGCGAAAAAATAACCTCTTTAGCAAAGGTAACAACACTGAACATCAGAAATGTACAATATCACAGCACGTTCTCAATGGACTACATTAGAGTGCACTGGTAGCAGTGTGCAAGTTTAGACTCAGCCTCAGTAGTGGAAGCTAATTAAGCTAATTAAGAGCAAACAAACCCCTTCTGCAGTAAACAGGGAACCAGTGTAGTCATGCTAAAACTGGAGTTATGTGATCTTTTTGCTGGTGTCTGTTAAGAATCTCAGTCTCTTGGCTGTATTTGAACTAGTTGTAGTCTGGCTAATATGTTAAATTCAGGCTGTGG
>JAODXP020000010.1:9593595-9601095 GCA_027497455.2 Sardinella longiceps | reverse complement strand
AACACAGCGCAGAGAGCGGTGAGTGTGTGCATGTGTGTGTGTGTGTGTCTGTCTGTCTGTGCTTTTTATTTATTTATTTATTGGTTTATTTGGTAGGGACCATGCATATTTATGAACATTTTTGTATAAAAATACAGCCATGTAAATATGCCAGAATTAGTCAAAAGACTACTTTTCATCTGTAGTCCCCTGGCAGGTAACATAAAAACATATCTAAAAAAGACAAAAGACAAACAAAAAGACAAACATGGACAACACCAAAGCAGGTACAATGCTGACATGGACATCACCAAAAGGTACACATAAACATGACAATCTACTCCAAGACAGAAAAATCAAACATACATGCAGACAGCAAGCAGAAAAAGAAAAAGCAAGAACAGGTAAACAGATATACAGAAGCAACAAAAAAATGACAAACAAACAAGCAGAAAAAGCAAGAAAAGGTAAACAATAAACAGATATACAGATATACAGAAGCAACAAAAGGAAGATGAAGAGAGAATATATGAGATGTGTAACATTTAGTGATTGCATGTTTGGTATTGAAGGTACCACTGTCTTAGGTGATTTTTAAAGGTGTTGTAAGTGGGGCACTCTCTTATGTGGAGAGGTAGGCTGTTCCAAATTTTATTTCCCATTACTGACAGCACGTTTTGGGCAAAAGTGGTGCGTCTAAATGGTATGATGGAGTCTCCTTTTACAGAGGCCCGTGTGATACCACTGCTTTCACGTCTTTGAAAGAAGCTTTGCAGTGGGGGAGGGGCAAGGTTGTGTGACACTTTATACATAAAACACGCATACTTGAAGTTTTTAAAATTATCAAAACTTAAAAGTTTATGCCTCTGTAGAATATTACAGTGATGAAAAGACAGGGTCTTTTTATCAAAGATTTTTAAAGCTTTTTTATAAAGAGATTCAATGTTTTTAAGTGTGGTCATGCTAGTTAATGACCAATTTATAAAACAATACTCAATGTGGGAAAAAATCATAGTAAACAAAAACAGCTTGGCGGTTTTTGTGTCGAGAAATGGCCTTACTTGTTTAAAATTCTGTAAGTTAAATTGAACTTTATGTGTAATACTTTTTATGTGACTTTTAAATGTTAGTGTTGTGTCATAGAGCACTCCTAAGTACTTAAATTTGTCCACAAGGACAAGTTCCTGTCCTCTAAGAAACACATTTGATTGTGACACTTTCATATTCTGTTTAGTGAACACCATACAAACTGTTTTTTTGGTGTTGAGGTATAGACAAGATGTAGTGAGCCAGTTATCAATGTCAGACATTGCAGATGTAAGTGTGGCTGCTACCTCTTGATAGTTTTTGCCGTGAGTGAAAATTACAGCATCGTCAGCATACAGCTGAATATCAACATTTTTGCATGCATCAGGTAAATCATTTATGTACAATGTAAACAAAATTGGGCCAAGTATGGAGCCCTGAGGGACCCCTACTGGGCATTCACTAAATGGAGACTTTGAGTCCTTAACACGAACACATTGCTTCCTACTGGACAAATAGGATTTTATCCAGTGGAGAGATTGCTCAGAGAAGTTAAAATATGTTAATTTAGATAGAAGAACTGCATGATTGACAGTATCAAATGCACGTTTTAAGTCTAGAAAGACAGCACCAACATAGGAGCTCTTATCTAAATAACCTTTGACCTTTTCTAAAAACAAACAGTTTGCCGTTTCTGTTGAATGGTGGGTCCTAAACCCAAATTGCATAGGATGGAGTGAGTTCTTGCTTACATTAAGATGTTGAATTAGTAATTTAGCCACCCATTTTTCTATTATTTTGGAAATGGCAGGCAAAATACTGATAGGCCGGTAATTGGCCATATCTGATTTTTTGCCCGATTTAAAAATGGGTGTGACCAGGGCCATTTTCCATGCTGATGGCACTATTGACTCTCTTAAGGACAGATTTATCAAATGTGTTATAGGCTGTATAAGTGACGCTTTATGTCTCTTCAACAGGTGCACATCAAGGCCATGGATATCTATGGCCTTGGAGTTTTTCAAGGTGTTAATGATATTTGCTACTTCTATTTCAGTTATTTGTTGTAGTTGAAAAACTGGCTGTGTGTAGTTAATAGCACAGGCAGCATAATTGGAGGGGCTGAAAAGTTGGGTTATTTCATACACAGAGTCAAGAAAAAAAGTATTTAATGCTGTAGCTATGGTTGTTGGGTCTGAGACAAGCTCAGAATTAATTTCCAATTCTAATTCTTTATTGTCATGATTTTGTTTTCGACCAATGAGTTTATTGATGGTTTGCCATATCTTTTTGCCATTTCCTCTTGCCTCTTCAATGGTGTTAATGAAAAAGTTGGCTTTGGTGTATCACTGATCAATCCAGATATCAGTGGTATTTTGTTGGCACTTTAGAGAAAGAGGAAAGGATTTCAGGCAGGCTAGGGCGTGTGTGTGTCTACGTGGAGGAGGTGTTGGTGGAGTGTGTGTGTGTGGGGGGGGGGGGGGCCTAGCTAGCCTGCAGAGAGAGAAAGTTCAGAGCTCGGGGCTGGCCGTGGGGTTCATCTGTTTAAGGCGTAGATCTGTGTGTGTGTGTGTGTGTGTGTATGTGTGTGAGTGTGTGTGTGTGTGAGAGAGAGAGAGAGCTTGAAGCTGGCCGTGGGGTTCATCTGTTTAAGGCGTAGATCTGTGTGTGTGTGTGTGTGTGTGTGTGTGTGAGAGAGAGAGAGAGCAGGCCTCGGCCTTCGTCTGTTAAAGGCGCTGCTGCGCCGGCCTTTGATTTGTGCAGCTTTCATCAAAGCGCCGGGCGTATCCAAGGCGTATCCAAGGCCTCGTGCCCCCTTATCACAGTGCCGCGGCCAGAGATAAGACGAGAGCTTCCCCCGAGCACTGGCAAGAGATTAAAGACACAGATCTGTGTGTGTGTGTGTGTGTGTGAGAGAGAGAGAGAGAGAGAGAGAGAGAGAGAGAGAGAGAAAAAATATGGGTGTGTGTATGAGAGAGAATAAAGAGGATTTGTGTGTTTAAGAGAATAGGGCAGAATATGCTCATACTGAGTGTGTGTATGTGAGTGTGTTTATGACTGCCTGTGTCTGTGTGTGTGTGTGTGTCTGGTGTTTGAGAGAAAATGGGTGCAAGTGTATGTGTGTGTGTAAGTGTGCCAGAGATAGAGCATTGGTGTGTTAACCAGAATATGAAAGTAAGTGTGTGTGTGTGTGTGTGTGTGTGTGTGTGTGTGTGTGTGTAAGTGTGTGACAGAGTTAGGGTAACCCCAAATAAAATGTGGGTAAAGTGGCCAGTTTAAGTGGGACAATGTGGGATAGACATTGTACGGGTGTAATAAATTTAAGATTAAGATAATGTCTATCTAAGTGTGTGTGTGTGTGTGTGTGTGTGTGTGTGTGTGTGTGTGTGTGTGTGTGTTAGAGCTTGAAACGGGCCTTAAAACTAAGACCCGAACCGGCCCCAGCCCGAGAGAACTCCACCCGAGCCCGCCCCGGCCCGTATGATTGACAGCTTCATAGAGCCCGAACCCATTTGCAACCCGACATTTTTCAATTGTGCGCATATCAAAGCAGTCAACAATGAGTCATTTTTGCTGAACATTTCTACGTTTTTTATTCAGATTAGTTAGCCTACAGATGTCTGAAGTTCAAGAACTTCAAGGCTAAAATAAATGATCTGCCCAAAGTTAAAAGAAAAATAACCAGTTGTCTTGCTGTCATAGCCTACTTTAACATCACGTCGCACTTCTTGCATTTGAAATACCCCACTGCCTCGTTTTTCTCATTGTGAACGTGCTCAAAATGTTTCCACACCTCTGACCTCGCATTTACTGGCTCGACCAACATGAATTCGCCAAGGGCTAATCTCCGTTTAACTTCTTCTACATCCATTTTGCATCTACTAACGCATGCCTGTAGATCGAACGTTAGGCGTATCATGTGATCGCATATTTGCCGCTCATCGGCTTTCAGCCCGAGCCCGAGCCGGGCCCGCTTGGAATATTGAAATTAGACCCCGAACCGGCCCGAACCCGGCAGGTCCTGTTGGGCCCCGTCGGGTTCGGGCAACTATTTCCAGCTCTAGTGTGTGTGTGTGTGTGTATGTGTGTAATCAATTTAAGATTAAGATAATGTCTATCTAATTGCCAAGAAAAGTTATCCTGCCTTTCAACAGACCAAAAGAAAAAGACACTAAAATGTTGCTACAGCTTAAGGCATAGGCTACCATTTTGCATGATTAAGGGTTAAATTGCTGTACAGTAAAGCGAGACAGATGTTGGTCACCCTAGAGAGAGCACGTGTTATGTGTGTGTGTGTGTGTGTGTGTGTGTGTGTGTGTGTGTGTGTGTGTGTGTGTGTGTGATAAGAGTACTCACAGCATGTCTCCAAGCTACCTGCCAGGCCTCTTCACCTGTCTGCTCCAGGCCAAAGGTGAGCTGGTCTCACTCATGTTGATGTAAGCGAGGGTCCGCACAGAGAAGGAGGAGGAGGAGGAGGAGGATAAGGAGGAGGAAGAGATTTAGTAGGTGGAGGAAGAGGAGGAGGAGGAAGAGGAGATCTAGGGGGTGGTGGAGGAGTTGGTGCTGCTACTGGGCACCCTGGGGAAGAAAAATAACTCAACCAATGCAAATTCCACGCACACGAGCACACACACATACACACACACACACACACACACACACACACACACACACACACACACACACACACACACACACACACACACACAACACACACACACACACACACACACACACACAAATAACATCCCTCCCCAAGAGAAGAACAGAGCAGAGACAGCCCTGCAGTGCCCCAGAGAGAGAGAGAGAGTGTATGTGTGTGTGTGTGTGTGTGTGTGTGTGTGTGAGAGAGAGAGAGAGAGAGAGAGAGAGAGAGAGAGAGAGTGTGTATCTGTGTGTATGTGTTACTGCATCAGAGAGTGTGTGTAGTGAGTGTGTGTGTGCTTGTTACTGCATCAGAGAGTGTGTGTAGTAAGTAAATGTGAGTGTGTGTGTGTGTGTGTGTGTGTGTCTCACAGGATCAGAAAGTGTGTGTTAGATCCATCAGCTAAAAATACACTGGCAGGATGGCCACAGCTGGGCTAAGTGCCTTTAAATATGAACGAGTGGAAGTGGTTTGAGGGTGTGTGTGTGTGTGTGTGTGTGTGTGTGTGTGTGTGTGTGTGTGTGTGGAGATGGGCTGATCATGACAGGCTTCCACAGTCCCATCAGGCTGTGCATGAGGCAAAGGCTGGTCTGCATTCCAGTATCAGAATTAAAATGATTAGACTCCGGTCAATGGCTCTTGCCCATGTTAGCTGTGCAGCAAAACAAAATAAGCTAAAAACAAAAGACATACCTGACAGATTGCGGCACAGAGAGTTGCTGAATCAGGGGAGCCTACAGGCTACTGGCAACTGCCTCTTAAATTGTGTTCCGCTGGGTGGGGATTGGATAATTGGCCTGTTGGCCCCGCCCAATAGTGTTCCACTGGGTGGGGATTGGATAATTGGCCCGTTGGCCCCGCCCACCTTGTTAGCAGTGGAGAAACTGCAGGAAGTAGCAAGCAGGGGAAACCTGCCTGCTGCATTATTCAATACAAAACATCAACGTTAGCAACAGCTAAATTGGCTAATCATGGCTAGCAACATGATAACCTGGCCATAAAGTGGCTGAGGACTTTTCTGGGTGTCTGTGTATCAACTTGACTGTAAGCCATGGCATTTTATCACCCCTAGAGCATGTCTGTGGATAAATGAGACAAATATTTGTCATTGTTAACTGTAAAAGTATTTTGTATATATGACACAGCCAGACCCTGAATGTAGTGTTGCACTGCACTGGGGGTTGTGGTGGCTCTGGAGTCTTTAGAATTGTGCTGCCTGTATATAATACCTGCAAACCAAACCTGTGTTTAGTGCAGATAGGAGGTTGTCTGAGGTTGTTTGTGTGTATAGTGAGAGGTGTGTGTGTGTGTGTGTGTGTGTGGGTGGGGGGTTGTCTGAGGTTGTTTGTGTGTATAGTGAGAGGTGTGTGTGTGTGTGTGTGTGTGTGTGCGTGCAGATAGGAGGTTGTCTGAGGTTGTTTGTGTGTCTAGTGAGAGGTGTGTGTGTGTGTGTGTGTGTGTGTGTGTGTGTGTGTGTGTGTGTGTGTGTGTGTGTGTTTGAATGTCTAAGGTCACATGTGTGGCTTGCTGCAGCTTGTCTCTTTGTGATTGGGAGAAATAGACAATCTGCTTGTTCCATTGTTGTGGAATTGCTTTTCCAACTTAACATTGGCACTTGATATAACACACACACACACACACACACACACACACACACACACACACACACACACACACACACACACACACACATTCCACTCTTATGGATCTCTCTTTTCGCCCTGAGATTCCATGTCTTGCCGCAAACAAAAATGTAATTTCAGCAAGCATAATGAAATCCCCCAAAACCTCTTTGTTAAAATAGCCACCTGCTCTGTTGTCAAACAATTCACACACACACACACACACACACACACACACACACACACACACACACACACACACACACACACACACACACACACACACACACACACACACACACTGTAGAGAGGGTGCATGTGTGGGGGTTGAAGTGTGTGAGAGAGAGAGAGAGAGTGTGTGTGTATGTGTGTGTGTGTGTGTGTGTGTGTGTGTGTGGGGGTGGGGGGATGAAGTGTGGATGAAAGAGAGAAACACACACATAACATGCACACACAGACCACAATGAACAAACAAACACACGCACACGCCAAGACTCATACACACCACACACACCACAAACACAGGCACACACACACACACACACACAACCCTGAATCCCAAAGGTTCATCATCACCATGGTGACGGCCACCTTCACCTGATAGCTGTTTGGCTAATAGCCATTTGGAAAGGTGTGTGTGTGTGTGTGTGTGTGTGTGTGTGTGTGTGTGTCGTGGGATGAAGTTGCCATGTTACTGTGAATCCCCACGGTGACCCGATGAGGCAAGAAGAAATCCAGACTCATCGGCAAGGAAGAAGTTAATTAATGCTCTAATCAATCACTCATATACTGTAATCAATCACACATATACTGTAATCAATCACACATATACTGTAATCAATCACTCATATACTGTAATCAATCACACATATACTGTAATCAATCACTCATATACTGTAATCAATCACTCATATACTGTAATCAATCACACATATACTGTAATCAATCACTCATATAATGTAATCAATCACACATATACTGTAATAACAGTGCTTGTCCAAGTAGAAATGCGGAGAAATGCTTTTTGGAGGGTGAAATAATCATGACCAACTTACCACATCCTTTTGATGTGTAAGAGTCGTGTCGTGTGCTGTGGTCGGTCGCTGTGTGTACTGTAGTCAGTCATGTGTGTGTGTGTGTGAATCGGTCGTGTGTGTGTGTGTGTGTCGAGATGTGGTGTGTGCGTGTGTGTGTGTGTGTGAGAGCAGAGAGATGTGTGGTGTGGTC
>JAODXP020000010.1:9571095-9573595 GCA_027497455.2 Sardinella longiceps | reverse complement strand
GTGCAGAGGGATGGATTGACAGAAAGGGAGCTGGTAAACGAGTGGATGGTAAACGAGTGCAGAGGGATGGATTGACAGAGAGGAGCTGGTAAACGAGTGCAGAGGGATGGGTTGATAGAGAGGGAGCTGGTAAACGAGTGCAGAGGGATGGATTGATAGAGAGGGAGCTGGTAAACGAGTGCAGAGGGATGGATTGATAGAGAGGGAGCTGGTAAACGAGTGCAGAGGGATAGATTGACAGAGAGGGAGCTGGTAAACGAGTGCAGAGGGATGGATTGATAGAGAGGGAGCTGGTAAACGAGTGCAGAGGGATGGGTTGACAGAGAGGGAGCTGGTAAACGAGTGCAGAGGGATGGGTTGATAGAGAGGGAGCTGGTAAACGAGTGCAGAGGGATGGGTTGATAGAGAGGAGCTGGTAAACGAGTGCAGAGGGAACACTCATGTCGGCTTGGATCCTCTGAGATCCTCCATCTGCTACAGCTGTACAGGGTCTGGAGCTCAAGAGCTCAGTCTCCCAAGGGACACACACACACACACACACACACACACACACACACACACACACACACAAACACACACACACACACACACACACACACACACACACACACACAGACGAGCACACGCACACACACACACACACACACACAGATGAGCACACACACACACGCAAACATGCACACACATACAAATGCACATGTGCACACACACACTTGCACACACACACATACAGTACAGATAAGCACAAAAGTGCACCAACACAGACACACAGACACATCACACACACACACACACACACACACACACACACACACACACACACACACACACACACACACACACACACACAAAGAATGCTTTATGAAGAGTTGAAGGTGTGTGTTCTCTACTTTCTTTTACTGTCAGTAGTGAGAAGTGCCAATGTGTGAGTGACAGAATGAGATCATCTCTACGTGCACGTGCGCACACACACACACACACACACACACACACACACACACACACACACAGAGACAGTGTCAGAAGTCTTGTATGAGACCTTTCTGTGAGTTATTTTAATGAGGGTACCTAGGGAACAAGTCTTTTATTTTTTATTCACAGCATACCACAGTAAAGCCATATAAGAGCAAGAAACATCTTGTCTCATCACACACACACACACACACACACACACACACACACACACACACACACACACACAGTCACGTCTTGTCAGACTAACACTATGCTGTTTCTCCACAAAAGAGTGTGTGAAGAAAAGGAAGATAAATGTCACCTTTAAAACCATTCAAGTGTTTACAGAGGAAGCATCACCATCAAAGTGTGACACACGCACGCACGCACGCACGCACGCACGCACGCACGCACTACCAGCCACCACTGACAGATGAGTGAGTAGCAATGCTTGGATATGTGTTAACACACTGGTCTAAAAGAATGAGATGAGGGACAGATGAGGATGCATACCACATGCCTGCACACACACACACACACACACACACACACACACACACACACATAAACAGAAAGAGCAGAAATGCTTGGATACTGTATGTGTTAACACACTGGTCTAGACGAATGAGATGAGGGGCCGTGGAGGACACACAAACGCACACACACACACACACACACACACACACACACACACACACACACACACACACACACACACACACACACACACAGAGAATGGGCAACTGTAGTATTGTATCTTGTTCTCTGGTGTTTAATTAGAATATGTTCAACTTTCATTCATCACAAACTCTTTCACAAGCTTAATTACACCCTCATTAGACTGGGATTGGAATGCTCTGATTCAGCTAAACAGCGCCCTCTCTGGCGACTGCGCTTGAACTACAGTTGATTTGGGACAACAAATTGACCCGTTGCTGGGGCAACCAGAGAGCCCGAGGTCAAAGGTCAGGTATGAGGACCGTGTGGACTCACCTGCACGGCCTTCTGTGATTGGATGTCCACGATGAGGACTCTGTTGAGTAGAGGCTGGGTGGCGTAGATGTACTTGTCCTTCACGTTCACCGCCGATGACCACACACACTTCTGAAACTCCTCCCCCTCCTCACGTGGACACACCTCCTCCTGTAGCACAGTAAATAGGAAGAGTTAGCTCAGGGTTGGACTTTGTCATCCTGTTCACACACACACACACACACACACACACACACACACACACACACACACACACACACACACAAACCAATAGCCATCCAACTCAAGGTTGGACAGGACCACCACACAGACCAATAGCCATCCAGCTCACACACACACACACACACACACACACACACACACACACACACACACAGAGTGGCTGTTCTACAAAGTGGACCACTGTGAGAGAACAACAGTGTGCTGATGGGTCCACTGCCAACTTGTGTTGTTATGTGTGTGTGAGTGAGAGAGAGAGATAGAGAGAGAGAGAGAGAGAGAGAGAGAGAGTGAGATGAGTGTGTGTGTATCGTGTGTGTGTGTGTGTGTGTGT
>JAODXP020000010.1:9543209-9548209 GCA_027497455.2 Sardinella longiceps | reverse complement strand
CCCGCCCATCTATCTACATCCCACCTCACCCATCTATTTACAAACCCCCCACCCCCCTTGCCTGTATATCTACACCCCCACCATCCCGCCCAACCATCTATCTACAACGGCAAGACTACAAAAAAAAAAAAAAAAAAAAGGAATACTATTGTAACCCATTGTAATACATTGTAAATGTATGATAATAATAATTGTATATAAATGTAGAAAATGAAAATGTTACTAATGTTTTGTTGAAAGGTAGGCCCACCTACTCAGCACTTCCTCTCACTATATTAACCTCCATTCAATTAACCTAACTTCTAAATTGTGTTCCATTGAAGATGTCCACATATATAAAAATGAGTTCGTTTAATGTTACCTGTTGGAACATCCAAGGACTAAGCTCATCAACATTTGGGATTAAGAGCATCCATTCTGAGTTCTTAGAACACATTAGAAATGTTGATATTGTCATTCTCATTGAAACATGGTGCCGAAATGAATCACCTACCCACTGTCCCGAGGGATACAATGAAATTATAATTCCATCCCTCAAAAACAGCAGTGTACGTCATGGCAGAGACTCTGGCGGAATTCTGGTGTGGTATAAAGAGAAACTAAATAAATATATATCTGTAGTACAATTGGGCAAATCACATTGTTGGCTAAAACTGCAAAAAAACTTGGGCATATCAATTAATGACATATACCTTTGTGCTATTTATATCCCCCCAATAGAATCCCCTTACTTTGAGGAGGAATATATTAACAATCTCTACACAGATATCAGCCATTTCCAGGTCCAGGGAAATGTGCTGCTGTGTGGAGACCTAAATGCCAGAACTGGAAATGAACCAGACCACATTGATGCACAAGGCAACAACCATGTGTTTGACCAAAACAATATATACTTCACACCAGAATTGCCCATGAGGAACAGCCTTGACAACACTGTCAACAAAAATGGAAAAGAGTTAGTGCACCTCTGTCGAGCCTTAGGTCTGTATATACTTAATGGTAGGATAAGAGGGGACTCTTTAGGGAGGTTCACATGTTGTTCAGCTCTTGGAGCTAGTGTAGTTGATTATGCAATTACTGACATGGACCCTACCCACTTTAAAGCATTCACTGTCAGGCGGCAAACTCCACTATCCGATCATAACCAGACTAACATCTTCTTTAAAATCCTAAAACCGCTCACTACTGAGCCCAGCAAGATGTCCAGTCTCAATGATCAATATAAATGGACCCATAACAGCCCAACAGTCTTTACCAATGCCTTGAACACTACAGAATTAAAGAAACAAATTGAATATTACAATATTAAATCATTTGAAACCAACAAAGATGGTGTTAACAAAGCCACAGACGAATTAAATAAAATATTCCTGAAGGCATTAAATGTAGCTGGCATGAAAAAGATAAACAAAAAACAAAAAAACAAGAATAATGATGAAAAATGGTTTGACAAAGAATGTAAAGAAATCAGGAAGAAACTAAGACACCTCTCTAACCAAAAACACCATGAACCTGAACATATGGGTATTAGAAAACACTACCATGACACACTGAAACATTACAAACAGCTATTAAGACAGAAAAAACATAATCATATGAACACAACTCTCAATAAAATTGAAGAATCAATAAAAAACAATCAGTTCTGGGAGATGTGGAATAATTTGAATAAATCCAAATCACAAAATTTGCCAATCCAAAATGGAGAAATCTGGAAAAAACACTTTGAAAATTTATACAAAGATATTCGACCCCAAGAACTACATTCTAATTACAAAATAGTCAAAGAAAAACTACAATCTTACGAAAGAACTATCAAAGATAACCAAAATCCAATTGATTTCCCAATTACACAATTTGAACTTCAATCTAAGATAAACAAATTGAAAACAAACAAATCCTGCGGCCCTGATAATATTAGAGGGGAGATGCTACAAAATAGCACCCCCCAACTCCAAAGGGCAATCCTCAAATTGTTCAACCTCTCCCTAAGTTCAGGCTGTTTTCCTGACATCTGGAGCCACGGATATATTACACCCATATACAAGAGTGGAGATAAATTGGATCCTAATAATTTCAGAGGCATCTGTGTGAACAGTAGTCTGGGAAGGTATTTACTAGTATTCTCAATGATCGTATTGTAGCCTTCCTTATGGAGCACAATGTCCTGAGCAAAAGTCAAATTGGCTTCCTTCCAAAATACCGCACTACGGACCATATTTACACCCTACACACCTTAATAAACAAACATGTACACCAAACAAAAAAGGAAAGATATTTGGATGTTTTGTTGATTTCAAAAAGGCATTTGATTCTATTTGGCACGAAGGATTATGTTATAAACTTTTACAAAATGGTGTAGGGGGTAAAGCCTATCAACTTATAAAAGAAATGTATTCAGAAAACAAAAACACTGTAAAAATTGGCAACAAAGTTACAGAGCCCTTCACTCAAAAAAGAGGTGTGAGGCAGGGCTGCAGCCTCAGTCCAACATTGTTCAACATTTACATTAATGAGTTAGCGGTGCAGTTGGAACAGTCTGCAGCTCCTGGCCTCACCCTACATGATAAAGAAATTAAATTCCTCCTCTACGCAGATGACCTGGTGCTGCTGTCTCCCACTGCAGAGGGGCTACAGCAGCATCTGGATCTGCTAGAGAATTACTGTCAGCACTGGGCCCTGACAGTAAACCTAAAAAAGACAAATATTATGATATTCCAGAAGAAGCCCAGATGTCAGGAACACAGATACCATTTCAATCTAGGTAGCACCGCCCTAGGATCACACGATGCAGTACACTTACCTTGGCTTAATTATGACTGCATCAGGGAGTTTCAGCATGGCAGTGAATGCTCTAAAAGAAAAAGCTCTGCAGAGCTCTATACGCCATAAAAAGAAATGTTTGGAATGTAAATATCCCTATTCGAATCTGGTGCAAAATATTTGATTGTGTAATACAGCCCATTGCGCTGTATGGAAGTGAGATATGGGGTCCACTCAGTGAGCACAGTTACACTAGATGGGACAAGCATCCTATAGAGGGCCTACATGCAGAATTTTGCCGATTGATCCTAAAAATCCAAAAGAAAACACCAACCAATGCATGTAGAGCCGAATTAGGCAGATTCCCATTGGCTATTAACATACAAAAGAGAGCTCTCAAATTCTGGATGCACCTTCAAACAAGTCCCACAGACACGCTACATTTCAAAGCTATAAAAACCCAAGATCTGAACCCTGAAAAGAGTCCTCTAAGTCAGCTTGCACTGAGACTAACTAATACCCCCTAACAAAAACTAACAACTCCTCTCATGCAAGCACTGCTTTCAAATTAAATATTAACCAAATCACCAAAGAATGTAAAGAAAAATATTTGGAACATTGGCACAATGAAACAAAATCTCAAAGCAAATTAGAATGTTACCGAACCATAAAATCTGAATACAAATTGGAGGAATATCTCTTTACTGTCAGAGATACAAAGCAGAGACAGATCCTAACCAAATACAGACTCAGTGACCACAACCTTGCCATTGAAAGGGGCCGACTTAAAAAGTCTTGGTTGCCAAGAGAGCAAAGGGTTTGTGGTCACTGCATGACAGGTGAGGTTGAGACAGAGGTGCACTTTCTACTTCACTGCGAGAAATACAAAGACATCCGGCATATTTATTTTGAAAAATTTGCAACCCTAATTCCTGAATTCCAAAATTTAAGTGAACATGAAGTAATCTCTGTTTTACTTGGACAGCAGGGTCAGACAGCAGCTCTTGCTGCTAGACTCATCTATGAGTGCCACAAAATAAGGGACAGTGGCTAGGTACCACAATGTATGCACACAAACTCTCATATTCAAAGACATGCGCATTCATACCCCACATGCATGCATGTGCGACAGAGACATCTCTATCTCACATGCATGTGTACACACACACACACACACACACACACACTCACTCTCTCTCTCTCTCACACACACACACACACACACACTCTCTCTCTCTCTCTCCCACACACACACATACACACACACACACACACACACACACACACACACACACACACACACACACACACACACACACACACACACACACACACACACAGCCAGTTTGTCTGTTATTTGACAACCTAGAATGTACCGTATATGTTTTTATTCTTTGCATGTATACTTTACATGTTCTGCTTTAGCAATGCAAAAACATTTTTGTCATGCCAATAAAGCTTGTTTGAATTGAATTGAATTGAATTGAATTGAGAGAGAGAGAGAGAGATAGAGAGAGAGAGTAGAGCACTGGAGGTGTGTGTGTGTGAGAGTACTGGAGGTGTGTAAGAGTTGACAATGTGGACACACATATACTGTATGGACACAACAATAAACAAATAAGGGAGTAAATAAACAAATATGCACCGTATGTGTAAATAAAACCAAACTCTCTCTCTCTCTCTCTCTCTCTCTCTCTCTCTCTCTCTCTCTCTCTCTCCCTCTCTTTCTCTCTCCCTCTTTCTATCTCTCCATTGCTGCTGCAGCTCCTCTCCTCTCAGCATCTGTTCCATTCAGGTGTTCCATCAGACACACATCATCAGCCAGGTCGTATGTCACTTCCTGTCTGTCCCTGGCTACTTCCTGTCTGTGGGCTCCGAGCCCTGCCTGCCTGCCTGCCTGCCTGCCTGCCTGCTGAGTGTTCCAGAGAGTTCCGTGACGACCCATAAATTCTATTCCACCTGTCCTACCTGTCTCCCGGCCGACACACCTGGTGGGACAGAATATTGCCTCTTACTCACCTCATGGACCGCACCGCTGATTACACCTGATGCTCACACACACACACACACACACACACACACACACACACACACACACACACACACACACACACCTGATGCTCACAGTCTTTCAGCACAAAGATGACAACTGTGCACGCACACACACACACACACACACACACACACACACACACACACACACACACACACATGAGTGGGAGGCAGATGAGGACAGA
>JAODXP020000010.1:9519100-9526600 GCA_027497455.2 Sardinella longiceps | reverse complement strand
TCTACCTGCAGCCTGGTTAGGGAATATAGTCTACCTGCAGCCTGGTTAGGGAGCATAGTATAGTAAAGCCTACATGTAGCCTGGTTAGGGAGCATAGTATAGTATAGTCTATATGTAGCCTGCTTAGGGAGTATAGTATAGTATAGTCTATATGTAGCCTGGTTAGGGAGTATAGTATAGTATAGTCTATATGTAGCCTGCTTAGGGACTATAGTCTACCTGCAGCCTGGTTAGGGAGTATAGTATAGTAAAGCCTACATGTAGCCTGGTTAGGGAGCATAGTATAGTATAGTCTATATGTAGCCTGCTTAGGGAGTATAGTATAGTATAGTCTATATGTAGCCTGGTTAGGGAGTATAGTATAGTATAGTCTATATGTAGCCTGCTTAGGGACTATAGTCTACCTGCAGCCTGGTTAGGGAATATAATATAGTATAGCCTACATGTAGCCTGGTTAGGGAGTATAGTATAGTCTACCTGCAGCCTGGTTAGGGAGCATAGTATAGTAAAGCCTACATGTAGCCTGGTTAGGGACTATAGTCTACATGTAGCCTGGTTAGGGAGTTTAGTATGCATGCAGCCTGGTTAGGGAGTATAGTATAGTATAGTATAGCCTACCTGCAGCCTGGTTAGTATAGACTACCTGTAGCCTGGTTAGGGAGTATAGTCTACCTGCAGCCTGGTTAGGGACTATAGTCTACCTGCAGCCTGGTTATGGAGGGAGTATGTTGTAGCTGCAGCCTGGTTATAGAGTATAGTCCAACTGTGCACACACACACACACACACACACACACACACACACACACACACACACACACACACACACACACACAGAGAAACACACTCATGTTTCATGTTGGCCTTGTTGGTCACATTCTTCCCTGATGAGGGACGGCCAAAGCCCAAGCAAATGTTTTCTGTGGTGGTTATCATTCCTCTGGTGTATGTGTGTGTGTGTGTGTGTTGTCTGTAGTGTTTGGCATTCCACTGGTGTATGTGTGTGTGTGTGTGTGTGTTGTCTGTGGTGTTTGGCATTCCACTGGTGTTTGTGTGTGTGTGTGTGTGTGTGTGTGTGTGTGTGTAAGTGGGTCCTATTTGGGATGCGTAGCTACTCTGCGCGCGGCTAATTGCAAACTCTTCAGGCAGCTCCCACTGCTAATTCAGCCAGCGTTGAGCTGTCTCACACACACACACACACACACACACACACACACACACACACACACACACACACACACACACACACACACACACACACACACAAACACAAACACACCCACAAACACACACACACACACACAGATACACACAGCATTGAGCTGTCTTCTCTGTGGCACATTTCCAAACAGCAGCCGACGCTCAACAGGGCCCCAATCCGGCCCAAATCCGGCTGTGATGCGGCTGTAATGTGGCTCTGCCTCTGTGGCCTTCAGCACTTTGCTATCTGTGACACCATGCTGGGCATTTTGATGGCGTGTGCTGTGTGATTTGTGCTTGTAGCGGGCCTTAGGTCTGAGTGTGTGTGTGTGTGTATGTGTGTGTATGTGTGTGTGTGTGTGTGTGTGTGTGTGTGTGTGTGTGTGTGTGTGTGTGTGTGTGTGATTTGTGCTTTCAGTGGGCCTTGAGTGTGTCAGCACTCGTAATTTCATCTCGGCTGAGGTGGTCGCAGCCCTGGCAGGGAACGAGTGTGTGAACAAGTGTTTGTACAGGTGTGTGTACCAGTGTGTGTGTGTGTGTGTGTGTGTGTGTGTGTGTGTGTGTGTGTGTGTGTATGTGTCTTGTCGGTCAATGACAGGGAGGTTTGGTTTGTATGCAGCAGTGGTGATGAGGCAGCACTCTGGTCCCTGGTGTGTGTGTGTGGTGTGTGTGTGTGTGTGTGTGGCCACCCTTTCTTGCTCAGAAGTGTGTGAGTGTGTATGTGCGTGAGCCCATATCATTCCCTCTCTCATGAGTAATGTGTGTGTGTGTGTGTGTGTGTGTGTGTGTGTGTGTGTGTGTGTGTGTTGTGTGTGTGTGTGTGTGTGTGTGTGTGTGTGTGTGTGTGTATCCAGTATCCATCCTGAGACGCAATGATTGTGTGTCTCTCTGCATGCTCATGACATTTTGTGAATGAATATGTGTGTGTGTGTGTGTGTGTGTGTGTGTGTGTGTGTGTGTGTGTGTGTGTGTGTGTGTGTGTGTGTTTGAGTCTATCTTTTTCTCTGCATGCTCATGAGATGCAGTGTGTGTGTGTGTGTGTGTGTGTGTATGCATAATCATGAGAGCTGGTGTTGCTGCTGAGTAATGTGTGAGTGGGGTGGGTTAGGTGTGTGTGTGTGAAAGAGAGAGAGAGAGAGAGAGAGAGAGAGAGAGAGAGTGTGTGAGGGCGGTGGGTTAGTGTGTGTGTGTGTGTGTGTGTGTGTGTGTGTGTGTGTGTGTGTGTGTGTGTGTATGTGTGAGGGGGTGGGTTAGGTTGGCACTTAACATTCTGTGTTGTCATGGCAACATTGCCCACTTGAGCAGAGGAATCCGACCCCCCACCTGCATGAGGAGACTGGCACTCAGAGATCAGTGCCAACGTCTGCCCAGGTCTGACACACACACACACACACACACACACACACACACACACACACACACACACACACAAAATTTGGCATTCAGGCATCAGTGCCAACGTTTTCCCAGGTATCACACACACACACACACACACACACACACACCCTCTTATTCAATGTGCTTCACGAGAAAACAATCCTATTACTGTCAAAATTACTATTAATTCTTTTGTTTGGATCAAATATATTAAAATTAAGTAGCTATTTGTATCATGTGAAAGGGTGTAAATCGGCCATATTCAACAATGCATTTTGAAGAAGAAATTGTACTAGTTTTAGAAATTTAAATTTGTGTGTGTGTGTGTGTGTGTGTGTGTGTGTGTGTGTGTGTGTGTGTGTGTGTGTGTGTGTGTGTGTGTGTGTTTTACCGAGTGTGTTTCTTACAATAATGTGTGAATGTGTGAGACAAGAGAAAGACAGAAGAGAAGGAGAAAGAATGAGAAAAGAAAGAAAAGAGAGAATAAAAAGAGAGGGAATGAGGAGAGAGAAGAGATGAAAAGAAAGACAGAGAGAATAAGAAGAGAGAGAGAGAGGAGATGAAGAGAAAGACAGAAAAAGAGAAAAGATAGATAGAGAGAACGAGAAAAGAGAGAGAGGAGATGAAGAGAAAGAGAGAATAAGAGATGAAGAGAGATAGAGAATGAGAAGAGAGAAACAGATGAAGAGATAGAGAGAGAAAGAGAGATAAGATGAAGAGCGATAGAGAGAAAGAAAAGAGAGAGAAAGAGAGATGAGATGAAGAGAGATAGAGAGAAAGACCGTGAGAATGAGAAGAGAGAAAGAGAGAGAAAAAGAGAGATAGAGACCATGAGCAGAGAGAGAAAGATAGAGAGAATGAGAAGAGAGAGAGAGAAAGAGAATGAGAGAGAGAGAGAAAGATAGAGAGAATGAGAAGAGAGAGAAAGAGAAAGAGAAAGAGAATGAGAGAGAGAGAAAGAAAGAGAGAAAGAGAGAGAGAGAGAGAGAGAATGAGAAGAGAGAGAGAGATAGAGAGTATGTATAGAGAGATGTATAAGTGGTGGTAAAGGAGCCGGTAGCTAAGACAGCAGAAGGCCACCTGCCTCATCTCTAATTTAGTGGCCGCAGAGGTAGGAGTGTGGCGTGCTGTGTGTGTGTGTGTGTGTGTGTGTGTGTGTGTGTGGAGTGCTGTCTAAGTGCTCCGTCTCCCACAAAGTGCCCTTGCCAGCGCCGACACTAACACAGATTTGGCCTTCTCTTTCAGAAGCACAGTCACAGAGAGACGAAAGGCACAGGGTGTGTGTGTGTGTATGTGTGTGTGTGTGTGAGAGAGAGAGAGAGAGAGAGAGAGAGAGAGAGAGAGAGAGAGAGAGAGAAAGAGAGAAAGGCAGTGTCCACCTTTAGCTGACATTCTGGTAGATAGTCCTGCTTTTCTTTATAAGGCACTAAGACTTAGCCTAAGCACTTAGGCGCTATGGGACGCTAGTTAGCCAAGCACTCAGCCACTACGGGATGCTAGTTAGCCTAAGCACTCAGCCGCTACGGGACGCTAGGTATCACATGAATGTCTAATAGGGCTATACTAGTAAGCGCTAGGCTATCAGAGTACCACCATGACTGTCTAGTAGGGCTAGTCAAGCAGGAGCTAGGCTATAAGAGTACTACATGTACTAGAATAGTCAAGCAGGAGCTAGGCTATAAGAGTACTACATGTACTAGGCACTAGGCTAAAAGATGCTAGGTCATGAGACAGCCACATAACTGCATGCTAGGTACTAGACCATACCTGGGAAAACTAAGACCCGTGGGCCAGATGCGGCCCGCGGAGCTATTTAATGCGGCCCGCAGAGCCTTCCCAAAATAAAATAATTTCTCATTTAGTCATGGTGACTTAGATTATAGGCCTTATTTATCAAATGTGTTGTAAGATCATGAAATGCAAATTCCACCCTTTTAAACCTGCATATTAACATGTCCTCTGAAGAAAGTGAGACCTGCCAATTTATTGACATCAGCCGGTTAACTCGACCCGGCTCGTTAGTCAAAATCTAAAAGCCAATGTGGCCCCTTGTCCAAAATACTGTAATTGCCCACCCCTGTACTAGACTATCAGAGTACCACATGACTGTGTGTAAGGGGATCGGCTAGCAGACGCTTGGCTGTCAAAAAGTGCAAAATGACCTTGTACTAGGAGTTAGGCTGGGAGAGTAGCACATAATCGTGCGCTAGGCGTTATATTAACAGGTGCTAGGCTATAAGAGTAGCACCTTAGCATGTGTGCTAGTATAGGAGCTAGGCTATTAGAGTAGCATATGAGCATGTGTGCTAGTATAGGAGCTAGGCTATTAGAGTAGCACCTTAACATATGTGCTAGTATAGGAGCTAGGCTATTAGAGTAGCATATGAGCATGTGTGCTAGTATAGGAGCTAGGCTATTAGAGTAGCATATGAGCATGTGTGCTAGTATAGGAGCTAGGCTATTAGAGTAGCATATGAGCATGTGTGCTAGTATAGGAGCTAGGCTATTAGAGTAGCATATTAGCATGTGTGCTAGTATAGGAGCTAGGCTATTAGAGTAGCATATGAGCATGTGTGCTAGGTGCTAGGCTATTAGAGTAGCACGTGAGCATATACTAAGTGCTAGGCTATCAGAGCAGCACGTGAGCATATACTAAGTGCTAGGCTATTAGATTAGCACGTTAGCATATACTAAGAGCTAGGCTATCAGAGTAGCATGTGAGCATATACTAAGTGCTAAGCTATCAGAGCAGCACATGAGCATATACTAAGTGCTAAGCTATCAGAGCAGCACGTGAGCATATACTAAGTGCTAGGCTA
Source organism: Sardinella longiceps (assembly GCA_027497455.2). Lineage (NCBI taxonomy): Eukaryota > Metazoa > Chordata > Actinopteri > Clupeiformes > Clupeidae > Sardinella > Sardinella longiceps. Next base: position 9,521,206 of record JAODXP020000010.1, on the reverse strand, counting down.
TCAGAGCAGCACGTGAGCATATACTAAGTGCTAGGCTATCAGAGCAGCACGTGAGCATATACTAAGTGCTAGGCTATCAGAGCAGCACGTGTGTGCTAGGTGCTAGGCTATTAGAGTACCATGTTGCCGTGTGTGCTAAGTGCTAGGCTATCAGAGCAGCACGTGAGCATATACTAAGTGCTAGGCTATCAGAGCAGCACGTGAGCATATACTAAGTGCTAGGCTATCAGAGCAGCACGTGAGCATATACTAAGTGCTAGGCTATCAGAGTAGAACATAAGTGTTTGCCCCTGAGCAGGGCTTGGAGCTTCACCTTCATTAGCACTCCACAGCAAACACTCACTAGACTCCAGCAGTCAGGCCGTAATGTACACAACATCCGCACCTCATGCTGATGTGTGTGTGTGTGTGTGTGTGTGTGTGTGTGTGTGTGTGTGTGTGTGTGTGTCTGACTGGACTCCAGTCCCTCATGTACGGAACATCCTCATCTCATGAATATTCATGTGATGCTAATATTGACTTTTGGGCTGGTTTTAGAAGCCCCTCCTGAGGAGAAGCCTGGAGGGGAGAATATTAGAAAGATTCCTCTTTCCGTTCCACTCTGGGTTTGAGCAGGGCTACACTGTCAGGTGGAGAGAGAGAGAGAGAGAGAGAGAGAGAGAGAGAGAGAGAGAGAGAGAGAGAGAGAGAGAGAGAGAGAGAGCTGTTTTTATCACTCAGTCTCCCTAGTGGCTGACTGGCGCCATGACACCCTGACTCATCTGGAGTTGGCCAAACTGCTGCTCTCTGGTGAGCCTTGACTTCAACTAAATGTCTTTTTCTTGTCATAAGAGCCTGACTAATAAGCCGACTGTTGACTCCGTCAGTCTGGAACAATGCAATTGAAACATGTTTCCGTTTGGATATGACGTATCCTCTCACCTGGCTCTCACTTCCGTATTCAGCAGTAACAGATCGCTAACTAATTCCAATTTATTTTGACATCGTAGCGGCAATAAGTCCTCAAGATCATGAATGTTAATGTCATGTACCAATTTTGTAAAGGTAAATCAAAAGTAGAGGGGAGAATCACGAACTTGTTCAGGCAAGTTAAGAGACATCGCTCTAAACTGTGTGCTGATTGGCTAAACCGTGAGCGAACCGAAGTAGGCGCTCTAGTCCAGACTAGTACGGAGGTAAAATTCATTACCTCCTTTTAAAGGCCTATGAGCACATTCCAAATCTGCTGAAATAACGCTGCATCTTAAAAGTCTCGGAAGTTTTGAATGTGGCAAAGGGTGTCTCCTGTGAAGTTGCTTGTCTGATTATAATGTAATTATAGTCTTTGACAACAGTCATGATCAGATAACAGACTTTTCTCAAAGTCGAGGAAGCATGCTTGGAAGGCTGTTTTTTTCGAGCATTCCACATCATTGTCTGTCGCCAAGTACTGTTCCAATGTCAGCGGTCCTTCTAAATTCTAGCAAGGACAGAGGGCTTTGTTCATAGATTTTTCAAGGATGCACTGATGGAACCTCGTCTTTGAAGTGTAGAGAGAGAACAAAGACAGGTGTGTGTGGAGATGCATGGGTTCTGCCCTGGGATGGTGGTGGTTGGGGGGGGGGGGGGGGGACATTTCTACTGCCTGAAAATTAGTGCCTGGGAAGTGGCAGCATTCCCAGCAGGAAGTGACATCATTCCCATCAGGAAGTGGCAGCGTTCACTGCAAGAAGTCCATGTGTAGTGTAGAAGCCATTCTGATTTGGGTCAGCAAAGCTGGCAAAGACCTGCCTGCCTGTCCGTATATCTGTGTGTGTGTGTGTCTGTCTGCCTGTCCGTATGTCTGTGTGTCTGTCTGCCTGTCCGTATGTCTGTGTGTCTGTCTGCCTGTCCGTATGTCTGCGTGTCTGCCTGCCTGTCCGTATGTCTATGTGTCTGTCTGCCTGTCCGTATGTCTGTATGTCTGTCTGCCTGTCCGTATGTCTGTGTGTCTGTCTGCCTGTCCGTATATCTGTATGTCTGTGTGTCTGTCTGTATGTCTGTGTGTCTGTCTGCCTGTCCGTATATCTGTATGTCTGTGTGTCTGCCTGTCCGTATGTCTGTATGTCTGTCTGCTTGTCTGTATGT
>JAODXP020000010.1:9491600-9494100 GCA_027497455.2 Sardinella longiceps | reverse complement strand
CAGATTCTGATTATTATGAGGAAGATTACTTCAATAATCTCTATACAGAGGTAAGCCATTTCCAAGCACAGGGCAAAGTGCTACTGTGTGGTGACTTTAATGCACGGACAGGTACTGAGTCTGACTATATTGACCCTGATGGCAGTGCACATGTGTTTGGCCAGTCACCATTGCACTTTTCACCAACTACCACACCACGCAACAACCTAGACTGTGTGGTGAACAACAGTGGCAAGGAGTTAGTGCACCTCTGTCAAGCCTTGGGCCTGTACATTCTTAATGGCAGGATCAAAGGTGACTCTTTAGGGAGGTTCACATATTCTTCAGTCCTGGGTAGCAGTGTAGTGGATTATGCAATCTCTGACATGGACCCCTCCCACTTCAGTGCATTCACTGTCAGGCAGCAAACTTCTCTTTCAGACCATAACCAACTAAATATTTTCCTTAGAATCACTAACCACTCTACTAACACAAATGAAGAACCAATCACAATGTACAAACTCAATCCAACATACAGATGGGCAACAGACAGCCCGGAAAAATTTACCCAAGCCTTAAACTCAACAGAATTGACTAACAAAATAATTAACTTTACTAACAAAACCTTTTCTAAAGACAAAGAAAGTATAAACATGGCTGTCCAAGAACTGAACCACATTCTCCACATGGCAGCAAAAAAAGCTGGTCTAACAAAAAGTCATAGAAAGATGCATAAGACACCAAGAGAGGGGAAATGGTTTGACGCCGAATGCAAAACTATGAGGAGAGAACTGAGACAACTGTCAAATCTCAAACACCGCCACCCTCAAGATACAGATCTGAGAAAAAAATATTGTCAGACTCAAAAACGCTACAAGGAAACTATTAGAAAGAAAAAACAACATTACACCAACAACCTTATTTGTAAGATTGAAGATTCTATCAATAAAAATCAATTCTGGGATATGTGGAATAATTTGAGCTTGAAAGAACCAAAAGATATACCTATACAAAACGGAAATATTTGGATTGAACATTTTCAAAACCTTTACAGTGAAGTAAAGTCAAAAGAAACCAATCAAAGCCAGATCAAACAAAAGCTACAAAATTTTGAATTTGCATTTAAAGACAACCAAAATCCAATTGATTACCCTATCTCCAATGATGAATTACTACAAAAAATAAAATCTTTAAAACCCAATAAATCCTGTGGGACTGACAGCATCAGGAGTGAGATGATTAAACATTGCACACCTGAGATGCAGAATGCTATGCTCAAATTATTCAATCTTGTTCTAAGTTCTGGCCACTTTCCTGACATCTGGAATCATGGAATCATTACCCCAATTCATAAAAGTGGAGACAAATTGGACCCTAACAATTACAGAGGTATCTGTGTGAACAGTAATCTGGGGAAGGTATTTAGTAGCATATTGAATGAGAGAATTCAAACCTTCCTTAACAAGCACAATGCCCTGTGCAAAAATCAAATTGGCTTTCTTCCAAACCACCGTACTACAGATCACATTTACACCCTACACACCCTAATCAACAAACATGTAAAAGACAAGAAAAATGGAAAAATATTTGCCTGTTTTGTGGACTTTAAAAAAGCATTTGACTCTATTTGGCACACTGGATTATACTACAAACTTTTAGAAACTGGTGTAGGGGGTAAAGCATACGACGTGATCAAATCAATGTATTCAAACAATAAATGCAGTGTAAAAATTGGCAAAAAACAAACTGAGGTCTTCACACAGAAGCGGGGAGTGCGACAAGGCTGCAGCCTGAGTCCAACTCTGTTCAACATCTACATCAATGAGTTAGCGGTGCAGTTGGAACAGTCTGCAGGCCCAGGACTCACCCTTCAAAATACAGAAGTAAAATTTCTGCTTTTTGCAGATGATCTGGTCCTTTTAGGCCCCTCTGCACAGGCCCTACAAGAACATCTGGACCTGTTGGCAAAATATTGCCAGACCTGGGCCCTGTCCGTTAATCCGACAAAAACAAAAATCATGATCTTCCAAAAGAAATCCAGATGTCAGGAAGACAGATACCTGTTCACTCTAGGTAGCACCGCCCTAGAACACACGATGCAGTATACTTACCTCGGTCTGACCATTACTGCATCAGGAAGTTTCAGCAAGGCAGTGAATGCACTCAAAGAAAAAGCCCGCAGAGCCCTTTATGCAATAAAATCTAAATTTTACAACATAAATATACCTATATCAATCTGGTGCAAATTATTTGACAGCATAATACAGCCTATTGTGCTGTATGGAAGTGAGGTTTGGGGTCCACTCAGCATGCACGACTACACTGCATGGGACAAGCATCCAACAGAAGCCCTGCATGCAGAATTCTGTCGATCTATACTTAAAGTCCAAACAAAAACACCAAATAATGCATGTAGGGCAGAATTAGGCCGTTACCCATTGGCAATACCTATTCAAAAACGAGCACTTAAATTCTGGATGCACCTAAAATCAAGTCCCAAAAATACACTCCATTTTGAGGC
>JAODXP020000010.1:9426827-9459327 GCA_027497455.2 Sardinella longiceps | reverse complement strand
TGTGATGCACATAGCTACTCTCCACTTGAGCTGCTCGGACCCTGTGATCACATAGCTACTCTTTACTCTCGACCCTGTGATCACATAGCTACTCTTTACTGTCGACCCTGTGAGCACATAGCCTGTCCATTACTGTCGACACTGTGAGCACATAGCTACTCTTACTCTGACCCTGTGATCACATGCTACTCTTTACTCTCGACCCTGTGAGCACATAGCTACTCTTACTCTGACCCTGTGAGCACATAGCTACTCTTTACTCCCGACCCTGTGATCACATAGCTACTGTCGACACTGTTAGCACATAGCTACCTCTTACTCCTGACACTGTGATCACATAGCTACTCTTTACTGTCGACACTGTGAGCACATAGCTACTCTTTACTCCCGACACTGTTATCACATAGCTACTCTTTACTGTCGACACTGTGAGCACATAGCTACTCTTTACTGTCGACCCTGTGAGCACATAGCTACTCTTTACTGTCGACACTGTGAGCACATAGCTACTCTTTACTGTCGACACTGTGAGCACATAGCTACTCTTTACTGTCGACACTGTGAGCACATAACATTCCAATTTGCTTTGGGATTTTGTTGAATTGTTCCAAATATTTTTCTTTTGATTCTTTGTTGATGTTAAATTTGAAAGCAGTGTTTGTCTGAGAGGGGTTGTTAGTAGGGGGGATCAGTTAGTCCCAGTGCAAGCTGACTCTTTTCAAGGTCCAGATGTCTGTATGGTGGTATAGCCAAGAGTGTGTGTGTGTGTGTGTGTTCAAGGGAGATGTTGAGAGCTCCGCTCCGCTCTGTATGGTGGAGGAGGAGGAGAGAGAGAGAGTGTGTGTGTGTGTGTGTGTGTGTGTGTGTGTGTGTGTTCAAGGGGGATCTGCCCACTGCAGTTCTGCCCCACATGCATCATTGTTTGTTTGGGCTTTTTAACATCAATCAGCAGAATTCTGCATTTAGAGCCTCTAAGCACGGTTGCCCCATTTAGTGGAGATGTCCCTCTTTCTTCCTCTCCCCATCTCTATCTCTTTTCCCTCTCTTTATATTTCTCTCTCTCCATCTCTCATGTATCTCTCCATCCCTCTCTCCCCATCTCTATCTTTTATTCCATCTCTTCATATCTCTCTCTCCATCTCTATATCTTTTTCCATTACTCTCTCTCTCCATCCTCATCCCTTTTTCCATCTCTTTACATTTCTCTCTCCATCTCTCTATGTCTCTCCATCCCTTTATATTTCTCTCTCCATCTCTACTGCATCCCTTTCTCTCATCTCTCTCCCCTCTATGTCTTCTCTGTTTACTTTTATTCTCTCTCTCTCCCTTCTCTCATCCCTCCCTCCCTCTCCTTCTCTCTCTCTCCCTCCATCTCTCCTCTAAAGCACAGTAGCCAATCAGGACAAAGATTGATGTGTCAATCATCTGTCCCATAGCCGGGGCAGAAGGACACAAATGTAACACATCTAAGCCAGAAGAACATGTTCTTTCATGCATTACACACACACACACACACACACACACACACACACACACACACACACACACACACACACACACACACACACACACACACACACACACAAATGTAACACACCTAACCCAAAAAAACATGTTCTTTCATGCATTCACACACACACACACACACACACACACACTCTCATACATTTACCTTTCTCACATTTCCTTTGTGTCCTTTCTGAGTCCTACCCAATACTTTTGTGCTGGTGTGTGATGAGAGCTGGTCCACACACACACACACACACACACACACACACACAGGCCCCTGTGTGACCCATCTCTAATGGTCTGAAATAGAAATCTCATCTGCAGGAAAACAATTACATTTCCATCTGATGAGAGCCAGCCTGTGTGTGTGTGTGTGTGTGTGTGTGTGTGTGTGTGTGTGTGCAGCCTGGGCACCGCGTGGCCAGCACCAGCATTCACTAGACATCCCATTAGCTCTACACAAAAGTGTGTGTGTGTGTGTGTGCGCATGTGTGTGTGTGCGTGCGCATATGTGTGTGTGCATCTGTTCTCCTTGTTAGTTCCTCTTTCTGTTTCCTCTTTGTTTGAAGGGACAGCCTCTGTGGGATACAGGGGTGTGTGAGTATGAGTATGTACTATGTTTGCACACACATTTCACTGTCTCTCTCTCTTGTGTGTGTGTGTGTGTGTGTTACATTGCATTGTTCAGATGGCTTATGCTGATGGTTTGTTTCTGATGAAAAATAAAAAATCAACTCTCCCATGGCAGCTTGGGTCAGCACTCTGTAAGTGTGTGTGTGTGTGTGTGTGATGGGGTGAGGGTCAGCAATCTGCCTTCTCCAAACATTCCCTCTTGTTCAACTGCAAACACACTTTGACAGCTGCCTGTGTGTGTGTGTGAGAGAGAGAGATATTCTAATCAATGTTTGGAGGCCCATACTGAAAGGCTGCCGTGTGTGTGTGTGTGTGTGTGTGTTTACAACAGTACATGTGTGTGTGTGTGTGTGATATTCTAATCAAACTTTGGGGCCTGTACTGACAGGTAACCGTGTGTATGTTTGCAACTGTGCCTACATGTACTGTGCATGTGAGTGTGTGTGTGTGTGTGTGTGTGATATTCTAATTGATGTTTGGGGCCCGTACTGCCAGGTAGCCGTGTATGTGTGTGTGATAATCTAATCAATGTTTCGAGGCCCATACTAAAAGTCCGCCGTTTGTGTATGTTTGCAACAGTGCATGTGTGTGTGTTAATGTACTGTATGTGTGATATTCTAATCAATGTTTGGGGCCCGCATTGACAGGCAGCCGTGTATGTGTGTGTCTGTATGTCTGTGTATATAGGCTATGTGTGTGTGAGTTTGTGCATGTGTGATATTCTAATCAATGTTTTGGGGGCCCATACTGACAGCCATGTGTGTGTGTTCGCAACTCTACCTATATGTGTGTGTGTGTGTGTGTGTGTGTGTGATATTCTAATAAATGTTTAGGGCCCATACTGACAGGCAGCCATGTATCATGTGTGTGTTTACAACTGTGCCTATATGTGAGTGTGTGTGTGTGTGTGTCATATTCTAATCAATGTTTAGGGCCCGTATCCCGCTGGGAAGCCATGTATGTGTGTGTTTGCAACTGTGCCTATATGTGAGTGTGTGTGTGTGTGTGTGTGTGTGTGTGTGTGTGTGATACTCAATCAATGTTTAGGGCCCGTACCGACGGGTAGCCATGTGTGTGTGTGTTTGCAACTGTACCTATAGGCCTATGTGTGTGTGTCATATTCTAATCAATGTTTGGGGCCCGTACTGACAGGTAGTCATGTATGTGTGTGTGTGTGATACTCTAATCAGTGTTTGGGGCCCGTACTGACAGGTAGCTATGTGTGTGTGTGTGTGTGTGTTTGCAACTGTGCCTATATGTGTGTGTGTGTGTGTGTGTGATATTCTAATCAATGTTAGGGGGCCTGTACTGACAGTTAGCCGTGGTATTGGTCAGAAGTCCCAACAGGCCCCATGGTTGCTCAGCCTCCAGTCAGTGTGCTGGGGCCTCAGTGCTCTTTCACTGGACTCTGCTCCCCCCTGGTGGCCGACTGCAGCAGTGCAGGACGCTGCGCTGAGCTGAGCAGGGCTGTTGATCCAGTGGGGATGTCCGGTGCTGTTCTTTTGCACTGGTTGTCAAATTGGGGTAAGAGAACCCCTGGGGGTACTCAGTTCTCACCTGCATAGAAATTATATAGAGAAAGATCTGAAAACTATCTCCAATAACAAGCAATCCCCAACTGCTATTGCATTATATATGTGTGTTTATGTTCTGTGAATGCAGCTATAATTAACAGACCCTCCAGGATTTCGCGATGTTGCGATTTGCAACTTCAATGCAACTTCAACCAATCCCCGCCACTTCATCGCGGCCATGCAATTTTGAGGAATCACCGCACCTTTCCCGCAACTTCCTGGAAGGTTGCTCGAAATATCACCGATCACTCGCGAGTGGAAGATCAACGGGTGCACCTTTTCCTGCTCCTTGTTTTGCAGTGCAAATATTACTGTTCAAAACAGCTGCTAATCACAATATTCTTGATCATTTAGGCTATTGCCATTTACGTTACGTTTATGTTATGAGGCAAGTTACCTTAAATTACGCAATTGGACTTAATGAGCTCTCTTCCCTTGCGCGTCTCTCTCTCTCTCCCTCTCCCTCCATGTGTGCGCGCGCGCGTGTGGATTCCAAAATCACAAGTTATCTAAATGACGAATTCAAGCGGAGTTGAAAGTTATTGCTAATGTAAGCTACTGTAGAACTATCTCCACGAAGAATTCGTCAAAATTGATTTTCACTGAGCCCCCTTTGTCATAGGACACTAAACGCACATTACGTTTGTTCCCATTCTTAGGTCTTATCAGAATTCAGAACAGTCAATTTTTTTCGGTTTGTAGCCTGCATCTTTTCCATGTTTTAAGATATCAAATCCTGTTTTGGCTTGTATGAAGTACAAAGCTTATTAGATGGCTTTTATATTTTTGCAGTAAAATTAAGCTGATTTTTTTTCAGCCAAGTAATTGCCACACAGTTATTTATTGTATGACAAACAGTACAGCTCATGCCTTGCTGCATGCTGTGGAACTACTTCACTTGTAGCTTCTAAAATAAAGAGTGCTAGCTCCTTGGCAATGGCTTCACATTAGGTATACCACAGTTTTACTAATGCTTAGTCACAGTCTACTAGTGCAATCAATCAAGGCCAATATGATTAAGGTTATGGTGATGAATATGATGAAGCGGAAGATGATGACATGCAACAACCACTCCCTCATTCTTTGCTTTACAGCAGCACTTTCATCACTATTTCAGATATATTTTTAATATAATATTTTGTTCTGGTTTACAAATGAACTTGGATGGCATGTAGTCATATAAAGGGTTGATAACTAAAACCATAATTGCCATCAGCCATCCATGATGTGCATTCTGCAGTTCTAGATGGTAAACAACCTCAAGATAAAAGAAAATCTATAGTTGCAATATGGCATTGTTCACTGCATAGCTATAACCACCTACCATCATCAAACACATCAAAATGTGCTGCTTAAAAAAAAAAAAAAAAAAAAAACACGCAACTTTCCGCAACTTCAATCCTGGGGGGACTGAATTAAGCAAAAATGTCCCTCTATAGCACAGTGGTTCTCAAATTTTTTCTGTCATTCCCCACTTGGGAGGCCAGAGAATCCCCCCTCCCACAGGTGTGCTGTTGATCCAGTGGTGGAGTTTAGTGCTGTTCTATTGCACTCTCTGCCCTCTGGTGGCCAACTGCAGCAGTGCAGGACGCTGAGCTGAGCTGAGCTGAGCTGTTGATCCAGTGGTGGTGTTTGCTGCTGCTCGTCTGAGACTGTCACAGCTGTCACCCTTCATCACCGTCAGTCTGCTGTCCTTGTCACGTCTCTCTGTGATGCTCATCGCCGGCGATCATCAGAGGCGTCCGCTCTGATTGGACGTGTCAGATGATCAGAATTGGACAAAAGCAGCAGATTTCAGATCATGTTGACGAAGCCCCTTCTGTGCTCTCTGGTCTGCATGGGAGTCAGGCGGCATCAATCATGTCAAATAACACACTAATGGGCCATTCAGAAAGCCCTGACCTTTCAGTCCTATCAATGTGTGTGTGTGTGTGTGTGTGTATATGTTTGGTCCTCAAGCCTGTAGACTGTTACCTGGCTTAACTTACTCCAATGTATTAGTGCTGTTGTCTATAATGGTATTATTCCGCACTCCATTGTGCTCGAGAATCGGAAGAAACCGACCTCTACGTCGGGGAAAGTGCAATGGAACCGGCCAGTCAACTCGATGTTCCGAATCACGAACTCGGGCGATTTCGATGCAGAGAGTGCAGAGAGTGCTATTTCGATGCACACCCGAGTTGGTGAAGCTTGCCTCACAGCATGGCAGCCCACACAGTAAACAGTGAGTAGAATGTTAATTTGATCATTTAAGTCACATTAATGTAGAGAAAGCATCTTCTAAAAACTTTGAAAAAGAATTTAAACTTCCCCTCACTTAAGCTGTGTTGAAGCAAAGTTTTTATGGGCATGTAGGCTAATAGTAAAATTGTCATAAAGGTGGCTGACGGATTCTATTTGTTAGCAAGAGCTAACTGATACCTAATTTTATACTGTAAAAAATAACTCTGGGGTATAGTAATATATATATATATGCCTTTAAAATAGTAATGTTTACACCTTAATATTAATTTTGCTGGGAACTCAATAAAAACAAAAAAAAATACACAATTAATTTGTGTATTTGATTTACTGAGTGAGACAACTACATCTTACAAGATATGTTCAAGTACTATTTAAATGTATTTCTGTCAATGCACTAGTGTAACGGAGGCCAGCTAGCGCGGCTAGCTCGGTGGTAGTGTGTAAATCCTCATCACCCAATTCCATGGGCGCTTCTAACATGCTGAGTTAGAAGCTCGGGCTTTTAGCTCAGTTGGTTAGAGCGTTCCACTCCCACGCCGGGAGTTTGTAGCTTGCGGGGTGGTCGCTACATTGGTGCCGTGACCCGGATGGGAGTGAGGATTTGGAGGGTGAGTGTAACGGAGGCCAGCTAGCGCGGCTAGCTCGGTGGTAGTGTGTAAATCCTCATCACCCAATTCCATGGGCGCTTCTAACACACTGAGATAGAAGCTCGGGCTTTTAGCTCAGTTGGTTAGAGCGTTCCACTCCCACGCCGGGAGTTTGTAGCTTGCGGGGTGGCGGGTTCGAGACCCGTGTGCGGTGCGGACCGCCACCGGCTACACTACACTTGAAAATAATAAGTAACTTTTATTTAGAAATGAGCAAGGCATAAATTAGCACATGTGCAGTGAGTTACTGACAGGACAGCTAGTGTGGAAACATGTCATCAAAGATAGGCTGAAATGTTAGGTACAGAACAAAGTGTATGGACGCGGCCAACATTGTCAAGTTGTGCCGAGAATATCCGCACGGAACTGCAGGCAACTGCAGTTCACCAAGCGTCTCAAAGTTGCTTAAAATCCTGTACTAGCTGATTTGTTTACTACCGGTAATATAAACACTAGCGCTAGTTATGGCATTTACAATTATTTATCCAGTTCTGATAATGCCGAAGTAGGCCTATGATATTTAGAAGAATTAAGAGAGGAGACGCACCAACACTGTCACTCATTATCGCTCTCTCCCACATGCCCAGACAACACACACACACACGTGCACGCATGCACGCTCTCTCTGCCTCTGCCTCCCCTTCCTGCACGTATGGCTTATTCTGTATTCTTAATCCTTTTTTACTTTTTTTTTTTTTTTTTTTAAATCTAAAAGTAAAGACAAATAGCTTTGATTAAGTTTTTGATTCATGTGATGCAGCCTATGTAGGCCTATGTTTCACAGATAATTGAACATTGTGCAAGCCAATTGTTACAATGTTAGATGACACACTTATTGAGTTTAGATGCCAGGAAGCCAAGGTTTTTGAGTTATGATCCAACAGAAGTTTTGGAATAAAAGAGTTGGGGTAAAAGTAACCTTTTTTGTCAGGAATAGTAACCAATGGCTGTGTAATTTTATGTGGCCTTTTATGACGCGCAACATATATTGCTGTTTAAAACACAAAATTAAGTTTTATCCAATTATATCTACCTATCCTTCCATCCAAGGTCCAATGAAGCCGCTTTAGAGGGGCTCAGCTTGCAAAAGGTTGAGAACCCCTGCTTTAAAGTATACTTACATCATGCGCCGTTGCTGTTCAGCCATGGTCTGAAAGTAGTTACGTAATATAGAACATCATGGTTTGCTTATGATATTCATAGGCTAACAAAACAAACATTAACTTTCTATGGGCATCCATATTGTTCCAAATTGTTCCATTGGAACGCATTAACAACAGATAGTGATAGAATGATCTCGGGTTTAACGACTACCGACAATCAATGGAATGCGGAATTAGTGACTAGTACGTTCTCAAATTGCCTTAAATCCCCCACTTGCAACATTTAGTTAGTTTAGACGTTTCGTATTCATTGCACCTTTATATAAATTGCCTAGAACTCACTGGCATTGATAAACAGTTCTAGAGTAAAATGAGCCCCTTCACAAGCTTGTCCAAGCCTGCTAAAGGCAGATACCGCCTATGCAAGACAAGTTTGAGCATCCACCCCCGTTTGTTTTGGTTAGCAAGCAAGCTAGGGGGTATTCCTGCAAAGTTGCTAATGATATCGGTGCTTATGTGATTAAGCCTCGTTTGAAGTAGCGTCAACTCAGAGATGAGGCTGAAGCCATTCCATCAACACAAGTTAGCTGCGCCTGCCTCTCATTAACTTAAACAAGGCTGCGTGCACGAGCTCAACACTAGACCTAGGGGGTATTCCATCAACGGAGCTATTCGCTAATTTCGGCAAGCGGCGCTAGTTTTAGTGTGAGTTCAGTTCTATTACTCTCGCTAACAGTAATCGCCGCTGAGTTGCTGGGGTAACACATGCTCCCAAACTAACCAGCTCCGTGGCAGGTTAACTGCAAGGCTTAATAAAGCGGTGTCTCAGAAAATGCAATCAGTCAGAAACACAACTCACCCAAAAAGGTTCCATACACCTGCTTAATAATCTTTCCCACCAAGAAAGGTTGATAGGTTTTGCAAACACTGTGATCATGCATGAATTCCCCTTTTACTAAGTTACTATTGATATTTTGAAGTATCTATTAGGAATAATTTTAGTTACGAATTAAAAACAAATCCATGCATAATCAGACGTGTCACATGCCGTCCATCACGTGGTGTCTGGAGTTGTAGGCTACGTCTTAATTGAATGATTGATTGATTTCAGTTGCAGGTGCAAGTCTGCTGTGACAGAACAACATGAGACTGGCAATTTGTTCCAACAAGCAATGGTCAAACATTATGATTCAAAATATATTTTCAATCACCTTTTCAAATTTCTGCATTGACAGTAGGCCTACTACTATAAAAATGTGACATTCAGTTATTTCACACAAAATTCAACAGATGACGTATGCATATCGAAGTTTCTTTCTTAAAATTCTTTTAGTTCTGCCTTAATTTTACGACAGTTTATCAGGTATTCCTAAATCACCTATTTAGGTCTAGTGTTGAGCTCGTGCACGCAGCCTTGTTTAAGTTAACGAGAGGCAGGCGCAGCTAACTTGCATTGATGGAATGGCTTCAGCCTCATCTCTGAGTTGACGCTACTTCAAACGAGGCTTAATCACATAAGCGCCGATATCATTAGCGACTTTGCAGGAATACCCCCCTAAATAGGTGATTTAGGAATACCTGATGAACTGTCGTAAAATTAAGGCAGAACTAAAAGAATTTTAAGAAAGAAACTTCGATATGCATACGTCATCTGTTGAATTTTGTGTGAAATAACTGAATATAACATTTTTTATAGTAGTAGGCCTACTGGCAATGCAGAAATTTGAAAAGGTGATTGAAAATATATTTTGAATCATAATGTTTGACCATTGCTTGTTGGAACAAATTGCCAGTCTCATGTTGTTCTGTCACAGCAGACTTGCACCTGCAACTGAAATCAATCAATCATTCAATTAAGACGTAGCCTACAACTTCAGACACCACGTGATGGGCCGGCATGTGACACGTCTCTGATTATGCATGCATTTGTTTTTAATTCGTAACTAAAATTATTCCTAATAGATACTTCGAAATATCAATAGTAATTTAGTAAAAAGGGGAATTCATGCATGATCATAGTGTTTGCAAAACCTATCAATCTTTATTTGGTAGGAAAGATTATTAAGCAGGTGTATGGAACCTTTTTGGGTGACTTGTGTTTCTGACTGATTGCATTTTCTGAGACACCGCTTTATTAAGCCTTGCAGTTAACCTGCCACGGAGCTGGTTAGTTTGGGAGCATATGTTACCCCAGCAACTCAGCTGTGATTACTGTTAGCGAGAGTAATGGAACTGAACTCACACTAAAACTAGCGCCGCTTGCCGAAATTAGCGCGGCTTAGCGAATAGCTCCGTTGATGGAATACTCCCCTGGTCACGTGACTTAGCCGGAGTTCACTGTTTGAATTACAACAAGATCTGTGCCTTCTCGGCGCATTCAACTGACGATACATTTTTTTAAGCGGCATTCTCCATCAACTACGCAATTCTAAATGGAGGATTATTGGCAGAAACGCTTAATAACTGCTTTGTTTGGTTCTTAGCTTACTGGATGACGCCACCGAATCCGGCATAGGGTCTCTTTAAAAATATTGTAGCTTGTTGGATGAATTATTAGGGTCAACCTCCACACATGTGCTGCTTTTTTCTGTGGACGGGAGATGGAATTAACGACTGACTTAACAACTATACATTAGAACTAGTAACAGCAGTTTATCTTGGTAAGTTCTGATTGAGACGATGTGTGGCGGAAAGAAGTAGTTCTGCAAACTAGCTTGTCCGCAGCCATCAGCTATCCACCTAGCTGTCAAATTATTCATATAAAAGGGTTCTTGCAACGACGTAGTGGAGACTGACTTTATTACAGCACTAAACACAACAGCCGCGCCATGTAGCATAGACTATCAACTCAACAAGTCTCCCGCTAACTCCCAGGTAAGTATACGTCATAGGGCTGGGCGATTATGCGACTTCAATTAGGGATTGCGATCAAATTTAGTTTGATCACGGTGATCAGCTGTGGGCATATTTTCTCGATCACGTGCATTACATGTTGGAAAGGTGCGCGCCAACTGCTGCAAACATTCAAAGTTTGCTGCACCCCTGTGAGCAAGCCTTTACCAGAGAGAACTTTGCCGTCGTTTCGGGTACTTATGAAGACACGCGCATTTCTATCGTCTTTAGGAAATTCTGGCAGCATTCCATAGTTAGATGTTGGTACACGGACAGCCACGAGTGAAAGTCTTGCGTGATCGGTAAAAAAATCATTAAATTGCAAGTGTAGAGTAGCCTGGCGAATGCCATACTAAAATCACAAGTGATATTTAGTCTGGGGACCTACCTATTGCATTTCTCGTAGCGGAAGCATCGTTTACAATTGTCCATAGCCGTTTATTGGGCGCTACGAATGTCTATCATAGCGTCTGTACATACCTCGGAACCAATACCAGAGCAACCACATGACGTAAAATGCAATCGAGGGCCGTACAAATCCCTTTTGTTCTGCGATTGGATACCGAAAGCAGGCGAGAAAAACGGCCATGGTCACCATGCTCCTCTGCAGAGTGAAATGAAATAAGCGAGCAAAGGAGCATGGGAATTCCCAGGCTATACCGAAAGCAGGCGAAAAAAAAAAACAGCCATGGTCACCATGCTGCTCTGCAGAGTGAATGAAATAAGCGCGCAAAGGAGCATGGGAACTCCCCAGGCTAAGTGTAGAGTGTTGTTAACGGCAAAACAGGCGAGGAAGGGAGAAATAATGGGGCACATTTAGCGGTTGCAACGTTTATCTACGGTTCCCATTCACCCTTATGCTAGACATAAAAGTTTTTTCTGACGTTTTGTCATCTTTAACTTCAGATTCTTCATTGTAGACACAACAAGAAAAGTTGCTGTTTTAGCCACAACTCCCGCTTTTAGAACTTCCAACACAGCGTCAATGCTACCGTCTCTCTCCCAATTCTCTGACACTCTCTCGCACCTGCGCGCGTGCACACACACACACACAGGCACACCTAAACTCCACTCCTTAATTCCCCAAACAGGCACATAGCAACCTCGGAAACTTAACAGATAACAAAACATCATCACGCAAACTTGCAGGTTATTACAGTATGCTCATGCATTGTATGCATCACCATATTTCACCTTGTCTGGTAGAAATTAATGTGTAGCCGATCATGTTTCTGCTATACTATATTTGAAAGACAGTTTATGAAAGTTTATGGATTTTGGGATACCATAATTGCAATAAATTAGATAAATAAAAATCGAGATCGTTCAATCTGAGAAAATAAATCGTGATAACTTTTTTTGCCATATCGCCCAGCCCTACAGTAGCCTAGCTGCAACAGTAGGTCAGGGGTCGATCTTCTGTCAGATCTTAAAATGGCAGGGGAAAAATGCATTGCAATATATATATATATATATATACATATATATATATATATATATATATATATGAAGGTGAAAACAGAACGTTCATAAAAGAGTGGGAGAATTTATAATTTTTCATCAAACGTAATAGCAATCCATTCTGCCTTACATGTCAGTCGTCATTGGCGCATTTCAAGGCTTCAAATCTGCAGCGTTACTACAGCTCACTCCATGCTAACCTCAACCAGGATTTTCTAAAAGGGACTGAACTTCACAAGCAAAAGTTGACCACAAGTCAGGCAGAAAAGCAGGTACAAGTTACAAAAACATGAGATAGTAACACTTGCATCGTATAAACTGGCATCGCTAAAAAGCCATACAACGAAGGGGAGTTTGTTAAAAATGCTTAACTGACACTGTTGAAATCTTGTCTCCTGAAAATGACAATCTACAACGCATCGCATCAGACCTCCAATTGTCCCGCCACACAGGTTCATGTGCCTGTGTGCCAATGTGGCTCTTTGCTGTAACATAGTCAGATATTGGTCTCCAACTGGCCACCCCTATTCTACAGCATCATCGTCAACCCCTTAAGGCAATACCAAGCGTAATACAGTAACTGCGCTGAAATACACATCACTGCGCACTGAAAAACAAACAATTAACGTTCAATGTTATAGTAGGGAACCCAAGTTATCCAATTGCATTTACTTTGTTACAGTAAGTCTATGTTAAATTGATTTCCAAATAAAATCAGCTATGTAGCCTTAATGTTTAATATTATATTACTAGCCTAAGGTAACCCAGGTATTCAAACATGTTGTTGTTACAGTATGTTAAATTGATTTCTGGAACGGCATAGGAAACGATTCTCCCAATGGATTGGCTCAATTGAGCATATGTCAAAGCGACGTTCTCTTCTTCCGGAACAAATGGAACAGTTCTGGACCGGTTGAGCAAGGGTCATCAAGTCTCGTCTCGTTTCCAATCGATCCCTAGAATGGTACGTTTGTAGTGTGAAAGTTACAGTTCCATTACAATGGGATAACGTGCTAGGCTTACGTTGTAGGCTGACATGTTAGCCTATGTTCTCCCCCATCCACTTGTTTTTTAACTTTTCTATGTTCAAATTCATCTCGGTTTAATTGCTGAGTTCAACACAGATAACCCGTTGGCAAAGTTAAACTGGGACTTTCCTTCCTGGTGATGTCAACCGTTGATACATTGTTGTCTATTACCGCAATGTAAAGAAACACGTGTTTCGCACCTCTATCTGTGAAGTGACAGCTAACGTTACATTAGCAAAAAAAAATGGCTAACAACAACACAAATAGATGACTTACTTGTATATCTGGGCAGAAGAAAATATTTCAGAATTTCATTTCATTTCAACACCCACAAGAATATCGCTGTCTTTAAAGGGCAACTTTGGTCAATTTCAACAAAAGCTCTATTTCTCAAGCTATTCGAGACATGTCAGTACTGAAGATGCAAGACATTTTGGTCAATCTCGCGTTTCCTTGATGGGAGAACTTTCATCGACTTATAATCCCATTGGAGCAGACTTTTAAACTGCGTGCTTGTAAGAGCAGCAACATACCTGTTTGTTTACATCCTGGCTACCGCTAATTCAAGTCAATTCTGCTTTACTCCCTCAATGGCAGAGGCGAACACTTGAATTTCGCAGACGTTCCTTTTTGTGTTCAAATGTTACCGACCATGTTATAACAGCCTGTCATGACCCATGATACTTACAATAGCCGTAATTATTATATACCATCATTGGCCTACATATACTTTCGATTAAACATTGGTCATAAATAATCACACTAAATAAATAAACAAATATCAATTACATGCCTCATTCTTTTCTCCTAGAGTATTTCACATTCCTGAAAAATAGAGTGCATTTGTAATCCCACTTCCCCTTCCATTATCATGTAGATAATCTCATTTGGTTCATCCGTTTGTTCCTCCACTGTCGTAATACTACTGTCCCTATCATGGAATTCTTCTGTGTGCCCTTCACAGAAGTTGTGATATTAAGGACGTAGCAAGCTGCACCTATTTGACTGATAAAGGTGTGATGGTTGATGTGTGATTCATTTACTTTGATCAGACACCTCCAGTGCACTTTAAGGCGTGCAAAGGCGCGTTCAACTGTCATTCGTGCCTGGCTTAGGCGATGGTTAAAACACTCTTGACCTGGTGTTTTTCTTCTACCTTCACAGTAAGGCTTCATTAACCAAGGCAGTAGAGCAGGGGTAGGGAACCTATGGCTCGGGAGCCAGATGTGGCTCTTTTGATGGTTGGGTCTGGCTCGCAGACAAATCTTTAATAAAAAGAATGATAACTTTAAAAATAAAACATTGTCATGTAGGCCTATTTCAATCCATTCATCTATCTATTTCAGTCTTGAATAGCACTTGAATAGCAATTGTGAGAAATGGAAAGCCATTCACAGATGAGGAGTATGCCAAAACACTCTTCTTGTGTACTTTTTGATTACTTTTCGAATGAAGATAAGATAAATTAATGAATAAAAGACATGCCTGTATATTGCATGGCTCTCATGGAAATGAATTGTAAAATATGTGCCATTCATGGCTCTCTCAGCCAAAAAGGTTCCCGAGGATAAGCTGAGTCACCCAAAATCAGTAGGGACACATCCACTCCCTCAAATTCTTCTGTGTTGCCTTGGTGGTAGTGTGCCTCTCTCACCCTTGTTATACAGGCCAGACAGTGCAAAGACTCGTGCATCATGTACTTTTCCAGGCCGTCCCACATTGATGTCCCAGAACCTTAACTTGTGGTCCACAACACCCTGTAAAATTATGGAGTAGTGGCCCTCTCTGTTTTAGTAATCTGCTGGTGTATCAGTTGGGGCCCTGATGTTCACATGAGTTCCTTCTGTTGCACCAACAACTTGAGGGAACCTCCATCTATTACGGAAACCTTGGGCCATCTGCCGGAACTCTGCAGCAGAAGGTGTTTTAATTTACTGAGGTTTCAGGACAGTATTAAAGGTATGATCCGCCGTGAATAAACGCGTAGCCCTGCTGTTTTATGGTGTTAAGCGCTAGTGTAAGCTACCTCAATGATAAAATTTTGTGCATCATAGACTGAGATTGCGAAACGGCAGCTAACACTAACTGAATGAGGCATGTCAAAAACGAAACTTAATCGATTTGGTTTCGTTTTGAAATGCCCCATTCTGTTAACGTTAGCTGCCGTTTCACTATCTCAGTCTGCCTTGCATGAAATCCAGAGATTGAGGTGACTAACAATAGCGCTTGGCACTGTAAAACAGTAGGACTACGTGTTGATTCACGCCGGCTTTTTCCTTTAATAGCAGTTACTACTAGCTGAGTTATAACACAATGTCTGAGTGTGTGTGATTATATCCTTATGTCTTACATACCTGATCTGTCTCCTGAGCAACAATTCTTCAGTGATTCGTTGATATATGTTAACAAGAGCCCGTATTATCCTGCAATGATTTCTGTTGACAGCTTGCCTCCTCAACAGGTGTAACATGTTGTTTTCCAGATGTAGTTTGTACTGACGCTCAAATTCATGATAGAATCAACACTGGTAAACCATCCAAAGGATGGCTACAAACGTTAGAACCATTAATATCCGGTGGTTCATTTTAAAGACCTCCAACTTATTTAGCTGTTATATGAAGTTAGCTTAATGTTAGCTTGACTGGCTGTTATGAATCCAATGAAATTAGTAGAGCAGATAAGTGGAAAAATACTTCCGTTTGGGAAACAAGCATGAAAATTGGCACAGATGCTCACTGTGACATACTCTTTTGAAAAGTCTGAGTGTCCACGCAAAATTTCAATATGGCCGCCATTTTTACACCATTTTTCATTGTTCAATATAAAACAATAGGCCTACATCTCAATGGGGCTATTTTTTTCTTTTAGTCCAATCAAAATAAAACTTTATACAGTGAAAGTGTCCATGAAAAGTAGCATTTTTTGTATTGCAAGTTTTTCTGAAAATTAATTGTAGTATGCAAATGAGCTATACTGTACCCATATTACTAATACAAATTGTTGTATTCATGGGTAGTGAAAAAAAATAAGAGGGTGGGACCTGTCTCAATTGATATTATATGACACCCTGTGGGAGTATGCTTTTGGGAAAAGGTATACTTTAAAAGGTAGATTTGTTTCTTCTTAGTGTCTCAGGCCCAAATGCATTGGCTATACGCAAAAGTCACCGGTACCAAATGATCTATAAATGGAAATCAAAGGGAGGAGGGGGGTGGAAGCTGTCTTAATTTATGTTTTCTGAGATCCTGAGACCTTCTGTTTTCAAAACAAATATCACTTATCAAGGTTAATTATTTATTCCTACATTCCATAGGCACTTTTGTATGAGAAATGCACCCAAATTCTCATTTCCCCCCAATATAGGCATAAGCTGTAAATGTAAGAAAGGGGGGAGGGTTTGAAAAAAAAAAAAGTTGGGTGAAATCCTGAGGGTATAAGCTCTCAGAAAATAAATGGTTTATGGGGTCTTACATGTTCACCCTAAGTGCTATAAGTCTAAATGTCACCAAAAACAGGCAAATTTGCAAACACCAAATTTCCTGATTATGGGTTTTATTGTAATAAGGAGGGTGGGGCATGCCTCTCTGCCCCACCTTGCCATGTTATGTCACATACTGAGGGTGTAAGCTTTCAGAAAATATATGGGATGTATGGTGAAATTAGTTTCCCCCTCATGTTTCAGAGACCAAAATGTAGATGTGCATATTTTCCTTAAAAATCCACAATCAAGCCCATTGATTTCAATGGGAAATCAACTTCATTTCCACATATTTGCTTTGAAATTTTGAAATTTCGCGTGGACACTCGGAATTTTTTTTAAAGGAGTCTCTGGAGAAGCTATATACAAAATTTCATAATTGTTTCCCTAACTGAAGTATTCTAGTGAAAAAATGCACTTATCTGCTGTACTAAATATGAAAATGGAAACACAACATAAGAACGGCCCAGGAGTCAGGGATAACAAATATATAAATATTAATTTATGGCAATGGCAATGATGCCAATGCTTCGAAATAAATAAATACATAAAACAGATACTGGCAAGCTTCCTATCCTTCTGTACGGCTTACTTTCTACACTAACAATGGCTATTATAAAGTGGAAAAAACAAACAAAAACTCACCAGCCCGTCACCAGTTACAATAGTTGGTTTGAAAAACGAGAAAAAGAAAGGACAATATTGAGCAAAGTAGCTGCAAGCAACGAAATGGAGACAATCGAGTCAGCAGTCTGTAAAGGCGTGTGATCTGAGAGCGAGAGCTGCGGCCATGTTGGATAAGGCGGCTTTTATAGGCGGAACCACTCGCAGACGCCAGCACACCTGCACACAATCAAAACAATGGCAGGTAGAGAGAAGGCAGGTAATGGAGAAGACAAGAACAGCAAAGAAAGCAAGAGCACGTAACACTCTTGGGCTTTAAAGGAATAGTCCACCTCTTTATGAAAATTGGTTATTCACCCCTTACCTGGAGTTACAAATGTGGGGAAGAACATTTTGGTCTCATTGCATGCGTTGTCCTTTTCTGGCCATCCCAATTTTACCTGTAGCTTAGCATAGGCACTGGAAAGTAAAGTTGCCAAAGAGTTGCTATCTGGCAACTTTACATTCCAGTGCCTATGCTAAGCTAAAGCTAAAAAATGGGTAAAATTAGGGATGCTATACTAGGAAAACGCAAGCACCGAGACCAAAATGCTTTTACCCATACGTGTAACTCAGAGTAAGAGGGTGAATAACCAATTTTCATAAAGAGGTGGACTATTCCTTTAAGCCAGTGGTTCTCAAACTTTTCTGTCATTCCCCACTTTGGACGGCAGAGGTTTTCACGCCCCACCTGGAAGTCTCGGTTGTGAGGAATACTTGCGATACAGGATTTTTTTCAATGTTGGAATTTTCATGTTACTAATTCAAGGCACTCGAACCCCTCATCACAGCAACTACCAAATAACACCATGGAAACTCAATTTAATGTCATATGCACATATCTGACAAGTAGCTGTGACGGGGCATGGTGCGATGGTTGATCGAACGCAAGAGACGTCTCCGCCCCACCTATCATGTGTCTGCGCCCCACTAGTGGGGGCCCACAGTTGAGAAACACTGCTTTAAGCTGTCAAACGTATGAATATCTTACTTTTTGTTTGACTATTTTTTTGTTCCTTATTTAGTACCCTGACTGGTGTTGTGGACATTGTAAAATGAGTATCTCAGCTTTTATAGTGAGATAGGTTTAAACATACTTCAGTGAACTGTGAAATGTGCATTTACAATTTATTTACAAAGCACAATAGTTGCTGTTTAATACAAAGTAAAATCAGTTACTGTACCGACTTATCTTTTTAAAGTTTTTGCACTTTACTGAATTAGTTGCCAGAGGAGCTAAATGTTGCTTTATGTTCATCATTGTAATTTTTCTGTTGTCCACTGGGTGGTGTATGTCCTCACTTAGGTCTAAGGTATGTAGCAAATGCCCTTTTGCCCTTTTCTTGGCTGTTTTTTTCCTTTTCTTCTTTGGCCTTGTCCTCCTTGTTGCCATCAGCCGTGGTGAGTGTTTCTGGAGTTTGCCATGGTCATTTGATTGATAATATTGTTATGAAAATACATTTTTACAGAATATATCACGTTGTTGAATATATCCAAACCCAAGAGGTAGAGGTCGTGCCATCAAAATGGCTCAACGGAGATGAAACGTTTTGGCCTTTAAAGAAGACGATCGGTCCGGCCTGCAAAGCAGCACAAAGACAGGAGGGACCTAATGCCATGTGGGCACTTTATCAAATCAGGGTCCTGTATTCACATGGTACAGTAATGCATTTGCCCTGTTGGTTATTAATGTTCTTACTGAAGTTGCAACAGTCCTCTGATCTGAACCTAATCTGTATCGTTCTGAATTTATGTATTTCATAGAGTCATATGAACATGCTTTAACTAAACTACCGGTTGCAGCGGTACAGTCAGACCTTCAGACGGAGGAAGAGGACAACAGTGTTCCGGAATACTTGAAAAGAAAGAATCGGGTCATACATAAAAGAAATTTGCCTGAAACCAAGTGGCTCAGAAACAGTTTTTGTGTGATGTAGAATGTTGTTATTCAATAAAGACAGGGTAAAAATCAGTTTTGAATGAGTCATCTTAAATCAAACAGAGGCTGCAAAAGATTCGAGAGTAGTGACGAGGAGGCCCCGGCACGCCATGCTTCAGCTTCAGGTAGCAAGAGTTCTTTCGCAAAACTTGCAAATGCCCCCCTGATCTCAGCCCCTGAAGGTAAGGACTAACAATGTAAAATATTTTGTTATGGGACTATTTTAAAGCGCCATTCTTCCAAGAAGGTGTTGTTGATGATAGTTGTGGAATATCCTTCTGAAGACTATTAAAACAACAGACACCCTTTCTACTTTCAAGAAACTCTTGAAGACCCAGCTCTTCCAAGAGTATCTCTTGTCCTAGTTCCTTCAACTACCTGGAAAATGCTGATCTAGCACTTCCCAACTATTGCACTTGCTCTCCTATTAGCAGATGACCGTTCCAGTAGGTATTAACTTGTATTGTGTTTGATTGTTATCCCTCTTTTAGTTGCTTTGGATAAAAAAGCATCTGCTGGGGTCGTGCTCAGTGGGCTGAGCCATACATGTCCGGAGACTCGAGGTCATTTCCGATTCCACCCATCTCTCTCCCACTTGTTTCCACCTCATACCCTGGGTCACACGGGAGGGCAACTGGGCACTGAGACAAGCAACTCGTATGGTTACCAAGGAGGCGTGTACTCGTATGGTGTCTGCTACCGGCGTCCATCAAAATCGGCGTCCGATGCTTCACTTGATTGCTAAAATCGTTGTTTCGTTTTGCAAAACGCCTCAATTCTATTTTACCGCATCTGTTGCTCGGCCTTACAAGCTGTCACGTCATAAAATGTGGGAACTAGTCGCCCAACAAACGCCTGTGAAGGGTTACTCCACCATTAAAGGCGCCTTACATAACACATCTGCTAAATGCATAGATGTAAATGACGACCTCCAATATATCTGATTGAGTTCATTATCAAGGTGTCTGAATGAAAGCAGTGTTAGAATGTCAATGTAACTCTAGCTGGAAGATCTAATATCTGTTATCTCCCTCCGCTGCAACAGACATCACCGCTTGTATCTCCCTCCTCTGCAACAGACATCACCGCTTGGTCTTCAGGAAATGAAGACCAGGCAATGAACATGGCAGAAGTGGATTTGTTTGCTTCAGCCTTAATTGTAGCTGATCAGTCTCCAACCTGCGCCGTAAACACAAATCAGATGTCCCTCAACTGTAGAGCGTGTAAGTGTCAGGGTTTTGGTCTTGTGTGTCTTGTCTTCAAGGTTAGTTTCTAGTTTACTTCTGTGTCTTTAGTTCATATCTTCATATCCCAATTTAACCTTTAGCTTAGCATAGGCACTGGAAAGCAAATTTGCCAAAGAATTGCTATCTGGCAACTTAGCATTCCAGTCGAAGTCAAGTCAAAGCTAAAAAAAAATGGGGTAAATTGGTGATGCCATACTAAGAAAACACAAACACCGAGACCAGAATGCTTTTACCCACATGTAACTCAGAGTAAGGAGGTGAATAACTCATTTTCATAAAGAGGTGGACTATTCCATTCAGTATCAGGAGTGGGAATGGGCTTATTTAAGGATATCAGTCTTTGACTGCCTGCAGCTGAACCATATTGCTTTAACATTAATTCCACCACAAACATTGATTTTTTTTAAAATATAGAATTGTGGTCTCGGTATTGTTTTAATATCTGTTCATTCATTCTCCAACCCCCTAAATACTCATGGGATATCCAATCTCCTATCATATAATAAGTCTTTCTTTAAGACTGAACACCTAGTGTTAATTGGAGACCTCTCGCTAAAGGAGACTGTATGGAGAGTCATGAGACAAGCCTTGACCACTGCATTGGACTAAAGCCATAAACTGGAGCGGCTAAAATGAGAAACCTGCCTTTAAAAGAACATCATTGAAGTATGTGGTAATCGGTAAGTAAACTTCTATTGTTGCACACATTGGAGTATATCATTCAGCATAAATTGTTATGTTGCACTCCCTTTTCTTTTACTTTTTATACTTTTTTTTATGTTAACTAAAGACGCAACAGACACCCGCTGGCTTCAACTTGCCTCAGACCGAGATGGGGGTCGGACTCAGAGGGGAAATCGCCAGGCTTCATCAAGACAATAACTTCACTGCTTCACTCACTGTTTGTCATTAAGCCCTTCAGGTTCAGGCTTCTTTATTTTGGTGTGAAGTTGTTCAAGGGACACCAGGCAACATTTTACTGTTAAAGCGTCAGGCCACCATTCGTGGAAATAAGTTCATTTTGCACGTCCCTCGCGTTAAGAAATTGAGTTTTACCTTTTTCTGTTCATCAAGCCATTCTCCGAGCCTGGCAATACGACTTGCAGCTCTAGCCTAGCATAGTTGCTTGAATCATATTTGAACAGGTAGCATCGCGCCCGCTAGCATCTCCCTTAAAAGTAATACATATTTCCGGTAATTTCTGCTCATATCTAGTTGGAAAATGTAATAATACTTGCAGAAAATGAAACGTGGCAATTTCCTCAGTTTAATTATCTTGGAACTATAGTCCAGTTCGGCGTAATAATCAACACACGTAGTGAATGTAACATGAACTTGTGTTGTGTTTGTTGGGACTATTTTCGGGGGCTGCTTTGATATGAGTGCGCTTTGATCATTACAAGAAATTAGATCCAAACCAATTCGTCCAAAGAAATCGCCATGTTTCATTTTCTGCAGGTATTATTACATTTTTCAACTAGAGATGAGAAGACATTTAAATGGGAAAATTACCGGAAATATGTATTACTTTTAAGCGAGATGCTAGCGGGCGCGATGCTAGCTGTTCAAATATGATTCAAGCAACTATGCTAGGCTAGAGCTGCAAGTCGTATCGCCAGGCTCGGAGAACGGCTTGATGAACAGAAAAAAGGTAAAACTCAATTTCTTAACTCGAGGGGACGTGCAAAATGAACTTATTTCCACGAATGGTGGCCTGACGCTTTAATTTACCAGCCTCGAAGTCACTTTGATGATTAAATGGTTCATTACGGGGTGACCGATGCCTATATCGTCATTATTTAGCATTTGTTTCGTGGTAATCCGACTTGCAGAATGACTGGTGGCGGGTCCACGAAATAGAAACTGATAGTAGATAGACTGTAACTGAAATGGCATTTATTACCGGCTTGTCAGACAACATAGCATACGAAAATGATCATCTTTGGTTTGTACTTTTTGGTTTGGAAATAAATTTACATTGGTTGTTGAGAATGTGCAATATAGTTGTATTTTTATAATATTTTGGTAACTGTAGGTGGAGTTACGGAGATAGAAAAAACGCAGCCCTTCCTGGTGTCCCGTTAAGTTTGCATTTTTGGAAAAAGAATGAACAACAGCTGCAGTCAATGTTTTGACACAAGCCCATCTAAAGACACACACACACTAGGCTATTCCACCCCCTCAATTATAGTGTGCCAAGTTGGTCTCGTTTCCTTTTTGTTTCATGTGCAGCTAGGTAGCTTTGATCAGTTTGGCTAGGTGCACCCTGTTGGCTGCCGTCTGAGTCCCCTGTTTAAAGGGGAAATCCTGTCAAATTTCAACAAGAGCTCTATTGCTCAAGCTACTAGAGATTAGCAAATACTGAAGACGCAAGACATTTTAGTCCAACCATATAGGTTTCCTTGAACAGAGAGTAAGCCCTGACAGTTCACCCAATGGGGCAAGTTTTCAAACAGTTTTCAGCATCAAATCATGCACCAAATGTCACCCCAAAAGCTATGTAACATCATCAGACACATTACAACACACCTCTGTAGTGTTTATGACTACAAATGTCTAACAAAGTGCTTAAAATTGTGTTTTTATGCAGTGTTTACAAAACCGTTTTGTAAACAAACAATATTGGGCTGCTTCCATAAGCTCACAGTTTTAACCACTTTTCCAGCCATTTGTTGCCATATACAATACAGTTCTGTGTTGTAATGTGTCTGATGATGTTGCATAACTTTTGGGGTGATATTTGGAGCATGTTTAAATGCTGTAAACACAGTTTTGAGAACTTGCCCCGGTGGGTTAACGGTCAGGGCTTATTCTCTGTTCAAAGAAACCTATATGGTTGGACCAAAATGTCTTGCGTCTCAGTATTGGCTAATCTCAAGTAGCTTGAGCAATAGAAGCTCTTGTTGAAAATTGACAGGATTTCCCCTTTAAGTTGCCCCTTCCCCTCCCCATGTTGTCCTACCCTGTCGTCACGGGTTCGCCCGTGTCTAAGGCAGTCAACTCTCGTGGTCCTAGAGAGGGGGCTGCCATGTCACAGATTCCCGTTATTTTGTCCTTTCCTTCACTTTGTTCCTTCCCTATCGCCACAGGCCTTGTATCAAGTCGTTCTAGCTAGGAGAATTATACAGAGACAACCAGTAATCGGCCACTTAAAGGTATTATCCAGAGTGAGTCAACACATAGACTGAATTTGTGAAACTGCAGCTAACACAAACAGAACGGGGCATGTCAAAATGAAACCTAATCGATTTGGTTTCGTTTTGAAATGCCCCATTCTGTTACCGTTAGCTGCCGTTTCGCTATCTCAGTCTGCGTTTACGAACGAAAGCTTCCATACAAAAGCATCCTGTCCAGCTGCATCACCGTGTAGGGCGGTAGCTGCACCAATTACAGCAGGAAGTCACTGCAACGCATAGTGAACACAGCTGGCAGGATTATTGGTGCCACACTTTCTTCCTTGGAAGACATCTATTCCACCCGCTTCACCCGGAATGTCAAAATTGCTGGCTTATTGAATCACCTTGCACTACAACAACCTAACAAGCACAGAAATGGAAACATCCTATTTATTGAATATACTTAGCACTAGGAAAAGTGTTGTCTTGTCTTATTTGTCATGCCTGTGCAATGTGCACTTTATATGTTTCACCGTTGTCTTGTCTTATTTGTCATGCCTGTGCAGTGTGCACTTTATATGTGTCACCGTGGGAGAGTGGGAAATGCCCTTTCGATTCCTTTGTATGTCTTAACATGTGAAGAAATTGACAATAAAGCTACTTTGAACTTTGAACGAAATTTGGTCAGTGATAATGGATAATCTTGATAATTCCTTTCAAGGTAAAGAGCTCATAAAATTGACAATTTTAGAAAACATGTAATTTCTGGAGAGGCTAATAGTAATTCCAAACCGGTTTTCGGGGTAACACTTTATTTGAAGGTACTGTCATAAGACTGACATGACACTGTCATTAACTATGACATGACGTTGTCAAGAATCTGTCATAAACCTGTCTTTACTTCCGGTTACCGTTGGCCGCAATCACTGAGATAGAACACTGGTAGTTACCCGACTAACAACCTATTCCTTTAGTCAGACCACACTAGCCTGGCAGCGCCATCCGACGTACTTACGTTAAAATAAATCTTACCTCCGTACTAGTCTGGACCACAGTCTGGACCTTAGCTTACTAGTCTGGACCTTAGCTCACGGTTTAGCCAACCAGCACACAGTTTAGAGCGATGTCTCTTAGGCCCGAATCACACACAAACTGCGCGTTCGCGGTGCGGGAGCGGGGCGGTCCGTGAGCGGTGCCTGTGCACTTGGGCATTCACACAAGAAATTGTTTCTGCGGTGTTCTGCGCGAAGCGGCTGCCCGAGCTCTGCATTCAAAATCTATAGACACCGCGCAAGTCCCGCTTACCGCGCTGAAAACGCTTGGAAAAATAGAACTTGTTTCTATTTCAAAAAGCAGCGCGGGAGCTGCGCGGTTCACCGCTCAGAAACCGGACAGGAGCCGCGCAGAACACGCGTGCAGTCTGAATGACCTAACCTGTTAACATGTATTCTAAATGAAATCGCCCCAAAACCGCGCCCGCACCGCTTACGCGCCGCTCACGCACAGGTTTGTGTGTGAATCGGCCGTTAACTTGCCTGAACACGTTCGTTATTCTCCCCCTACTTTCGAATTACCTTTACAAAATTGGTACATGACATTAACATTCATGATCTTGAGGACTTATTGCCGCTACGATGTCAAAATAAATTGGAATTAGCTAGCGATCTGTTAATGCTGAACACGGAAGTGAGAGCCAGGTGAGAGGATACGTCGTATCCAAACGGAAACATGTTTCAATTGCATTGCTCCAGACTGGACGGAGTCAACAGTCGGCTTATTAGTCAGGCTAAGACCACACACCTTCCATGTGACTAAGCACACGCTCACTCAGTGTATGTGTTGCTGACAGAACACATGATCCACTCCTCCCTCTGTCTTTCTCACCCATGTTCTAAGCATTCCGTTATTTTAGAATGATTAAAATCACACAAATAAATATCTTATTTGTTAGTGAGGGGATGGTTACACTTTCAAAAAGTGTTACGACCATACAGTCATTGGTTACAACCTAACCCCAGCCCAGTCAGCCATTGTTTAGCTAGCTTTATCTCCCTTCAGAACGCCATTCTCTTCTCTGATTGGCTGCTAGGTGGCCATTAATTCCAGATAACTGGCTACTTTGGAAGTAGTTCCAAAAAATAACTCATCTAATAACTGATTACCGTTCCATATGAATGCCTTTCAGAATGGTAACTATAACAACAATAAGCAACCTTATAGTTCTCTATCGTCTCGAGACCATCTCTCCACTCCGTTACATATTCCATATGTACGGGGGAATGACCCCAGACCTGCTAAGGACCGTGGATAGGCTTTAACACACACCGGCTCGCCCGGCCACGCCTACACCCGAACTTATAAAACACCTGTGTTGGCGTGTAATCACTGATGGTTTGATCGGAACCGGGCTCCAAGCGGCCTGAGGACTGGAGAAATGGTCTCTTCACTCAGAGAACCAGGGTTACCGCGTAACCCAACGATCTACTTTCAACTGAAAGTAGTACTCAAACCTTACCTCACCCACGTCAGATGTAGCGCTACGCGCGTTCATCTGATATTCAGCGATAGACGAATTATTTCAGGAGCCAGAAATCCTTGAATCTAACTGGGCAAACGGCTTGCCCATCAATTTAATTGACGTACACTGCAGCCAACCACATCGAAACCAACCGATGACGCCGTCAAGTTTGTTGGATTGGTTGGATTCAAAACAGTTGCTTCTTCGCTACGTCACACCCTCTACAGCAGCCAGCGGCCCTGATTGGTCCGGTTAGAGAATAATGGCTTGGAAATCTCTCTGATGGGCTTCAACATCAGATCGTTGCGCGGAAGTGCCTTACGAAAGTTACGTAGCGCATGATCTGACGTGAGTGAGGTAAACTCAAACCGAACCAGGTTAGCTTCTTTTAAATTTGAGTTGCATATTTCTTTTACGTTTTAAAGCCACACACATGCAACATTTAGGTAAATTTTCGACGTTTCCTATTCATTACACCTTTATGTAAATTGCCTAGAACTCACTAGACTTGATAAATGACATGTTCCGGAGTAAAACGAGCCCTTCACGAGATTGTCCGACCCTCCTAGAGGCAGATACCGCCTATGCAAGATCAGGGAGCGGCGTCCCGCTATGTAGTTTGGGTTAGCAAGCAAGCTAGGTCGCGTGACTTAGCCAGAGTTTACTGTTTGAATTACAACGTGATTTGTGACTTCTCAGCGCATTCAACTGTCGATACAATTTGTTAGCGGCGATCACCATTGACTATGCAATTCTAAATGGAGGATTATTGGCAGAAACGCTTAATAACTGCTTTGTTTGGTTGTTAGCTTACTGGATGACGCCACCGGATCCTGCATAGGTTCTCTTTAATACGCTTCTTCAAATATACGAGAGATAGACAGATACGGGAGATAAGCGGGATAACGACCTCCGAGGTGTCCAGTTATTCATTGAATAACATTGAATGTCGCCGGAGTTCTAGATTCCACCTCGCCAATTCTAAATGAATAACTGGACACCTCGTCGGCGGTTATCCCTTACGTATTACATGTAGCAAGGTCAGGGGCGTAGTGGGGTGGGGGGAGGCGGACTGAGTTTCCAGGGCCCCAAGTAGTGAGAGGGCTCTTGTGGAGTCTGGAATTGTATTCTAGAGGGAGATGGGGGCCAATGGCCGCTGCTTGTGCATAGGGTCCTGAATTTGGTGCTACGCCATAATGATTGAGCAAGGTGTTTTGACATTAGCTACGGAGAGCTACTCCATTCTTTAGAAGAGAAACTGTATGATTTGAATGGTAAAAAAAAAAATAAAAGTTACTTTCATACCTCAGATTTTGAATTTACCCCCCATAGCTCTGGGAGAAATTGTGCCAAAAAGTGATCTTAAGAGTGAGGAGTAAGTCTGAGGAGACTGAAACCGTCACATGGTTCATATCTCATCCCCAACTGGTGGAATTGATGATGCTACAATGCACCCTGTGCCACAACATCCACACAGTCTCCCCAACTCAGATTAAATATTTTACTTTTTGTTCTACTCCAATTCCTTTTTTTTTTCCTTGAACACCCTGACAGTCGTATAAAATGTGTAGCACTCTGGCTGGTTCAACACACACATTTCCTCAGATTCAGATCTCTCTGCTGGGATGTGTGTTGATTGAGCCATATGGATATACCCACGAGCTTTCATATCAAAACCATAAACATAGCAGTAATTGACTTGACACATGAATATTTCCTGAAGGTGTTAACCTAACCACTATTGTGGAGGTAAAAACAAAAATCTTATTTATCATGAGAAACAGTCAGAGCAGTAGCTTGCACATGTTTATAACTGCACATTCTGTTGACTATTTAGCCCAGTGGTTCTCAACCTTTTTTGAACCAACGCCCCCTTTCTTCATCATGAGGCTCTTGATGCCCCCCACCCAATATATACACTAGCACACAATATATATATAGCCTACTGTATAAGCTATATGCTCATCATTGCCTAATGACGGTAATAATAATAATAATAGGCCTAATAATAATAATAATAATAATAATTATTATTATTATTATTATTATTGTTATTATTATTATTATTAGGCTATTATTATTGTTGTTATTATTATCAATAATAATAATAATAATAATATGCTAATAATAATACTACTACTAATACAGTACTACTACTACTACTACTACTACTACTACTACTAGGCTACTACTACTACTAATAATAATAATAACCATAATAATAATCATCATCATCATAATATCAATAAAATTATAAATAGCCTAGGGATAATAAATGTTGCCTAGGCTATAGAAAAGCTTTTGAAACAGCTACTCATTGTTTGTGTGTGGTCTGGGCTACTTATTTCAGTTCATGAGTAATTAAGAATTTCACAAGAATTGGTGGAAGTTTGAAAGTATTGTATTTTGCACAAAACCAGAGATCATAGCTTGATCTCAATATGAACACAATCAACCAATCACACGAACATCAACTGATCACGCAGACAACATGCCTTAATTGACCAATGAGGATAGGCTCAGTCACGCGCTCAATTAGGCAGATCTGCCATTTGAAAAATTGTCGTTGTTTAATTGAAGGCGGAGGAAGAAGGCGGCAGCAACAACAGCAGCCTGTCTCCAATTTAGGCTAGTAGGCTAAAATAGAAGTTTAACACAGAACATAGATGAAATTGAAATCTAACTTGTTTTTTTTCACAAGTCTAATGTTTTAAAATTAGTGTGAGCCCTGTGCTTGGTGAGAGGCTGCCAGCTTTTTAATGTCAGGGCACACCGAGGTGAGCTTCAGCCTGAGTGCACCAGAGTCCACCAAATTCAGACGGTTGCGGTACTTCGTCTGTAAGTGAAGCGCTTGGCTGAATCCCTGCTCCACGAGGTATGAGGTGGGGAAGGCCAGAAGAAGAACAGAAATCTTCTCCCACAGTAGCGGAAAGCGAACACCATGTGTGGCCCACATCGCACGCCAGCCAGAGATGCGAAACGTGGCCTTGGCCTCCTCATCGTTCTGGAGGTCAATTAGACTTTCCTGTATCGCGGCATCAGTGGCGGACGCATCCACTTGGAAGGGCTCCGTCACCCATTCAGGAACATCCAGTTGGTTGAGGTCCCTGAAACGGACCTCCAGATCCGCTTTCACCGTCCTCAGGTGGTCGGTGTAACGAAGAAGATGCGTTTCCGTCACCTCATCCAGCACCTGAATGTAAGAAGTTACCTTATTAGGCCTATTATTTTTTATTTTATTATAGCGTATTATTAGTAGTAGTATTATTATGGATAGGCTATTATTTGCATCTTATTGTTTGCACATTGTTATTAATTACCCTACTATTACTACCACTAATAATAATTATTAGAAGGCTTATTATTATTATTATTATTATTATTATTATTATTATTATTATTATTATTATTGCCTAATAGGCTACCTTGGTCAGAAGATTAAAATTGTTCAGCTGACGCCTGCCCAAATTACTTCTGTACAGGTCCAGCTTCGCAAGGAAACTTCGGATGGTGGCCTTGGAGTGCACAAGTGTTACGGCCTCCCCTTGCAGCTTTAAGGAGACCTCGTTCATCTTCCCGAAGAAGTCGGCAAGATAATGGATGTCGGCCCGGCAAGAGGACAGCTGATCTTTCAGATTGGCATCGACATTCTCCAAGAACTCCACGACCGTCTGAAACAACTCACACAGCCTAGCCAGACAGTTGCCTTTGGACAGCCAGCGCACCTCGGTGTGGAGCAACAGACGCTCAAAGGACTCATCATTCTCACCACAGAGCTGCCTGAAGAGTCGGTCATTAAGCGCATGGGCTTTGATCTTGTTTATTGCTTTAACAGCGGTGTTAAGGGACTGGTGGAGAGATGGGCTAATGGCTTTGGAGGCAAGGTTATGACGGTGGAGGACGCAGTGGACAGTCAACACTTGCGGCACACGCTCCTTCAAAAAAGTGGCGAATCCGCGGTACCTCCCAACCATAGCAGGTGCCCCATCTGTGGCACAGGCGAGGATGTTGCTTATCGGAATGGACTTATCCCGGAGGTACTCATTTAGGGCGTTAAATATTGTTTCTCCCCTTGTGTCTGTTGCTAGATATTTAATGAATAGCATGTCCTCGGCCAAATCCCTCCCAGACACATAACGTGCGTAGGCCATCAGGAGAACGTTGTTGTCTGCCGTTGTCGTTTCATCCAGCTGGATACTGAAACGGTTTTCTCGCAGTGTGGCACACAACTGCTGTTCAGTATCCATCGCCATCTCTTTAACCCTCCGTGCCACACTGTCATTGCTCAGCGGGATGGCTTTCAATACTGGCGCTGGGTCTCTCTCCATCACAGTGGAGATGGCCTCTTTAATGGCTGGGAGAACCAGCTTCTCCCCTATGGTAAACGGTGAGCCAGTTTTAGCGACATGGACGTCACTAGGATCCATAGTCAAGGGGGGCTTAGCCCCAGAGGGGTAATATGTAGATGCGCGCGCAGAGCGCGCGCCGAAAATTTTTAATAAATAAATTATATTATAGGCCTACAGTGTATATGTGTGTATATTGCCAACTATTTATTACCTGAAGGACATTTATCAGAATATCTCATATCTTAGGCTATTTTTATTAACAAAATTAGTCTAAATCAATTCATCAGACTGGTTTGTGAAGAGAGATGTTTGCAAATATCTCCATCAATGACTGTGGTGTAAATTAGGCTCTTTATAGCTGCATTTATTTCAGTCTAATGCACTGAGCAAGATACAACAATGGTAACAACTAGCTTAGTTCAAATCCTAGGGACATCTGATGATACAGTCAAATATGAAAGTTTCTAAAACATTTATTCTGCAAAATGAGCATACAATAGCTACTACAATATTATGCTAGGCTATAGCAAATAAATATGTCCACCAATGCATGTAGGACAAACTAATATGGCATAGACTACAGGCTAATGTATATTTCATAGTTCAGTCTTTTGGAGAATATGTTGCCTAGAAATTTGCTGGATCAGACTATAGCCTACCAAACTTCAGATTTAAGACTATTTTTCCTGCTCAACTTGAAGCATAGTTCGTCATCAGTTACAACAAGAAAAAAATGCTCTCAGTGGATGCAGGCAGAGCTGGAGAATTTACTGAGAAATTTCACATGTACTTAAAGTGGACTTTCTCGTGGACCGTTTATCATAGCAATTAGTGACTAGTACCATTGGAAAGCTTGGAGCCTACTGAATCCGATGGTGTCCGGAGATCGCGTATCTGACGTTAACTCCGCGAGTAATATAACCGCTAAGAATGGATGCAATTTACATACAGTGAAAATAATCTGCCCAGCGTTAGGGGGCTTGGGGGAAATTTAGGGAGGCTTGAGCCCCCCAAAATGGACCTAACAACGTCCATGTTTAGCGATTAATAAAGAAATGTTGTAGGAGGCCACTAACCCGCTCTGTGTTTGGTTTGTTTGCCGAGCGAACAGATTGGAAATGCTCCTTTTTGAATGTTGCTCCTTGAGGGCATTGAAGTAGGCCGCATCCTTAGATGCCTTGTCAGGATGCATCTTATTCAGGTGGTCCTTCAAACGCGATGGTTTCATCGCTTCATTGGAGAAAACCTGCTCGCAAAGCAGGCACATCGGGAGCTGAACATTTGTAGGGGATGGAATGAAACCAAAATTGATATATTCTATACTGTACTGTCTGCATTTCTTCTTGTTTGCCGCCATGTTGTTTATGTTTTGCTATTAAAAAAATGATACGTATTTGTGCTTGTGTACGTTTTGATTGGATGTGTAAGTTTAACCCGCGAACCCGGGTTCGAATGTTTCAGCCGTCAGGAGCCGTCAGCGGCCGTCAGCCAGCTCTGCTGCGCTGGCTGCGCTCAGTCAACTGAATTTGTTTATGGATGTTGCCATGGAAATGACATGCCGGCGGTGCGGCAAAGACGGAGTAGAAGCAAAGATCATGGAATACTGAGCAAGATAAGGCATCATAATACATTTCAATGGGAGCAAACTGGAATACTTCCTGTCTGCATAAATGCATTACATCACAATAAGAAAGATTCTTTAAGTCTGCATAAATCATTACATCACAATAAGAAAACATTCTTTAAGTCTGCATAAAGGGGATTTTCCCCCCTCCCCCTTGCAAAAATAGAACCAGGAACTGAACCAGCGTTGACACCTCTCGCTCCGCTTGAATCCTCTCTGGTAGAAGGCTAAAGAAACTAGATAGAGCCACCAGGCGCAAATCATTCAATGAATAGACTTATTTATTACATATTTTTTGTTCAAATGAACAAAGTGTTTTAAAGTATGCTTAAAACATTTTAATAAATAACAGTGACTAACGCCCCCCATTTGTGTCTAATCGCCCCCCACTCTGCTATTTCTTTCACAACGCCCCCCAAAGGTGCTCCAACGCCCACAGGGGGGCGGTACCGCCCCCGTTGAGAAACACTAATTT
>JAODXP020000010.1:9256808-9397667 GCA_027497455.2 Sardinella longiceps | reverse complement strand
GCATGGAGCTGAGCACTTGAGACAGGGTTCCTACGGAGTCTTGAAAAGTATGGAAAAGTATGGAATTAGATTTTAGTATTTTCCAGGTCTGAAAAAGTATGGAAAACAAGAAAGATGGTATGGAAAAATATTTGTGATTCCAGACTATTGCAGCAGATCCTAAATGGCAAAATGTGTGCTGCTCTAGGCCATACAGTGAGTGCACAACAGGCTAGATGGACTTACAGTGTCCAGCCTATCCTTGAGTAGCCTACATGTGTCTGTGTACCCAATTCTAGAAGTATCTGCAACTTCACTCCATTGCAGACCTTGGGCTAAGTTCTCTGATGTCGGCCCAGTATGCGCACACTATTTTAGCGCCCCTGCCTAGCCATAGTCAGTGTATAGGCTACTCCACAGTATGAATATGTTCAATGTAATTGATAGGTTGAGCAACATGTTAAAGGAAAAGTTCGGTTTTTAACACTTTTGGCCTCTTTTCTAGGGTGTCTAGGAGGGAATAGAATGATCTGACGCCAAAATATTGATGATTGATCCTGTCTCGGCTATTTGGCTCATTTAGAATCCCCTGTCTTGCGGCCATTGCCGGCCAAAGGCTCTGTTGTCAATTCAACTTGTTAAGTAAACGAGTAAACTTGCTGCAAACAAGCTATACATACCGCTCTGTTTGGGGCCAAAGACAAAATCAACAGGCCCACCACTATCATACTTTCAATCGTGGCACTTTCGTTCAGACACTTTTTTCCTCAAACACACGAAAAATTTACCGCGAAATGGCAAATTTGAGTATGGAAAAAGTATGGAATTTATAAATGGAAAATGTGTAGGAACCCTGTTGAGAGAATGCAAACCTTTGTGAATTGCTCACAATTTCTCCAGATATTTGGCATGCTAGATATACTGAGAGTAATTCACACAGGTCTGTCGACTAAATCAGCGAGTGTAAAAGATTACTCTTCAATAACATTGTAGTTTGTCCACCAGCCTCACATGCAGCACATAAACACACACACACACACACACACACTTGTCTCTCATCCCTCATCTTGTGTCTGCAGGGGGTGTGTCTCAAGTGTTCATCAGTGTGTGGCTGGCAGAGATCATCATCCTCACATCACTGCTGGTGGGAGGGTATTACCTCTACATCAGAAACAAGACGCCACACACTCCAGGTCAGACTATAAACATTATCCATCTTTTATCATGTCCTCATTAGAAGCCAGAATTACTCAAACTGTCAAACTGAAGATGAGAAAATAAGTTCTAATGTTTTTGTGTAATTTCTTTATATTGAAATCGCAAATTGACTTTTGGCTGAAAGAACCAACTGTTAGGCTGTTCTACATTGTTTTTCATTGTTATTCATATCAATTTTGAAAAGATAACCATCTTTCCCTCAGAGCAGCACGAGGACTAGACAGTCAAGAAGAGGACTCAGGAAGATGATTGGTCCAGAGCAGATAGAGTGACTCCTATCTATTGGCTCAGAGCAGCTAGAATTACTCCCCTATTGATCAAAAGCAGCTAGAGTGACTCCCCATTTGCCCAAAGCAGATGGAGTAAGCCATCATTGGCCATGAGGAGACAGAGTTAATCCCCATTTGCCCAGATGAGGAGCAACACGTTAGCAAGCAGTCTTCTCCGGCCAGCACAAACTTATCTAAATTCTGCTTTTCAGAAAATGTTGAACTTTTTATGATGTTGCAGTAAACTTTTGGTACATATCACACCGGCATACCTTTAAATTTCTGAATCACAACCATGACAATAATTATGATATGTATGTTCTTCAGTATTTGTCTCTCACATCCATACTGTCAATAATGTGGCATTCTGTGTAGTTATACAATCCCAATTCAGAGATCATTTAAATATCCTGCCTGTGCTGTCACAACTGAAGGTAATCCATATGATTTCATAGGGCTTGATATTGTAAATTACTCTCAAATTAATTTCATTCATGTATTGGCAAGACGTCAGTGGTATCTTGCAAGTATGATACATTCACCACATAACGACTAATTTGAAAGTGACCATGAAGCTGGTAAATCAACCTAAAGTTTTTGTAATTTGCTATTCAAAGGTTGAAAATACTGTATGTGCACAATTTTTGTTTTAAAAATGTTTCTTTGTAAACTCCCAAACGCACTATTAAAGACCCATCCTAAACATGCCCACACCTAGCATACTCCCCATCACACACACACACACACACACACACACACACACACAGATGCTCACACACACACACACACTGCCTACTGTATAAGCTGTTGAAGTGAAAGTAAATAACAGAAGCGCTGATGTCTCCTAGTTCCTGGGATAGGATCCTCTAGTCAGGTAAGAAGATACAGTAGCTGCTGCTATATGGATAAGAGATGTACAGTTTGGAGATGTTCTGTGGTCTGTAGTTTGTGGTAGGCTGTGGTTCAAAGTTCAACTATCTTCACATAAAAATGTTAAAATAAGATTTTCGTCTTATGCATCGAGATGTACTGAGGTGTACTGAGATGTACTGAACTGATTCTAGACTTTAGGTCACATATAGTACTCACCAGGTTGATAGATTAATAATTTAAATTTCTTCTAAATGTTTTCAATGTATAAATGTGTTCTGTATCTTCTTGGTTCTCATGTATTATGCTGTAAGTATGAGCCATTAGCTGCTAGACCTGCTAAACAAGTCGAGATGCAATCTACAGTATTTATGAAACCAATTCATGCATGTCCAGCACTAAGATTTGTCCTCGTCTGCTCTGAGTAGTTTGTAACATTCAGATTAATTTTGTAGTAAAAGTAGTAATTCGGTTCAGTTCCTCAGATAGTCTCTTAATGTTGATTTTTCTTGAATTTGTATTATTGCAATACTATTGTTTGCTAAATGCAAATAAGTAAATGCATAAAAGTCATTTTAGCTATAAGAGTTTTGTGGCAGTCACACACAAATCAAATAATACTGCAAGTAAATTTCTCTCTTGGGTCCAATTGAGAATGTGCAATCAAAATGTCATTCTTTCAAACAAAAACACACCATTTGAAATCTTTGATATCAGCTGGATCATAGAGTCATGGGTCCAAGTGATGTATTTACAGTACTTAGCTCATAAACATTAGCAAGCCCCAGTTTTTCAAAAGTAATCCGCTGGAATTTTGGTTAAGATTGGATCAAATCTTAAAGATGCGTGTAAAGGTCAGTGCTATGGGGATGGCCTGAGATATATTTTGATGGTATATTTTTATTTCATTTAATTAGATACATATCAGATTTTTAAAAGACAACTTCTTTCAATTTCAACAAGAGCTCTAATGCTCAAGCTATTCAAGACTAGTCATTATTGAATGCAAGAAATTGTGGTAGGTTTCCTTGAAAAGAAAAGTAGCCCTGCCAGCTAATATATTTATGCAAGCATATGCAAATATTGTTTATTTACAGTTTTTATGCTTTTTTATGTCTGCTTGCAAACACACTGTTTTACCCACTTTTGTTGTCATACTCAGTGCTTTGTTGGAAGATGTTGATTCTGCTTATGTTGCATATAGCTTTTGAGGCAATATTTGGAACATGTTAAAGGAATAGTTCACCTCTTTATGAAAATTGGTTATTCACCCCCTTACCCGGAGTTACATATGTGGGTGAAAGCATTTTAGTCTCATTGCTGGCGTTTTCCTAGTATGGCATCACCAATTTTCCGCTTTTTTTAGCTTTAGCTTAGCATAGGCATAGCATAGGACAAGAGTATCTCTTGTCCTAATTCGTTAAATTACTTGGAATGCACTGATCTAGTACTTCTAAACTCTTGCACTTGCTCTCCTATTAGCAAATGGCACTCCCAGTAGGCACTTACTTGTATTGTGTTGCAGCTTAATTGTTATCCCTCTTTTGTAAGTCGCTTTGGATAAAAGCGTCTGCTAAATGCATAAATGTAAATGCATAGGCGCTGGAATGTAATGTTGCCGGATAGCAACTCTTTGGCAACTTTACTTTCCAGCGCCTATGCTAAGCTACAGGTAAAATTGGGGTTGCCAGACTAGGACAACACCAGCACTGAGACCAAAATGCTCTTACCCACATATGTAACTCCAGATAAGGGGGTGAATAACCAATTTTCATAAAGAGGTGAACTATTCCTTTAAGATGTTGAAAACAGTTTAAATGTTTGTCCCCATGGGTTAGCTGTCAGTGCCTACTCTATACCTATACAATATAAACCTATAAGACCAAAATAGGACTTTTCAGTACTAGCAGGACTCAAGTAGCTTGAGCAAAATGAAAATTGACCGAAGTTGTCCCTTAACTTGTTGTTTACCACATATCCATTTGGTTGCACTGTGATATGTAGTGTCATTTAGAATCAGCAATAAAACGGTTTTCATAAGTTTTTATCCCAATAACTATTGATCCAATCTGATGGTACTTTGAAAAACCAGCTTATTTGTGAAATGGACGTGATCATGGATAGTCAAAAAGAATCACCAAATCTGGATCCAGTTATTTTACAAACGGCCTCTTAGTGCAATAGCACTACAACCAATCTGGAAAACAAACAAGATGTAAACAGCAATTCAAAACACTGCAGTTCTTGGCCAAGTCCGCCCAATGACTCTCTAACACATAGCGTGATGTGACGGGTAAATGCCAACTAACCCTTTTCAACCAATCTAAAGACCGACATGGTGTTAGACGTACCGGCTGAGCAAATCTATTTGCTGCCGCTTGGAGTATTTCAAGGCTGCCAAATTACACGAAAATGCTTCTGAAACAAACAGTCTCAGAGATGGGCAGAGATTGTAGGGACATGGTGGTGAAACTGACCTGACCACATTACTGCTTTTGTTCCAAAATGTTTTCATTCCACCATACCATCCATCCGACCCACACTAATCTGACCCAACGACTGTTAGATTGCAGTGGTATTG
This sequence comes from Sardinella longiceps, assembly GCA_027497455.2. Lineage (NCBI taxonomy): Eukaryota > Metazoa > Chordata > Actinopteri > Clupeiformes > Clupeidae > Sardinella > Sardinella longiceps. The sequence continues at coordinate 9,392,750 of JAODXP020000010.1, read as the reverse complement.
ATGAACTCTGATATTTTATTTGATGTCTTAATAAGATAAAGTAAATGAGACCGTGGACCAAACTATTAGCAAACTTTCAAACATTTTATGTTTATGATGTCTAGCTAGAGAATGTAGTTTCACGAAAATTACGAGTGCATGAAAATGCAAGTTGCTATCTCGGTTGATACCTTGCAACTGTTGAAGTGGTTGCTAAGTTGTTGTTAGGGTTAGTATAGTGGTTGCTAGGTTATTCATGTTGGTTGCTAGGTTGAAACTGTAGAAGTGGTTGTTGCTAGGCCGTTACTAGGATACTTGAGGTGGTTGTTAGGTTGTTGCTAGGCTAGGTGCGGTGGTTGTTGGGGTGGTTGCTAGTTCATGTCAGTTGCTGTGTTGGTTGCTAGGTTGCAATTGTGGAAGTGGTTGCTAAGTCGTTGCTAGGGTACTTGAGGTGGTTGCTAGGTTGTTGCGGTGGTTGCTAGGATGGTTGGTAGGTTTTTCATGTTGTAAAATATTATTTAATCTCATTGCAACAAGCATCAGAGTGATTGAGAAAGATATTACAACATTTAATTTCACTTTCGTGCCAATACCTGCAGTGTGTTTATCAGCATGATAATATGACGTGATATTCTGACAGTAGTTTTCCATTCGCTCCATGATCTGTGCTCTGATCATGTTGGTATGTGTTTTTGACCTCAGCACCAATAATCTGGCTGCTCAAGTGCAGAGGCAACTGATTGAATCAGCGGATGCTTTCCTCTAAAGTCTGCCCCTGAGTAGGGTAAGCTGTCCAAAATGAGTCTCTCTGAGGAAGAACACACCAAACAGCCTGATGAAAGGTGAGGATTCTCTGATCTCTTACTAGGCAAAAACCACTATCAAAACATATTGATGGTTGCATGGACTGAGAAGGTGCAAATCATGTAACAAAGGGAAGTGTTCTTCGCGCTTCTGTGGTAGTCAAATCTGGTGCAATCAGAGCGGGACGAATTACTAGCCTGACATAGCCCGCCCATAATACGAATGTTCATCAGTATCCATGGTCTGGGAACGGTCCTCTGGGGCGTGTTTACATCGGTAGAGAGTCTACCGGCCAATAAGCGAAGATGATTAGACGAGCTGTCCAATCGTTTCAAACCAAGAGTGAATGCCCTCCCCCTGCAGTATAATCGCACCAGGTTAAAGAACCCCCAGACCATGAATACGGATGAACAGCAGTATTATGGTCGGGCTATGTCAGGCTAACGAATTACTATGAAGGAGAGAGCGCAACACAGATGACTTTTTAACTTCTTACTTTTATTAAATGGTGCAAAACATAATGACTAACGTTTCGATGTGCGTTACATCTTCATAAGAGTCCTGGGTCAAAAGTCAAGGACTCTGATGAAGATGTAACGCACATCGAAACGTTAGTCATTATGTTTTGCACCATTTAATAAAAGTATAAAAGTCATCTGTGTTGCACCGACGCTCTCTCCTTCAAGGTGCAAATCATGTTGTAATTCAAATGGCTCCTGTCATATTCCGTGACCAGTGTCTAAAGCCAGAGTACTCCTTACATGTAACTCCATGCTACCTGCAATTCAAAAAGTAGTTGGGTAATTGTCAAATCACCCAAGGGTTTAAACCCCAACCCCTCAGAAATTGCTGAAATTTGGTGTAAAGGGTTATCACACCTGAATATTTAATTTCTGAACATTTTAACTCTATTGGACAGTTTATGAGATACACCAGGTCAAATGTTCAGATTTTTGTCCAAAATGGGCGGACCAACATTACTGACATTAACTGTCTCTCATTTATTTATTCTGTGTTCAAATTCAATAATCCTGTTGCCATTTTAAAGCTAAGACCACCAGGAATCCGATTATAAGACCCAGTTCTGCAAGAGGTGGAAAACCAATGGCCTATGGAGTTTCAGGCTAAATGTATAATCGTCACATATTGTATTTATGGGAAAAAAAGAAAATACAGGTCAGGGGGCCAAAACTGATATTGTAACTTGTGCGGACACCTCAGGGTAAAAGCTGACAACATACATAGTATTAATATTTGACCCCTTAACATGAAATCTAGCTAGGTTGTCAGCCTGGAAAATGATTTTTTCTCCATTTTATGGCTGTATTCTTAAAAGTGGCAAAATCGGATTTTAACTTTTAATTGCTTCCTTGATAGGCCTAGCCTACTTGCAATATTATCCAATTGATGTTCAAACCAGACCTTTACAAAAATGTATTTCAGTCTACCAAAGGAGTACTGCACCACTTTGGTCAGCCCGGTTATTTTATGAAGCCTGAAGCAATGGGTAGAGTTAAGGTTATTGCAACAGGTGTTTTCATAGAATAGAACACCAATGTTCTTCTATTGGCCTCAAACAAAAAACTAAAATTCTAACACCAAAGTCTGATGGGTTGTAAAGTCTGTATGGGAGTAAACCTGATGAAGTGACACACGCGAAACGCAAAAACCCAGTACTGTGTGCGGTGATCTGATTCTTTTTGGATATTCCAATATGATATCTTATCAATTTTACACAAATAATAGCCATATGTCATGCTTTTCACCAAACTGTATGTTTATATGCCAGTAATCTACAGACAAGTGAATAAAACTGCAATCAACAGGCTCAGAGCCTCAATGGAATTATAGGCTACTCTGAAATGTCCGAATGATACTGGATATTTTAAATAGTCGGCCGCACAGAAAATCCATATAGAACTGCTCTCTCTCCTGCACTGTTCACCTTGAACACCACAAACATCAAGTACAACTCGAATCATGCCATATGCAGACATTCTTTGATGGATACTCCAATTATTGGGTGTCTCAAAGATGGACAGGAAGAGGGAGTACAGGAGCCTTGTGGAAGACTTTGTGGGATGGTGAAGGACTAACCAGCTCTTGTCTCAGGGACTGTGCTGTCCAAGTGGTACCAAGTTTGACGCAAAGCTTGAACAGATCACCGGATCTGTGTAAAGTCCCCTTTTGCTATAAAAGCACCACCATTATCCCGAAAAACCCTCCATCATGGGATTGAATGATTACTGACCTGTGTCCTAAGTCCAATGAATGTCTAGTAATGGCAAATCTAAAGTCACCAGTTGGATCCCCTATAGTTTGCCAACAGGAAAGTGGGAGTGAACGTGACTGCATTTCAATCTACAACACATTGAGCAGACGTGCCTATGCTACCATGTCGTTTGTGGAGTTACCATACCTAAAATCCTTACCATCTGCTCATAGTATCTCCTGTCATCTGTCAGTGGATCTCCATTCTCCATCTTCCTGACTGACATGAGCCAACATACAGTAAGCAGCTGGGAGATATCATATCTTGAACAATGACAACCAGCACTATGTGTCTTTGCCCTACTGCTGTTCTCCCTCTACACAAATACCTCTAAAGACCCAGCTGTCAAGCTCCCACAATGTGCACACCATATCAACATCATTGGGCTCATCCAGGATAGTGATGAGTGTATCGCCATGTGGATGGATGATAAGTGATTTGATGCCGACAATACAACCTAGAACTCAACATTATAGCAGTGTACCTCTGGCATGAACCACTAGTGGGCCGTGTGTGTCAGGCGGGGCACAAGACATGTCCTTGCGATTAAACAGTGGGCTCTCAAGTTTCTGGGATCCATCATTTTCCAGATGCTGAAGTGGGAGAATGGCTTCAACAGTAATTCTCAAAAAGGCCTATTAGAGTAGCCTGGCACGCCCTCCCAGTGATGTAACACCTTCGGCATTGCTGTCGCTGGTCTGGCCAGCTGCTGATCGGGCAGGACTTCTGAATTCCCCAAAATGGGGGAACTGCTTTGAGCAGCTCCAACGGCTCTCAGTCTTGTTCAAGCAATTCCCTTCGCGTCACACATGTCAGAGGAAAGAGTGGTGTGATTGGTTTTGCTTCGGCACAGCATTTTCTAACATCGACCAGTAGCAAACCGAGGCATTTGAGGGAGGCGGGTCAACCATGCGCTTTGAGAAATTTTGTTATACGGGCTCTTGGTCAGACCAAAGTCTATTAGAGCTTTGAAAGTCAATGGCAATCAGGCTACCATTAGAGGTACTTTCTACAAAACTTCTACAACTTCCAGATTACTAGCACATTAGTCTGGCTCCTTAACTACTGTGCTAGCACTGGCCCACATGGCTTACCACATCAGAGATACAGGAAAGTCATTGGCGCTCCTACTAAGGATTGTCTATCTTTTTATTATTATTAATTACTCTAGATGCTAATGTGTGTTATCTTCCCCAACCATGTTAAATGTCCAGTATGTCTTGGAATTTTCAGAGTGGTCTAAAATTCCATTGAGGTTCAGAGCTTGTTCATTGCTAACTTGTTGTGAAATCATCACAGATTCTATGATTCTGGTTGGATTTTTAGGATTATTTATGTGTAATGAGTATACTATTTAGTGAAAAGAATGACATTGACTACTGTAAATCATTTTTCGCATTTTCCTGATAAAAATAAAGGGTGTTTGGTCATTTTAATGTCTGCACCCTTTATTATTTATATTATTGATATTTCTAGCAGAGCAGACCCTCCAATTATTGGTTCTTAGGGTCAAAGTTAACAGAAAAAAAGAAAATAAAAAGTATAAGACAATGTCAAGTTCGACACATTTTCTTGAGCTTTCCAGACTATGGCTCCCTGACAAGATAGGGAAAAGTTCTAACCCTACCAGCTGTATTGTTTGAGTTTATTGAACATTTTCTCAAAACCCTCATATGTTATAAATATCTGCCATATGACCAAACAGTTATTTTATTTCTAAAATAGTTATTAACTCTAAAGACCTGAGAATTGTGATAGGCCTATGTCAAATAAATATAATTGGTTTTACAGTCTGGTAGTTGAATTAAATTGGAACCAATGGCTATAAATTTAGATTTCCGCCTGCACATTAAAGTGCTAAAACCTGTGCAGTGTTGCCTGGTCTCACACTACAAAATTTAAACTTGGCATGACTCTGTCCCCTAGATAGGGGTAGTGATTGATGGAGGTTTTAAGCTACTATCTTATGTTTCCAAGCTGCTATTCACTTTAAAATGTGGTTCCCTTTAGGCGGAGATTGATTTTTACATGTTCTAGCTCTGTCTTCTCCAACAATGTAATATATATTTTCATTATGACACATTTACAGGCATCCCATAAGTGTAAGCTTTCATTGGATACCGAGTTTATGTATGTGACCCTTGTGGTTGTGGAGATATTCAACATTTACTGTATGTATGTTGTGTTGAACAAAAAAACTGAAAATTGGCATAAAATTGCTTCCAAAAGTCATAAAAATAATTTTTCAGCCTGACAACCACCCTAGTATTTCACCTATGGGTGCCTTCTAACTAAAAAATAGGTTGTCATCTTTTACCCCAACATGTCCACAAAAGTCTTAACGGAAGCACTTTTCAGAATTGGCCCCCTGACTAAAGTCAAGGATTCCAATTCAGCTGTTCGAAGAGCTTTTAAGGCTAAGGGTGTGAGGATTTAACACATACATACTTTTGCCAGCTAGATCAGGCTAGTTGGCATCCGTTACATGTACACATGCAAACTTGTAACTGCCATTTGTCTATGTGTTCTAGCCTTCCTTGGCAGCCAGGAAGGTCAGACACCCCTATATCCAGCCATGAATTCATGAAGATTGACAGGTCCATGACTCCACCATTGAAATTAACAAACTCGGAAGACCCTTCTGATGACTAGTGAGTCACTCATCCACTCTGAATGTACTTAAAAATGTGTGTGTGTGTGTGTGTGTGTGTGTGTGTGTGTGTGTGTGTGTGTGTGTGTGTGTGCTCTGCTGTGCACTGCTCTATTTCTGAGAACACATTACCTGTGCTGCAAGTTACTCTTGTGATCTTCCATTAAATGTCATATGAGGGTCAAAGGGTTTTCTGTACTTAAGGCCCCGTTTACATGATAACTGATGTGTGTCATTCATACCACCAGTGCTGCTCAGGAAGCGTCAGGAAATGAGCCCGGGAAGAAGATGGGTGGAACCAGTGAGGGGGAGAAGAAGACAGAAGAAAGTCCTCTGTGGAGGAGCAGAGGTAAGCTGATGGGGGGAGTATTGATTTAAGCTTAGAGTAGTGGTAAACCAAGGAACAGAACAGACCAGACCAGACTGTGACAGCGACTTCCTATTTCATCCCAGACACTCCAGAAAAGTGGCTAAACAAATAAAAATGTAAAAAAAAAAAAAAAAAAGAAAAAACCTTGTCTTTGAAGGGAAAGCTATAACTGCCTTTTGTCTATCTCTGCTAGCCTTCCTCGTCAGCAAGAGAGGCCAGACTCCCCTGTAGCCAGCAATGTCTCCATGAAGAGTGATGAGTCCATGAATCCACCAATGAGATTTACAGAAGACTCTTCTACTGACCAGTGAGTCACTCATCCACGGTCAAAGTCTTGGTCCAAGTGTTGCCATGATCTTGCTGTCTAATGTGTGTGTGTGTGTGTGTGTGTGTGCGTGTGCGTGAATAACAGAATACTAATTTCATGAAGTTTCCAGTTATGTGTGTGTGTGTGTGGGGGGGGGGGGTGTATGTGTGTGTGTGTGTGTTTGCACTCATACATCAATGTATGTTTCAGCATCATCATCAGGGTCACATGAACACATTGTTGGATTACACAGAGTTCAGTAAAACTGCACTATTTCTGAAGAAAGCACATTACCTGTGCTGTCAGTTACTCTTGTGATCTTCCATTAAACGTCATACAAGGGTCTAAGGATTATCTTTATCACATGACAACTGATGTGTGTCATAGGCCTACCACCAGTGTTACTCAGGAAACGTCAGAAAAGGAGCCCGGGAAGATGGGCAGAACCAGCGAGGGAAAAGAATATAGAGGAAAGTCTTCTGTAGAAGAGCAGAGGTGAGCTGATGGCCAGTAGGGGGGTGGGTATTCCAAGAAGGCAAACCTGGGCAGGTTAAGCTTAGAGTAGTGGTTAACCTCATAGTAGAGGAGCCGCAACTCCAGACAACCAGCAGACTCCTCTATTAGCAGGTTTGTGACTTCCTCTAGATGAACTTAGCCAGTTTTATCACTCAACCATGACCACCTACTTAGAATACCTCCCAGTGAGGGACTCTTTCATGAACCACTATGAAACCAACATACAGTAAATCTCACACAAAAACACACATGCCACAAGTGAAAGAACTTTCATCACGTATCTCTCACTAAGATAAAAGACAATGATTAGATTAAAAAAGAAGATAAAACTTGACCCAGACTGAACTGACTAGACTGATATCCCGAACATGTTGCTGAGTCACATTTCAAATTGTTGACATATTTGAACATTTTTTTGCAATAATTGCCTTCTCTGGTACATAGTTACTTTTATGATAAAGTAGTACTCTTACTAACTCTATTATATTTTTGGGCGACATAGCTAATCACCTTTCATGGCATAGGCCTTCCAGTTTCCAACAATAATACAGACCAATGGAGCTCAACCAGAAATGGGCTAACATTTTGTATGTGTACTGGGTAGGTGGTAAAAATATAGAAAATAGAGGTGGGCAAGAGCAGCAGATAAGATCAACAGATCATAAGACTAAGCAACAGAACGATTGACACCAAAGTTTTGATGATTGGTCCTGTCTCATATATTTGGCTCGTTTAGCAGACGCTTTTCTCCTAAGTGACTTATATTCGTTAACTATCAGTTAGTTCAGTTAGGGTTAAGTGTCTTGCTCAGGGGCACAATGGTAGCTGCCGGGATTCGAACCGACAACTTCCAGACTACTTACTGTCAGGGTCTTTGACCACTATGCTACTGCTGCTTGTATTTCACAATGATAATTGTTTTGGAAAGTAAATCCACTCAATGACCTGCACATATTTTAAAATAAAGTTTTAGGTTGTTTTATATCAGACGTACACATTGCAAGCCATTTTGAAGCAGACGGGGGACATGATAAAACCAACATAAACATGATAAAAACCAAACTTCTCTGTGAAGGCAAAGCTATAACTGCCTTTTGTCTATCTCTGCTAGCCTTCCTTGTCAGCAAGAGAGGCCAGACTCCCCTGTAGCCAGCAATGTCTCCATGAAGAGTGATGAGTCCATGAATCCACCAATGAGATTTACAGAAGACTCTTCTACTGACCAGTGAGTCACTCATCCACTCTGAGTTATATGGCCACTTCCATGACTTTTGCCTGAGTATTGCAGAGATCACATAGTCTACTTAAAAGTGTGTGTGTGTGTGGGTGGGTGCGCGCGAGTGAGTGTGTGTGAGTGTGTAAGAGAAAGAGAGAGAGAGAGTGGCTGTTTAAATAACAAAATGAATATTTGAGGCTCTGTTCACATGATAACTGATGTGTGTCATACCACCAGTGCTGCCCAGGAAATGTCAGAAAATGAGCCCGGGAAGATGGGTGGAACCAGCAGGGGGAAAGAAGACAGAAGAAAGTCTTCTGTAGAGGAGCAGAGGTGAGATGATGGCCATTACTGTCTAGTTGTACTCTCTCAGCCTGAGACCAGCTGGACCCAGTGATGGACTCTTCCATGAGCCATTAAGAAACCAACATAAATCTCACACAAAAACATACAGTACATGCCACAAATGGAAGACAGAAGACTATATAGATATACAATATATATACAGACATTATTTATTCCCTAAGATGAAAGGCAATGATTTGATTACAAAAGAATATTAAAACTATTGACCAACTAAACTGACCTGGGGGTCATTTCTCAAATGCATCTTAAGCCTGGGTAGTTCTCAAAGTCTAAAAATGTATTACAGGGGCGCCATGGCTCAGCAGGCTAGCATGTCATACCACAGATCCGGGGACCTGGGTTCGAGTCCTACCTGAGGTCATCTCCCGATCCTTAAAAAAAACAGGCCTTGTGCTTTATTGATTGTTTTGTAAATTTGGGGTTCACAAATGCATGCTTTTGCTTAGCCATACAGTATATATCTATTTAGGTAAATGACATTTCACAATCAAATACTAAGTAATCATTTGAGCCTGCAAATATGAGTTAATATATCTATCATAAATTCATAAAATGTAAGAATGTGAATTATATGTTAGATAAACATTTAATGATAAACAACAAATGTTGGAACAATGCTTACTAATGGCTAAAGTCTTGCTGAATAGCTTTCATAGTACAAGGACAAAAGCTGTCTAACACCTTTCCACTGCTTTTCCTATAGATTTATAGAGATGGAAATGCTACAGAATCACAAAGCATGTTTACAGAAGAAGTTTCAGTGTTTATCTGAGGGAATCTCAAAGCAGGAAAACCCAACAATCCTCAATGACATCTACACTGAGCTCTACATCATAGAGGGGGGGCGAGGAGAGGTCAATGATGAGCATGAAGTCAGACACATTGAGACAGCATCCAAGAGTTCAGCTGGTACACCAATCAATTTTAATGACATCTTCAAATCCTTACCTCAACAAGACAAATCCATTAGAACTGTACTGACCATAGGGGTAGCTGGCATTGGGAAAACAGTCTCTGTGCAGAAGTTCATTCTGGACTGGGCTGAAGGAAAATCCAACCAGGATATCCACTTCATCGTTCCTCTTCCTTTCCGAGAGCTAAACCAAATGAAGATGACAAAGAATCTTTGGTGTAGTCTGGTTGAGCTAATACAACATTTTGTATCTGACAAAGACTGCAGTATTTTGACAGATGACAAGTTTAAAGTGTTGTTCATCTTAGATGGTCTGGATGAATATCGCTATCCTCTCGATTTTCACTTAAGTCCAAGGTGGTCAGATGTAACGAAACCAACCATGGTGTTTACTTTGCTCACAAACCTCATCAAGGGGATTCTTCTTCCTTCTGCTCTGATCTGGATCACCTCCAGACCAGCAGCAGCCAATAAAATCCCTCCTGATTATGTAGACAAAATGACAGAAGTGCGGGGATTTAATGACCCTCAGAAGGAGGAGTATTTCAGAAAAAGAATCAGTAATGAGAGCTTGGCTAACAGAATCATCACACACCTCAAGTCATCCAGGAGCCTCTACATCATGTGTCACATTCCAGTCTTTTGCTGGATTTCAGCAACTGTTCTGGAGAAAATATTGAGTGAAACACAGAGAGGAGAGATTCCAAGGACTCTAACTCAAATGTACACACACTTTCTGATGGCTCAGATACACATTAAACAGAGATATACAGAGAAGAAACAGACCGATGAGGAGATGATTTTAAAACTGGGAAAACTTGCCTTTCAGCAGCTGGAGAAGGGTAATCCAATTTTCTATGAAAGGGACCTGAGAGAGTGTGGTATTGACGTCACAGAAGCGTCAGTGTACTCAGGAGTGTGTACTCAGATCTTCAAAGAGAAGCTTGGGCTGTACCAGGAGAGAGTGTTCTGCTTTGTGCATCTCAGCATTCAGGAGCATCTTGCCGCTTTATATGTGCACCTCACTCTCATCACCCAGAAGAAGAATATTCTAAACCCATTTGCCTCCATGATCAACCGTCTCTTAAAGCTTGTGACAGGGTCTTTATATGACTTGCACAAAACTGCTGTGAATAAGGCTTGGCAAAGTAAAAATGGACACTTGGACCTTTTCCTTCGCTTTCTTCTGGGCCTTTCATTGGAGTCCAATCAGAATCTGTTAAAAGATCTAGTGCCACAGTCAGACTGGCAGTCAGAGAGCACAGAAGACACTGTGCGGTACATTAAGCAAAGAATCAAGAATAATCCATCCTCAGAGAAATGCATCAATCTCTTTCACTGTCTGAATGAGCTGAATGACCAATCCCTTGTGCAGGAAATACAAAGCTACCTGAAATCCAGACGTCTTGAGGATGTTAAACTCTCTCCCACCCAGTGGTCAGCTGTTGCCTTTGTACTTCTGACTTCAGAACAGGAGCTGGATGAAGAGTTTGATCTGAGCAAATACTCCCCATCAGAAACATGTCTGTTGGGACTTTTGCCAGTGGTCAAAGCCTCCAAATCAGCAGTGTAAGTAAAGAATCATGTCAACATTTTAACTAGTGTGCCCTTTAAAAGTGATTCCGGTGCAGATGGTGTACATGTATATGCTTATATGTAAGTTTTGCCCAGTTAAGTAGGCTTATTGCTCCCTAGCATGGCTTGGTTACTTGAATCCCTCTAACAGCAGAACTATAGACCAAAGCCATAATTTTGTCAGATATCACATTCAGAATTTTACTTAGCAGTAAAGGTGCATGGAGGGGGTTTCATCATTACTATTCTAATATAATAATAACAATATTTAAATCTTAAAAATAGCAATATTTCAATCTTTTCCACAGACTTGGTTCCTGTCACCTTACAACAAAAAGCTGTTCCTTTCTGGCTTCAGTCCTAAGTTCAGGCTCAAGTGTCAGACAGCTGGACCTGAGTGACAATAAGCTGCTGGACTCAGGAGTAACACTTCTTAGCCCTGCATTAACACATCCACGTTGTAAACTGGAGAAACTACAGTGAGTATACTATCACCATCCATGTATGTGTGTATGCACATGCACCTGTGGTAACATTAATTTGAATGAATAGTCTCCCACGTGCTTAAGTTCATCAAAGTGAACATGCATGGAGTTAAGCATCTGGGCAAATACCGCCCACAATAACAGCCATGGAATGCTGTCAAAAACATATATAAAGAAAAAATGTCAAACAAATAAAAATAAACAAATAAAAAGCCATCCAGAGATCTGAAACCTCAGGTGGGACAGTCCCGCCACAATGCTGAAACTCCGTTTTCCGTGTGTTTCTCAGTTCACATGCAACCAATGTTTTCCAGTCTCCACTCTGGCTAGACTTTTCAAAATAACAATTTATGTGTAAATGGGTTGTAAGTCTCTACTTTGGCCAGAAGGTGGCAGTAGTGCATCAGCTCCTGATGTGTGATCTCATACAAGCCTGTTCAAGGTTCAAGACTTTTTTTTCTTTTTTTTTTTTCATTTTGAACTAAAGTTGTTTTTGAGTTTCAAGTTGGTCATCTGTATGACCACAGATTCTTATAGCAAATAGAAAATGAACTCGATAACTATAAGCAAGAGGGCATTCTCATATCATATGGTCATGGTGAATGCTAATGGCAGCTACAATAACGAATAGAGTCAATAAGATAACAAGTGAATAATCTTGAGATTGCCTACATTTTATGACTGATATTTTATACAAATTGTATTTATTTATTTATCTGAACTACAGTGTGTGTGGGGGTATGTGAGTCATATGTGCTGAATATCTTAATATAATATTTCCTCCAGGCTGTACAACTGTAGGCTAACAGAGCAAAGCTGTTTCTCTCTGGCCTCAGCCCTTAGTTCAGGCTCAAGTCTCACACAGCTGGACCTGAGTGGAAACAAGCTGCTGGACTCAGGAGTGTCATGTCTAAGTGCTGCATTACGACATCCACTCTGTAAACTGGAGACACTGGAGTGAGTACAGTATCACTATTCATGAGTACTGTATGTAAATGCACTTGTTTGTGAAGGCTTTTAAACTGGTCACCAGAGAATAGGTAGTCATGTTTGACTTTAACCTTTAGTTCAGGCACTAAGCTGTGTATGTGTATAATTTTCAACATGCCAAGTTGCCAACATAGCTACAGTATTCTGATGTACATACATGACCTCCCCAGGCTGCGGAACTGTAATCTGACGGAGCAAAGCTGTTCCTCTCTGGCTTCAGCTCTCAGATCAGGCTCAAGTCTCGCACAGCTGGACCTGAGAGGCAATAAGCTGAAGGACTCAGATGTTGAGCCCCTCACTTCTCTTCAGAATGACCCAGACTGTAAACTACAAGGACTACAGTAAGTACTGATGGATTACTTTGTTGATACAAATCCTAAAAGTCTTTTCCGTTCTAAATCATTCCTAAGATGTCTTAAGATGCCTACTGATGACCAGCATCAAACGTTGCAAGGTGTTAATGCCATAAAAAAATAAAGATACTTACCCCGACACTTAACCCAATACAAATTAAGTTCTGAGTTGAATTTCTGACTCCATAGACGCTGATTTTACATGTACTTGTAATATAAAACATGTCAGACCAAAGTAGATGTATGTAATGCATGTAAGAAGGTAAAATGTATAAGACAGCTCTACTGTCGTGTAATTTGAGTGTGCGCAAATCATTCAGCATCATTTAATGTCTTCAGAGAGCGTGAGGAAACATATGTAATTGTGTCCTTTCCCTTACAGATGGGGAGAGTGTCCTAATGATGCAAATCAGACTGTTGATCAATTGCCCTTAGCCAGAGGAAGTGTATTGTCCTTATCCTTATACTCATGAATGGGGAACCAACACAGGCGCGCACGCGTGCACAGACACACACACACACACACACACACACACACACACACACACACACCAGCTTCTGTCCAGCAAATGCCTGAGCAGGAATAGGATCATGTTCCCAAATTGACACAGGAAACATCCTCATCCTGATGAGAGTTCTTACCGTATGAAGGCATTCTAGTCAATGTTGTTGTGATTGCTGTATGTCAGACAGCTGACTATTATGTAGCTTTGTTTATTCTTACAAAAACTTCACTGTTAACCATATAGGTTACTTCCTTCTCAAATTGGTTTCCTTGGGGTTGGAAGTGTCTAACTACCCCTCTGATAGATCACATCATATTGATGAAGCAGGCCTAACCTCAGAGGCCTTTAGATAAATGATCTTAGATAAATAATTACTGTATATTAATATGTTTGTTTCATGGTGGACAATGCCAGGATGTAAGCTTATCCCCCATTGGTTAAAAGAGTGGTTTCAAAACTTACAGTAAGTGTATGCAGAAGGTTCTACATTAGTTAGAAGTGAGTCAAAGATTAAATTTATTATAAATCAAGAAGGCATCCCTGCGCTAATCACTAAATTAGTTTCTTAATATGGTGAATTGAGACAGTTAATCATTATAATTATCTGAGTATTTGGCTTGAACGTGTAATTTATGAAAATGTCCATGTCAAAAATATCTGATTGTGGGTATGTATATATGCTACATTTTCAACCCACTAACATGTTATTACTGGAGACAGTTGTTAGCCTCTTTTTCCACCTTATCTGTCTATTACTGTAATATGCACCTGTTTACATATCTACCATGCTCTGAACAGGGCAGTTTCAAAGTACTGACGGGGCCCCAAGCAAACAGAACATTGGGGCCATTCATCTCTCATAAACACATAAATGTATGATATTATAATAATCCTTCATTGATATAATTATTTGTTGAACTTACAGTTGTCTAACTGTAATTCTAACTTGTCAAAGAGCACCGACTTAACTACTAAAACTATTAGGAGTCTTGGGGACACCAGGCAATTGCCTGGTCTGCCTTGCGGCAAGGTCTTCTTGATATTCTTATATTACTTCTAAATTAGGTGTCAAATTCAGTTGTAACAAACTGAAAAAGTTGACACTAAACAACCGTGTCCATGCCAGTTATAAAGCTTAATAGATAATATGACTAATGTACAGTTTTTATGTTTTCAGTATTTCATAAAATGTTTATTTTGTATATTTAGATATGACCAATGTACAGTTTTCCTGTTTGCAATATTTTTTAAAAATATATTTTTTATATTTCTCTGTGGACCTCTGACTATGCATTTACTGTATATCTCTCTGGCTTTATATTATTGGATTGTACATTGAGCTGCACAAAAGAAAGAATAAAGAATGGAGATAAAATAAACAAACATCAATGATAATTGATGTGTAGTTGAGTGTTTTCATGTCTCCAGACATCATTCCGTTCATGATAGAGTTGAGGAGAGCTAACTAGCCTTTTAGGAGAGTACAGAGGTAGGTAGGTGCAGACCCATTGAGCATCTGTAGACTTGCATTGGTGATGTGAATTTGATGTGGGCAGCCAGTGTAGCTTAATGAACAGAGGTGACATCTGCCCTTTTGGGCTGACTGAGGACCAGACTCGCTACCGCATTCTGCACCATTTGTTGATCATGCAAGCTCCTTCATTTGTTTTTATCTACATTGGTTTGTCTGTGTGATAAATAACTTGAAAGTGCAGCAAGGATTTGGATGAAATTTCCAGACAGTGTGGGACAAAGCATAGATGATTACATTTCGGTGATCTGCAACGTGTGTGCATACTGTATGTACTTCATTGCAGTCATATAGTGTGTTAATGTTGATACTTATAGTTACATTTTTTTCTCTCTCTCTCACCCACACACACAAACACATTTTGACTAAGCTCCTGCCCCTTTTGCTTCCATAGTATAAAGTGGGTTTGATACTTTAGGCCTACTTCCCCTGTGAAACCACTTCAGCATTTGTCAAACAAAAATAACCAAATGTGTTGCACATGCCTTTGCGAATATTTCATTTAATGCAAACTTCACTTGACTACAAGGCCTACAGTAAATACTGATGGATGATTTTGTTGATACAAGTCTTAAAGCTTTTTCTTTTCTAAATCATTCCTAAGATATCTTAAGATGCTGACTGATGACAAGCATCAAACATTGCCAGCATTTGCTGTCCAGTTGCAAGGCATTAATGCCATAAATAAATAAAGATACTTTTTAACCCGATGGAAATTAAGTTGTGTTGAATTTCTGACTCCATAGGCGCTGACCCCATGTAATGTAAAACATGTCAGAGCGAGATAGATGAATGTTTGTAAGAAGGTTAAAAAAATTGGTCTCTGGTATTTGGTCAGAGAGCATGAGGGAACATATGTAATTGTCTCCTTTCCCTTACAGATGGGGCGAGTGTCCTAATGATGCCAATCAGACTGTTGATCAATGGCCCTTAACCAGAGGAAGTCTATTGTCCTTATACTCATGAACTGGGATCCAGCACACACACACACACACACACACACACACCAGCTTGCACCAGCACACCTGTCCTGCAAATGTCTAAGCAGGAACAGGATCATGTTCCCATAAAAGTGACAGAAGAAACATCCTCATCCTGATGAGAGCACTTATTGTATGTAGTAATTCTGATCAATGTTGTTATGATTGCAATATCAGACAGCTGACAGTAAACTATATTGTGTAGCTTTGTTTATTATTACAAAAACTTCTAACATTTCTAACCATATTGGTTACTTCCTTCTCAAATATACACAATCTTTTTGTTCAAAAACTCATCAGATAAATTACTTTTGTTTAAGGGCTGTCTTGGATTGATACTTTAGGCCTAGGACTTCCCTTGTGAAACTACTGTACTTCAGCATGTGTCAAACAAAAATAACCAAATGTGTTGCACATGCCTGTAAGAATATTTCATTTAATGCTGACTTCGCTTTACTCTGTGTGTAGAGTTCAGTCCCAACAGCAGCTAGACAGAGGATCCTACAACAGTAAACTCTCTCCAGACAATCCTATACGGCAGTAAATTCATCTCTCTAAAGGATTCTAAGACAGTAAATTTCATTCTCTCATCTATTTCATTTCTGGACTCACAGAGTATCCCACAGCAGGAACTTTATCTTTCTTATGTCTGGAGATCCATAGGATTCCAGAGGATCCAAACACATCTTTCTCACCTGTAGAGTCACGGAGGACCTACAGCAGTAAACTCATCTGTCCTCTAAAGAGTTTTACCTGCTAGAACTTGGAGATCAGTAGGACCCTTCACAGCAGACTCATCCCACATCAACAAAGACAGCCATGCAGGCTTCTCTGCTGCTCTTACTGATGGCTACTAGACTCTGCACAGGTAGGCACCCTAACACTATATGTAGCAGATTTGGTTGACACTGTAAATTACAGCCTGTAAATACTGGCTAAGAACAGAAAGTAGCAAGGGGACAATATACTTAAGCTAGGGTGACCAGACGTCCCCGCCTGCACTTGTCCCCGAAAATGTCCCCGATTTTGGCCGAGTATGACTCCTCCCGTCCGAGAGGAGAAAAACTGAATGCCCAGCCAGTTGCAGCTGAGTTACAGTTTTAATCCATGTCTAGAGTTGCCACCTGTCCCATTTTTTATTGGACCTTCCTTCTTTTTGGGTGTCTGACCAGGAAAACTTACAAACTTTCCCTCGACATCAACATTTTTAATTGACTATTTTCTCCTTGCCAATTATTTTGCACATTTTACGCACTTGATGGAACCGCGATTTGCCGGTTTGACAAAAGCAAGTCAGGCCTTGTATTTCATTTCAGCGCTATCTTTCTCAAACAGTTCAGGTGTCAAAACTATTTTCAGTAGGCTAAATAGGCTAGGTAGGATCTAATAAGTAGGATCTGTCTTCTCTCTCTTCAATGAGAACAGGCTAGAGACAGGAGAGTAGGCTATTTTATTTTTCTTAAAAGGGCAACAGCATAATTTTTTATTATTTTTTTTAAAGCCTATTTGTTATTCTGTTGATATTGTATCAAAGATGGTATGTATATGACTTCTGTCCATAATGGCAGCAGTAGATGCATTGTTGCAATAATATCTCTTGGGTTATTTTCAATGGTTAAAGGTCTATATCCTACCACTTCTTACAACTCTTGACAGACCCTAGATTGGCTTTAGCATACAGAATACACAATGAAATGCATCATCCAAAATGATAATACTTCAGTCTGTCTGAAATTTTGAGGGAGAGTTCCTGTCTTTTATTCATACCCTAGGGCCTAGGCCTAATAGTGACAGTTTAGAATGCATAGGGGGAAACATCCAGATACTGGGAACAGACATAAATGTCAACATTAATTGTAATATATATACCCAACTAAGAGGGGAAGAATGCCTCCAAGGCCATGGATAAACTACAAAAACGTCAAATAAAAAAAAAAGGTTTTAATGTTAATTTATTCGCTGTGCGGCTTAATGTCCCCGATTTTTCTCAAAGAAATCTGGTAACCTTAACTTAAGCTTGGTTTCAACTGTATGCCGTCAATTATAGCTGACCTTTTACTTCTAAACAATATCAACTTTATATCTATACTAGTGCTGTCAAACGATTAAAAAAATTAATCTGATTAATCACAAAATTTTTCAATGATTAATCGTGATTAATCTCTTTTAATCACAACTCATTTACTCCAGTAAGAATTTGGATGCTAGAGTATGTTGGATCCTTATTTTGCCCTGTAAAGGCCCGGGCACTAAATAGTTGGCTTTGTTCTAACCAAATGGGGCAATTCACACCTGTCCCCTACCCCCAGGATTCCCCAAACATGTTGTTGGACAGTCAGTAGCTAGGCAAAGATCTTTGTATAGTTTGGCTTGATAGCCAAGCCTTTCTCTATCTAAAATTGAACCTAATATATGCCACGAAAGTGGAACCATATCCATCTGGATTAATCTGAGTTAATTTTTTTAATCCGAGTTAATTTTTTTGGATTAATCACGTGATTAATCAGTTAATTTTGCCAGCACTAATCTATACACACAGGGCCTGTCCCGTACTAGGTACTACTACCTCTGCAGTAGTAGTATAGATCCATTATCACACATTTGTGTTGGGTTTGAACCAAAACTACTCTAGTTCTAGTGGGGATTCTAGTACTGTGTATGACAGCTACCTGGTGCACAGACTATTTCTGCTAAATGGCAGTTACAGCCACACATCTGACCATTGTGCTGCTCAAATCTGCTGCATAAAATAATCCTCCTTTGAGAAAGAAGTGTGAAACAAACACACACACACACACACACACACACACACACACACACACACACATATACTGATCTGGTTAAATCATTTGCATTTACTGTACGTTGTGCACAATCTGCACATTATTGGCATATTATTCTGGGAGTACCCATGCTTTTTTGCGCACTTCATTTCATTTCACTCTGCAAAGCAGCAAGGTGACCATGGCCGATTTTCTCGCCTGCTTTAGTAATCCAATCACAGAACAAAACCGGACCAGCACAGCGCTCGATTGCATTTTACGTCACGTGGGGGCTCTGGTATTGGCTCTGTCTGAGCTACATACAGACGCTATGACAGACATTTGTAGCGCCCAATAAACGGTTCTGAACAATCGTAAATGACGATTCCACTATGAGAAAAGCAATAGGTGGGTCTCAAGACTAAATATCACTTGTGATTATTTAGTTTGCACGATAGCCAGGCTAATATTATGCAACTGTTTTCAGCTAGTTCCTCACAGACAGCAAGCACAGTTTTGTCAGGTTTGACAAACAGGCTAAGACATATGACAAAAGAGTCACTCTAAGACATTAACAGATGCCACTAGAGTACATCAGCAAAGGGAGCTGGTTTTGATGACCACCAGGAGCACAGTGCTGTCAGTGGTAAAAACACAAGCACTGAGCTGAGGATATACAGGACAGTGTAGATGAGCAACAACAGCAGCACTAACAACTTTAGTGCAGCTCTGCAGTTACAGTTAAACTCCTGTGCTACAGCTACACTTCTGTGCCACTTACAGGTCTGGATTCCATGTGTGATGCTACTCAGGATGCTACATGCTATGGGGCTCCGGGAGGACCTGTGCACCTGCAGCTGATGGGGGACGCCACAAGACATACACTGTATATTATTAATGAGGAGGGGGAAAACCTTTTTATATTCAGAAGATCCAAGCCAACATTCTATGGAGATTTCAACACCTCATCAGTCCTCCAGAGGTGGCAGTTTGTTGCTGCTAACGGGACCATGATTATAAACCCTGCAGAGAAAAGAGACTCAGGAACATACAGAGTGGAGATCTATAATCAAGAAGGAAGAGCAGTGGGAGATCCTCACACAGTCCAACTGATCATTGAAGGTAAATCACTTCATCTCATCTTGTGTGTTATTAGATGTAACATGTTCATATTGATCCCAAACCCAGTGACTGTGCAGAATATTGAGGATCACTGATTGGTTAATACGTGTAGCATGTCCTCTAGTCATACTGATCCCAAAGCCAGAGATTCCAGAAACCCAGAATCATGACGGCACTGATTGGTTGATAAGGTTATTATGTAAAATGTCCACCATTGTCATACTGATCCCAAACTCGGTGACTACTGTAGAATAGGGAGGATCACTAATTGGGGTGGTGGTAGCTTAGCAGTTAAAGGAAAAATCTGGAGTGAATCAACACGTATTCCTACTGTTTTATAGTGCCAAGCGCTATTGATCACTGGATTTCATGCAACGCAGACTGAGATAGTGAAATGGCAGCTAACAGTAACAGAATGGGGCATTTCAAAACAAAAGCAAATCGATTAGGTTTCGTTTTTGACATGCCTCATTCAGTTAGTGTTAGCTGCCGTTTCGCAAACTCGGTCTAAGATACTCGAAATTCGATCATTGAAGTGGCTTTCAGTAGCACTTAGCAGTATAAAACAGCAGGACTACGTGTTGATTCACTCCGGATTATATACCTTTAATGACCCTCACTCTAGTGGGCTGGTAGTCTGGAAGTTTTAGGTTAGAATCCTGGCTGCCACTGTTGTGCCCTTGAGCAAAGCACTTATCCCTAAATGTAGGCCTAAATGGTTAATAAGATAATGGATAAATGTAAATGGTTATTAAGAACACAATACAGTTGATGGCTGAAAGTATATCTCCTCATCTGTTCTGAGAGGCATTTCATTAGTGAGTTCAGTAATAAATCAATGTGTCAGTGGTCTTTTCTAATTAGTGAGTTCGGTACTCACACTTAGTGAGTCAGTGGTCTTCTACACACTAGTGATTTCAGTAATCACACTAATAAAAGTGTTTGTGGTCTTCTGCACTCCAACTCCAAGCCACACCGGATATACATGTGAAACTAAGTTAGAGTTAAATGAACTCAGTTGTAACTGTGTGTGTGTGTGTGTGTGTGTGTGTGTGTGTGTTCACTCAGAAACAATACCAGCACACTGCTGTATACAGAAGTGAAATTAAGTTAGAGTTAAATGAGTTCAGTTGAAAGAGAGGCTGGAATTTCCTGGAAATATTTTAGGCCCAGTCCCATTACTCTTCCCTAACACTAGCACTTGTTTTTGAGTTCCCTCCAAAGTGAGACACCCCTCGTTTGCGTAGTGAGAAGTGCAGTTTTCCCCCTACAAAACAGGACAGCACTTTGTGTAAAAACGCCTTCATCTGTTTTACGCGTCTACCATTAAGACTGAAGGGATATAAACCGGGGTAAACTGTTCAAAAGCCGTCATCCACAAATTATCATTGAGAAAATCACGCACATGAGATGCTCTTGTAATTCTGGTGAAAGATTTGCGCACTTTGAAAAATATTGATCTTTTTAATAACACACCAGTGTAGAATTCAACTGAATTTACATCAAACTAAGATATCCCGACATTAAACAATATATATATATACATGCTTAATTGCAATAGTTTTTGCCCTTCTCCCGACAGGTTTTGGTAAGTGCCTATTCTACCAAATGGCTTCGCTGGTAGTCAAAGAATTAGGCAGAGTGCAGCACCCCATCGTTATCGTTGTGTCCCCGCTCATAGAGGATCAGATCAGAGAGGCTGGAAGATTGTTATCTCACTCACGTCAGATAAGGCGCTACGTAGCTTTAAGTAGTAATGGGACAGGGCATTAGTTTGGAAAGAGAGAGATCACTATCGTCTTAACATCTAGTCCAGTGATCCACCATCATGTTACCTCTGATACTCTATCTGACTCAGAAACAATGCAATACAATGCACTACAGGTTTTTAATTGTAATTATCACTTCTTCTCTTTTTTCAGCTCCTGTGTCTGATGTGCACCTGTCAATCATCTGCTCAGCCTATGGGGAGAGGACAGCAACATGCTCCTCCAATGGGGACAGTCCTGTGGTCTTCACACTCCCAATGGGCGCTGAGGGGAATCTCACCTGTTCAGCCAGAAACAACATCAGCAGCGCCAGCAACACACAACTACTGCCCTTCTGCACAAGTAAGTGTGTGTGTGTGTGTGTGTGTGTGTGTGTGTGGGCATTGGCGCTGGCTCATTTCTATGGGTCTGTATCACAGTTGAGTTTTGTGTTGATGTGTTTACAGCCACCACTGCACCACCAACAACAGCCTCCACATCCACTGTACCCATGGCGACTGACACTGCAGTATCCATGGCAACTAGCAAGGCAACAACCAGTCAAGACTGTGTCTGTGAACGTGCTCAAACTGACTCCATAACCTGTAAGTCCTATTCACACCCACTGAGGAATTCGTACACACACACACACACACACACGCGTAAACACACACACACACACACGTCTCTCATTCTAATTTTCTATATAGGTGTGTCTCCAGTGTTCATCAGTGTGTGGCTGGCAGAGATCATCATCCTCACATCACTGCTGGTGGGAGGGTATTACCTCTACATCAGAGACAACACATCACACACTACAGGTCAGAACACACACATACACACACACACACACACACACACACACACACACACACACACACATAATCATGGTCAGAACACACACAACTCCATCTTTTTTTCTTTCCAAGGTCCTGGTTATAGTTATTACATGTTTGGGCTCATATCAGGTACAGTCCTTATGGTACAGTCTGATTTGTCTCTTCTCTCCCAGGTGAGAGTGAGTATGAGATTGTGGAGCTCACTCAGACCTCCATGAGTCACAGGAGGAGGAGGACACCAGAGGAGGAGCAGATGCACTCACTCCCCATTGGCTCAGAGGAGATTTAGTGTCTCCCCATTGGCTCAGAGGAGATTTAGTCACTCCCCATTGGCTCAGAGGAGATTAGTCACTCCCCATTGGCTCAGTAGTTGTGCTCTGACTCACAATTGGCCCAGAAAAGAGGAGGACAACAGAAGAAATGACAAAGAAAAACCGAATTCCAAATAACCCAATGCAATGATTGTTGCCACTTGCCCCGTTTGTATTTCCTTCCCGCTACAGATTGTATTCAGACATTGTGGTGTTTAGCAAATCACAACCCTCTATCTGGACAAGGAGTTATTGGGCGGGCTTAGCGTTGTTTGAATCTCTTGTTTGTTACGCTGATTAGTTTTAGCCATTTTACTTGGCCAGACTATATACATCTATAGCCCTTTTCCCATTGCAACGCGGTATAACGCCGGGTCGTAATACCGTGTCTAACCCCGCGTCAAGCAATGGGAACGCAATTCTAACCCCTGCCCAAAGCCGTGTCGCTGGACTGTTCTGGGGGTTTGACCTAGAGGCACAAAGCGTAATACGTAACATGCAAAGTCGGGCGGGTTTAATGACGTAACCTATGCGCAGCTCTTTTTTCATCTGAACCACGTGAACTTGAGAATGTAAACAATCCATATGGAGGTCAAACTAGCAATTAAGCTAGGTTACAGGCAGCAATATAGGCAGCTAACTGGTAACTCAAGGCATTGCAAAACCAGTCATACAAACAGAAAGCAAACCCATGGAGAATAAACAAACACTTGGCTTGATCAACCATAAATCACATTATGACCGTCCCTAAGCCTATGCGCTGCTCTTTTTTCATCTGAACCACGTGAACTTGAGAATGTAAACAACAAATCCATACGGAGGTCAAACTAGCAATTAAGCTAGGTTACAGGCAGCAATAGGCAGCTAACTAACTCAAGGCATAGCAAAACCAGTCATACAAACAGAAAGCAAACCCATGGAGAATAAAAAACACTTGGCTTGATCAACCATAAATCACATTATGACCGTCCCTAAGCCTATGCGCTGCTCTTTTTTCATCTGAACCACATGAACTTGAGAATGTAAACAACAAATCCATAGCAATTAAGCTAGGTTACAGGCAGCAATAGGCAGCTAACTAACTCAAGGCATAGCAAAACCAGTCATACAAACAGAAAGCAAACCCATGAAGAATAAAAAACACTTGGCTTGATCAACCATAAATCACATTATGACCGTCCCTAAGCCTATGCGCTGCTCTTTTTACATCTGTGAACTTGAGAATGTAAACAACAAATCCATACCGTGGTCTAACTAGCAATTAAGCTACAGGCAGCAACAGGCAGCTAACCGGTCACGAAAAGCATAGGAAAACCGGTCATACAATCAGAAAGCAAACCCATGGAGAATGAACAACACTTGGCTTGATCAAATCACATTATGAAGCAGCTACTTTGACAGCTACTGTCACCGCAAGCTCACAATCTCGCACCACCACCAGCCTACTGTTATGATATGACCATCTCACAAACAAGCTCACAATCTAGTCAAAACCCACCAATTTAGCTTTAGAAATCCTCAATGATAGCAGCATTTATAGAAGTAGAAATCCACAAACCTACCTGTCCTTGTAAACTGCTCAAAAGGACCATGCTTTTTAATCCACAGAACCTGCTTGGATAACGTAGCCAGTCTTGCAGTTACCTGTCTGAAACGGTAGCCTAGCAATTTTCTTTTTTTTATTAGCCTAAGTGTTTAAATGTCAATGCCTGAACTCTGTTGCTGCTGTTGCTCTGTTGCTGTTAGTCACGCCCACTTCAGACGCGGGTTGTTGTCCGTTCCCATTGAACTCGCTTCGGCAAAAAGACTACCCCCGAGGTGGGTCGAAAAGCCGAGCCGAGTTGATGCGGCAATACGGCTCCTCAATGGGAACGGAACAGCGGGAGCGCGCTTGAGGCGTGTTTAACCCGCTATATTCCTCAATGGGAAAGGGGCTTATGAGATATTCTGGCTTGTTAAGCTATGTCAGATGAATTTAGATGGCCAATTAATAACTTGTTATTATTAGAATAATAAGAGATAATTGAATTGTCTGTAAATGCTGATACTTATAGCAGTGTGTGTGTGTGTGTGTGTGTGTGTCTGTGTTTGTGATGCTCATAGATGCATCAAAGTGTGTGATGGCCATTATTGTTGTGTTTGCAATTAAAGTTTTCTATTGACAAAAACGATTCTATTATTTTGATTTGAGATCCAGATTTCACACACACGCACGCACGCGGTCATAATAACCACAGTGCCAACCCAACCCAGATACACAAACAAAAACTTGTTTAGTTTTTTAACTCACAAACATTTTTTTATTTCATAATTACAAAGGACTGTTGTATGGGCAATGCCTAACATTTTCGTCATTGCCACCATTAACAGCTCATCAGGCAGTCATTCTGTACATTGTGATGTGAAATACTTTATTCTGAGTACATGGACCCTCTCCATAGACATTAGGAGTTTTAGCAGTGGATTCAAATGATCATTTATTTTGATCTATGTCAACCCCCTTTGGCTTTCATTATTACTTTTTTTGTCTTAAAATAGGTCTAGAGTATAGTCAATGTTGTATTGAAATAATATTAGCTGAAACATTTTAGTCGGACATCTGCAGTAAAATGATTTGACCTGAAGGAAAGTCTTTGGCGTAGGCACCAACCTCAGTCCAGCTCAGAAGTAGGCTAGAGTCTAGCCGCTAGGCCATTGCATATCCTGCTGGACGGCAGAAGTGCAGCCTAGTCCCGCACAGGAGGCCTGGACTAGCTGGAAAGCAGCAGAGAGGGTAAGAGAATTCAAACACAGTATTTTTAATGATGTCATGTTCATTTCTACTTTACTTCCCTTGTGAAACCATTTCAGAAATAGTCAAATGTCTGGCATGCACATACTGTATTAGGCGGAAATGACATTAGACACTGACTCCATATTGTTCAGTCCCAGCAGCATCTACAGTGCAGAGGATCCTACTGCAGTGAACTCATCTCCTGTCTTTTCTGGAGTTTTCTCAGACCTCCGTGTGTGGAAGACCTTTCAGCACACTCATCCAACACTCTCTCTCTCACGCGCACACACACACACACATGCAGGCTTATCTGCTGTTCCTGCTGATGGCTGCTGGAGTCTCCATAGGTGAGGTCATTTGGAACACCAGATGAGTTTTAGTTGTGTTTGATTAACTATAGAATTGCTCTAATTTGCATTACATATATCATAGCCAACTGTTATACTGTAGAAATTAATGATAACTAGATTGATAAATAAACATCACGTCTAAGACTATTAATTCTGCATGTAACTGAACTGAACCATCTGAACATGATTTACACATTTACCTTAATTGGTAACACTTTGCGGTAATGGTACATGAATTATCATTAATTCATGCATGAAATCATTGATGATTAATTCATGATTCATGCATTACTTCATCTCTGAATGTCTAATGACTCATCAGGAATTAACATGAATTCATTGTTTGTCATTAATGACCTCCAGCTGAAATAGCTCATGATCTTAAGCATTAATTACTGTGGGTATATCATCATGAGTCATGAATATAGAGTTGTGGGAACATAGGGCTGTGGCTGTGGGAACATAGACACGCTCCAGAGGGTAGGAAGGACAGGAGAGTGAGTATGATAGGACAAGCAATGAATGATGAAAGGAATCCCTTGAAGAAAAATGGGAACATAGAGTTGTGGGAATATTGGGCTGTAGGCAGGGGCGCTGCTAGAAATTTTGGGCCCTATGACAAAAAAATATTTTGGGCCCCTCAAATATGGATTATAATATTATTATTTTCTCTGGGCCCCCCTGTCAGTGCTGGGCCCTTGGAATCATCCTAACTTTTCCCCCCCTAACGGCGCCCCTGGCTGTAGGAACATAGAGTTGTGGGGATTTGGCTGTGGGAACATAGAGTTGTGGGAATATAGGGCTGTTGGAACATAGAGTTGTGGGAATATAGGGGTGTGGGAATATAGGGCTGTGGGAATATAGGGCTGTTGGAACATAGAGCTGTGGGAACATAGAGTTGTGGGAATATAGGGCTGTTGGAATATAGAGCTGTGGGAACATAGACACGCTCCAGAGGGTAGGAAGGACAGGAGAGTGAGTATGATTGGACAAGCAATGACTGATGAAAGGAATCTCCCTTGAAGACATAACGCTACAGCTTCCACTACTGCCAGGGTCTTACAAACTAACACACATTTGATCGCTTTGGTTGGTTTGGTTTGGAGGATTCTGAGAAACCACATCCCTTTTACAGGAAAAACAGAAATGCTAAATGCAGAAAGAGTTGCTCTCTCTCTCTCTCTCTCTCTCTCTCTCTCTCTCTCTCTCTCTCTCTCTCTCTCTCTCTCTCTCACACACACACACACACACACACACAAGGTTATTTTTGGTGGCTACATTAGTGCATTTTCATACTCTAGAGGGTTCAGAGTGATGGGTTGGTATTATACAGTATAACACATACTGTATATAGAGTAACTTTTCAAAAATGTATTTGATAACATCATTACTGATATCCTTAGTCCTCTCTGATCACTTTCGTTCATGTCCCAGACTTTAAAGCGTAGCTCCGGAGTAAGTTTATATTAAGCATAGCCCTGTTGCACGAGGCTTCTAACAGCACTAGATTTCGCATGGAATTAAATAATTTCAGACAGAATAGACAGAACGCGAACGCAATGGCGAACACCGGTACCGTTTTGGTTTTGAATTATCTGAGTTTCCATTCATTCAGTGCAAAGTGCTTGTTCGCTTCTGCGTTTGTGTTCGGTCTATGCTGTTCCAAATAATTTTGTTCAACTCGCTAACAAGTGCATTTAGCAGGCTCATTCAACAGGACTATGCTTGAAATCACTCCGGAGCAACGCTTTAAAGTTTACTTGGTTAGACCCCTCATTTACTTTTCATCCGCATCACCTGATAAAGATAAGACAAACAAATAATAATCATGCTTGTGTCAGTGAAAGAGCTGAACGCAGTGATTATGTTTTGTTTTTGTTTTTGTTTTTGTGACATCTGCTCTTCATCTGTGCAGTTCAACTCCATCTGTTTTTGTAATTTCACTGATCTGTGAGGAATTCTGTGCATAAGTTCTTGTATGGTAATTTCTATAAATAAATAATACATGAAAAAAAAAAAACCTCCATCTGTGCGTCCTGCAGGTGTGGGCTCCAAGTGCGATGCTACTCAGGATGCTACATGCTATGGGGCTCTGGGAGGACCTGTGTACCTGCAGCTGATGGGGAAAATCAAAGAGCATATACTAATGATTAAATATGAGGGGGAACCCGTTTTTAGATTCAGAAGATCCACGTTTACCTTCTATAAAGAGTTCAACACCCCATCATTCCGTCAGAGGTGGCAGTATGTTCCTGCCAACGGGACCCTGATTATAAACCCTGCAGAGAGGAGAGACTCAGGAACATACACAGTAGATATCTATAGCGAAGCATCAGCGGAATTATTGGGAGATCACACAGTCAAGTTGACCATTGAAGGTAAATCAGTTAATCCAGTGGCGATTCTAGACCAAATTTACAAGGTGGGGACAGTTTTTTTTCACAGGGACACGGGAGCCTACAAAACAGTAGGCTACCACTGAAATAAAATTCAGCATCAAATGATGACCTTCAAAATATTGTTGGTAGTGTGAACAATACGTGTAACACAACAGTGCAGGCAGTACTTGTCAATCAATCACGAATATGGAATTATTTAATACACATATTTAATGTGTGTAGTGAGGTAGTAGGAGGGTATGGGGGTCCTCCAACAAGAAATTTTTGACAAATAAGTTGCCATTTCCTGCAATCTGGCTATTTTAATAAGTTGTTAGATAGCTTCCCATAGCAATTAATTCAGTGTATTACCTAATGCAATACTTGCTTTTTGAGTGCTTCATGTGAGGTTATACTGACAATAATGACAATAGCAGCCTTTGCTGAGTGTGTCATTGTATTTGGTGGTCAGTCAGAATCAACAGTCTTTCTTACCATTAAAGGTGCCATGCCACACCACTACAGGAGTATTTAAATTGTTCTTTGAGGTCTACAAATAGGGTATGTGACTTCACTTGGACTGAGAACGGTCCAAGGAGACCGTAATGAGATCGTTTGCAGCCTGTAGGAATAGCCTTCGAAAATTTCATGCGGTTCTTCCGTTTTTTTTGCCACTGTTACAATGGGCTGCGCTCTGATTCGCTGCTGAAGCTCGACGTTGTAAAGCACATGGACGAATATTTACATTAGTTTTACTTGCGAATTGCGAGGTACAGAAAAAAAAACTTGGAATATTATCATGAAACCGAGAAAGAGGATATCTGCACCAACCTAGCTTGCAGATTGTAAACGGCCACTTTGCAATGGTAAGCTTAGGCTACTACATAGTCAGGATGTCACAGTAGCCAACATAATCAGATACTTATTGCAAGAGTAGCCTACATCCACAGTCAGATTACACTTACCAAGACTGTTGAATTCGCCAAGTTGACAAGTTGCCTGTTACCATTTCATGGATATTCCTTCTTTTTCGCGCGTATTTCAAGGGGCGGGCTTTAGTCAAATACAGGAGAGCATGGATTGGGCGATAATTCTCCTCAGTCAGCCAATGGCTGTAACGTTGTCTATACTACGTAGCACTGACCATGGATTCAAACTGACCTAATTTCTTTGCATATTTCTTTTAATAGGCTATTGCCTATAGCGAAGGCAGTATTACATTTTCACATGCACTGTGTAACTTGAGGTCATATAGAACTATTCTATACCAAAAGCAACAGGTAAAAACGGCTTTGTGTGGCGGGGCACCTTTAAACATCGGAAGAGGCTGCAGTAGGCTATCTTGTGTCTCTGAATCAGGACTAGCCTATTAGCCTATTAGCACAGGCAGTGGTAAAAGTGTGATGCCACAGGAGGGGGAACTGTGTTGACACAAAAAAATACCACATCCTGTTCAGCTATCATATCTTGTTGTTCTACTAAGCCTAGTACACTAAAAGTCATATGTATTTTTCCATTTTTGCAGATATCTTGCCATTAGAAGCATGCAAGATATATGAGTATTAATCTAGAGTATGTATTTTTTTTTTTACTGTAATTTATCTGAGGTGCTGGAACTGTGTTCCCCCCACTTTAACCCCTGGGCATAAGGCATAAATGTTTCAGTCATGCAATACCTGTCTGAAATAACCACTTCAGCCTAATATTGGAGGCTATAAACAGCTGTGCTTGGTGCAGTAGTGTCATTTCTACCTCACTGTAGATAAACAGATATGCTAGGCTATATGACTTCCACTGTTTTTGGAATGTAGCCTTGATATGGTTCATCAGAAGTAGCCTAGCCTACATGAATACAGAACTGTTTCCACGATACTTACTTAACAAGATCATGAATTAATCTGTAAATCATAGCAAGTAGCTCTTATATGTTCTTTCAAATTATATGTATATGGCAGTTGTAAGAGAAAAACTCTCCGAGTTAGGCCTATTAAACAAAGAAGAACCGATAGATTTGGAGCCAATATACAGGCACCGCGATCGCATTTAAATAATAGGGATAATTCATGGTTTCAGGGAAGTGGTATGGACATGTACCATGCGCCACACTCAGGCCTGTATTAAGACCATTTGGTGCCCCAGGGCAATTATACTATCAGAAATATTACTCATTACACAAATGCAGCCAAATTCACTTTGCATTCACAAAGCATTTTCATTAAGCAAAGAGAAACCAACTGTTTCCCTGCCAAAAATATCAGACAGAAGGGGTATTTCCCAAATAGGCTACTAGGCTAACTTATCCAATTAACATGACATGGCCTACATCTAACCTAGGCATATGTGCCTAGCCTATATTCAAGTGTGTCCAAAAAATATTTTAATCCTTATGTCATGTGGACATACTGGTTGCAGGCCGGATCGTGCATACATGTGGAAGAACTCAACTCTGATCAATGGGGGTGGGGGGGGGATAGGGGGGGGCATGTAATCTTGATTTATTTCTAACTTATAATAATTATTGTGAAATTAGTGTATTCAAAAATCTCATGTACAATATTTCAAAAATAATATAACAATTACGAAAAACATTTTAATCCTTGTGTCATTTGAATGCCTTCGAATTCAGTCTTGCTGAGGTGTAGTTTTCCGAAGCTCAACAAACTTTATACTTCCCACTGCTCGTCACAGCTGACAGCAGCTCCAGGCAGCAGATAGATGAGCATGTTGCGTTCTAATGGGTCTGTGCAGAGCGCTGCGTCACTTCTGATATTCGTATCAGCGTTTATGACCGTAAGAAATTAATCATTTTATTATCCGGTCAGCACAGGGGCCACAGCAGGAGCCAGAGTCAGTTCTGTAGGGGCATTGGCCCCTGTATGCCCCCGTCTAAAACCGCCTATGACTTAATCTCATCTCATATGTCTGCTATTAGATGCAACAGGTCCTGCATGGTCATGGCCAGAATGACACAGAATTACTGATTGTGTGTGTGTGATGTGAGCAGGGTAACAGTGGAAATCCACTGATCACGTCGAGTATAACCGGTGTCGCGATTTCAGTTCATTTCAATGGAGCAAGTCAAATCATCCCGCAAAGCACTTTGGGAAGGTAGCACGTTGAACCATCACGTCAAAAGTTAGGTTCTGCTGATTATGCAAATGAACCCGTCAAACGCAGCATTATTAGCCGATAATAGTACAGCGTCATGTTTGTGCTGTTGGAATCAACCAAACAGGAGCAGGTAAGAGCAGCTAACTGAAATTTGAAATGACGCATCTCTTGTAGGCTACACAACGCAGGGCAGGGGATTCGCGTTTTGCTACAAAAATGTTGACGTGGATCACTACCGTAAGGGGAAGCAGGGTTTACAGGAGTGTGTGGGTGGGGGTGCTGGCACATTTTTATGGCATTTTATCAAGTTGAGTTTTGTGTTGATGTGTTCACAGCCACCACTGCACCACCAACAACAACAGCCTCCACATTCAGTGTACCCATGGCAACCAACACTGCCGTATCCATGGCAACTAACAAGGCAACAACCAGTCAAGACTGTGACTGTGAACATGCTCAAACTGACTCCATAACCTGTAAGTTCTATTCACACCCACTGAGGAATTCACACACACACACACACACACACACACACACACACACACACACACACACACATCATCATCATCATAATCCTTTGTCTTTAGGTGTGTGTCCAGTGTTCATCAGTGTGTGGCACTACACACACACACACACACACACACACACACACACACACACTCATCTGTGTGTGTCCAGTGTGTGGCACTTACTCGCACACACACTTGTCTCTCATCATAATTTTCTTTCTGCAGGTGTGTCTCCAGTGTTCATCAGTGTGTGGCTGGCAGAGATCATCATCCTCACATCACTGCTAGTGGGAGGGTATTACCTCTACATCAGAAACAAGAGATTACACACTCCAGGTCAGAACACACACACACACACACACACACACACACACACACACACACTGCTGGTGGGAGGGTATTACCGCTACATCAGAAACAAGAGATTACACATTACAGGTCAGAACACACACACACACACACACACACACACACACACACACACACACACACACATCACTGCTGGTGGGAGGGTATTACCTCTACATCAGAAACAAGACACCACACACTCCAGGTCAGAACACACACACACACACACACACACACACACACACACACACACACACACATCACTGCTGGTGGGAGGGTATTACCTCTACATCAGAAACAACACATCACACACTACAGGTCAGAACACACACACGCACACACACACTATGATTAAGAACACACACACTCTCCTCTTGTAATGTCTTGCTGATATGTGCCAGCAGTTAGCAGTTGCTCCAGAGCTGATGTGATGTAATGTGTGTGTGTGTGTGTGTGTGTGTGTGTGTGTCTCTTCTCTCCCAGGTGAGGGTGAGTATGAGAATGTGGAGCTCACTCAGACCTCCAGGAGGAGGAGAACACCAGAGGAGGAGCAGATCTAGTGACTCCCTATTGGTCCAGAGGAGATTTAGTGAATCCCCATTGGCTCACAGGAAATTTACTGTATCCTAGAGTTTAGATTCTCTGCCCGAGCCTGAAGCCCGGCCCGAGCCCTACCCGAACTTGGGCCGGGCTCGGGCTGACATTTGCCGTCACTCTATCGGGCTCGGGCCGGGCCGGGCTCATGATCAATGTTCCATAAATAGGCCTATGCTTTATATATGTTTTTTTTATTTATTTATTTAGCCTATGGCGCTATATGGTGTGACACCCAATAAAGTTGTATGTATTATGGTTAAGTAACTCAGCAAAAAATGTTATCTAAGCCTAAACTGATTAATAGAAAAAATATGTTTGGACAGCTCTGCGCAGCGTTGAGCAGCACCTGTCAGCTGCGCTCTGTCGGCTACATCAGACCTATAACGTAATATAAAGCTTCTAATGTGATGGGGGAAAAATAAAATAAAATTAACCCAGTCCAGTGGAAAGCATAAGGAAACATCAAGTTTGTTTTGTCAGTAAAATCGTGCTTCTTTCGCGTGGGAACCGAAAGTGAAAGTGGATACATTTGGAGAAATTACGGTGTTTCTGAATACAATAGAGGTAAACGTTGCAGCGCACAACGCATTATAACCTCCATCTATTGCCAGAAAACTTCTGGTTATTAAAAAAAAATTCGTGGATTTGCCAGCATGACAGTCTATTGAATGAATGAGTAGCCTAGCCTATCTAATGTCAGTGAATGAGAGGTGCGTAGAGCTGTGTGTCAGCACAAGGTATGATAGAAAGACGTGGACCTCAACACAGACATGAAGTCTTGTCAACAGGCAATATGCTTCAAGAATATGCTGAACAAATGTCTGTAAATCAATCCGGAATTGTTGTTGAACATGCAGTTACAAAAGTAGGCCATTATTAGGGCTATTTAACATGTCGGGTTTAAATCGGTCTCGGGCTCATTATCACACGTTATCTCTCGGGCCGGGCCGGGCTTGGGCAGAAAATGATCGGTCTTCGGTAGGGTCGGGCTCAAATTTTTGGGCCCGATCTAAGCTCTACTGTATCCCCATTGGCTTAGAGGAGATGTAGTGAATTCCCATTGGCTCAGGAGTTGTGCTCTAAATCACTATTGGCCCAGATGCCCAGATGCTGGTTTTAACAGAAGTTTGGTCATTTTAAACTCATTCTTTACCAGTGCGCCGGAACCTCATTTCAGTCAATGTCTGTAAATGCTGATGTTCATTGATGCTTACAGCAGTGTGTTATGACCATTATTGTTGCTGTGTTTGCCATTAAAGTTTTTCTGTTGATATCATTTATTTATGAATTTGCTTTGGATACAAGGGTATACACACACACGTGTGTGTGTGTGGTCTAGATGCTTCACATTTTATTACCTCCGCCAAGGAGGTTATGTTTTGCTTGGCGTGTGTCTGTCTGTGTGTGAGGGTCTGTCTGTGAGCAGCATAACTCAAAAAGTACTGCACGGATTTGGATAAAATTTTGGGACAATGTGTGTATTGGTACAAGGAAGAACTGATTTTATTTCGGTGGCGATCGGTGACCCAGAACACCATCTGTTACCACATTGTCTTGGCGGAGGTCTGCGCTCTCGGAGCGCTTTTCTAGTTCTAGTTTATTTATAATGTTATCAATAATAACATATTGTTATGTAACTGATCCTTTTCATATCACCCAGAGGCTCTGCTGTAATGATGCCTGCAGACATATACATTCATAAGGCGCCACCTTGTGGATATAATTGGCATGACATATATCTAACACCAACACTCACCAACACTGCATACTGCAGCATGAGATCTCCTGTATGCAAATTTGACCTCAGCACAGGCTTCTCACCGACATATTTTTGGAGACACACACACACGGTCATAATAACCACAGTGGCAACCCAACCCAGATACACAAACAAAAAGTTGTGAAGTATTTAACTCACCAACATTTTTTTTTACAAATGACTATATGGACAGTGTCTATCTAACTTGACATTTCACCATTGCCACCATTAACAACTGATCATGCACACTGCACTGTGATGGATTGTACAGCATTGTGATGTGCAAAACTTCTCGGTCCGACCCCTTTGGCTTTCATTTTCAAACTAGTTTGTTGTCTTAAAATAGTACTATAGTCAATTTTGTGTTGTTCAATCAGAGAGAATCAGAGGCAGAAATAATATTAGCTGAAACTTTTAGTCAGACATCTGCAGTAAAACTATTTGACCTGAAGGAAAGTCTTTGGCGTAGGCACCCTCCTCAGTCCAGCTCAGAGGTAGGCTAGAGTTAGCCTGACATAGCCCATAGCCCATAACACCAATGTTCATCCATATCGGCCCTGGCATTTCAAACAATACCAGCCCACCATACTGGTCAGACCATTAGAAAATAAGGCTATGATTACAGTTACAGTGAGAATGTCAGGGCCGTCGGCTCAAATAGTGTGGCGGCCCACCGGGCATTTCGTACCATATTGCCAGTCCACCCCTGCGGGGGACGGTCTTCATGGGCGTGTTTACATCGGTAGAGAGACTCCCGGCCAATAAGCGAAGCTGATTAGACGAGCTGTCCAATTGTTTCAAACCA
The DNA here is from genome assembly GCA_027497455.2 of Sardinella longiceps. Taxonomy (NCBI): domain Eukaryota; kingdom Metazoa; phylum Chordata; class Actinopteri; order Clupeiformes; family Clupeidae; genus Sardinella; species Sardinella longiceps. The sequence continues at coordinate 9,357,525 of JAODXP020000010.1, read as the reverse complement.
GAACTGAATGCCCCCCCCCAACATCCAGACCATGAATAAGGATGAACAGCAGTATTATGGTTTGGCTATGTCAGGCTAGGCTAGAGTCTAGCCGCTAGACCATTGCATGTCCTGAGGCGCAGCCTCAGCCTTAGAACAACTGGAGCTGGAAAATAGAAAGCAGCGGAGCGAGCCTGGGATTCAAACACATTATTGTATTGTAATGATGTCATGTTCATTTCTACTTAACTGTACTTCCCTTGTGAAACGTCTTGCATGCACATATTATGCGGAAATGACATTAGATGCTGACTTGTAGCCCAGCAGCCCAGCCCAGTTAAGCCCAGACCCAGCAGCATCTACAGAGGATCCTCCTGCTGTGACCATCGCCTGTCTTTTCTGGAGTTTTCTCAGACCTCCGTGTGTGGAAGACCTTTCAGCACACTCATCCAACACTCTCTCTCTCACACGCACACACACACACACACACACACACACATGCAGGCTTATCTGCTGTTCTTACTGATGGCTGCTGGAGTCTCCATAGGTGAGGTCATTTGGAACACCAGGTGTGTTGCTCTAATTTGCATTAAGTATACTTGCCTACTGTTATACTGTAGATAAAATGATAACTAGATTAATACATAAACATCAAGTCTAAGACTATTCATTCTGCATGTAATTGAACACCCACATTTAATTGCTGTGGTTGGTTTGGATGATTCTGACAAACCACATTCCTATTAGAGGAAAAACAGAAACCTACTTTCAGAAAGCAGTGCTTGAGTGCTCTCTGAACAGATCACTTTTTACCGACTTTACCTTTCATCTGATGAAGACAAATTAATAACTAGAAAAGCACTTGTAGAGCACAGACCTTCGCCAAGGCAATGTGGTCACAGACACAATATAAATTCCAGATGGTGTTCTGGATAACCAATCACCACCAAAATTGAATCAGTTGTTACTCGTCCCAATACACAGGTTGTCTGAATATCTCATCCAAATCTGTGCAGTACCTTTGAGTTATTTCGTACACAGACAGAGACAGACGCTGGTGAAAAAATAACCGTACTGTAATAGTCATGCTTGTGTCAGTGAAAGAGCAGTTAGCAGTTGTTTCAGCTTTGAGACTGGAGTGATTTAAAGAGTTTATTCAGCTTTGACACTCTGGAGTGATTTAAAGAGTTGTTTCAGCTTTGAGACTCTGAAGTGATGTGATGATGACTGTTCCCCTGGCTATAGTTGGGCTCATATCAGATACAGTCTCTTCTCTAGCCTGACATAGCCCATAATACTTCTGTTCATCCGTATTCATGGTCTGGAGGTTCTTTAACCTGACATAGCCCATAGCCCATAATACTGCTGTTCATCCGTATTCATGGTCTGGAGGTTCTTTAACCTGACATAGCCCGTAGCCCATAATACTGCTGTTCATCCGTATTCATGGTCTGGAGGTTCTTTAACCTGACATAGCCCGTAGCCCATAATACTTCTGTTCATCCGTATTCATGGTCTGGAGGTTCTTTAACCTGACATAGCCCGTAGCCCATAATACTTCTGTTCATCCGTATTCATGGTCTGGAGGTGCTTTAACCTGACATAGCCCGTAGCCCATAATACTTCTGTTCATCCGTATTCATGGTCTGGAGGTTCTTTAACCTGACACGATTATTCTCCGGGGGGGAGGGCATTCACTTCTGGTTTGAAACGATTGGACAGCTCGTCTAATTAGCTTCGCTTATTGGTCAGTTGTCTCTCTACCGATGTAAACACGCCCATGAAGGCCGTCCCCAGACCATGAATACAGATGAACATTCGTATTTTGGGCGGGCTATGTCAGGCTATCTCTTCTACCCCAGGTGAGGGTGAATATTAACCTGACTGTCGCCATCTGGTATTCAAAATACCATCTGGGGCGGAACCAAAACCAAAACGATTTCGACGGAGAGTTTTTTTCTTAAAAATCTTGCATGTGATTGGACACAGAGTATGTCCGTCGTCTTGACTGACGCGCCCTTTCAACCACTCACGTTAAACTGTTGTAACGTCATTTCACTGCGACAGACGGAAAATGAGTACTCTACCCCATCTGATAAATTAAACTTTTGCCAAATCCGGTCGGAAGTAGAGCAAAAACATCATTGCCACCGACAAACGATTCCAATGCCGTCCTCTGTTCGTCTTTTAAAGAATGCACACGCGGTAGTTTTGACAAAACATTGGAAATAGCAGAATGGATATCGACCCTGGGATTCCTAGCGCACGCCGCCATCGTTGTTTTCTCTCCTGACCTGGGCCCGACTACAACCGCCGTCGCTCCCTTGATTGCGTCACACCACCCACCCATGGAAAAACCCACCCGGCAACTCTGATTGGCTCATTCGTTTCGAAGTGAGACTGAAGCTCACGGCACTCAGATGGATGCGGGGAGGTAACCGCAACGCCCTCTAGCGTGTAGTTTAGCGAAACGCATCCAGATGATGACAATCAGGTTAGGTGAATATCAGAATGTGTTTGATGTTTTATGTGTGTGTGTGTGTGTGTGTGTGTGTGTATGTGTGTGTGTGTCGGGTGGGGGGGCGCAAGATGGATGGAGGGCAGCCTAAGGTAGCCTTTTCACAGGTGACCCTCCCCTTGGTCTATTCAATGTGGTTGATGCGAACAAGGTCAATGGCCGGAATCTCAGATGGAATCGTGGAGAGAGATGAAGATCTAATCTAAATTTAAAGACATGGGATCATAGGATTTCCTTTTGAGAAAGATCTTAGGCCCTGACCAGAGTAACCCTGACAAATGAAAAATGCACATTCACAATGAAAATTATCTCCATCCACAGTAGTAGTTTTCAGAATGTTTTTGAATCCACATTCCATATAATTTTTGTATTCATCCACCTCAGCAATCGTTTTTGAAAAGCATCGTTTTCAGTTTCAGAATCTGCCATTCTAATGTGGACGGATGAATAAAACCTGTGTTATTGTGAACATGCCAATATGGGAAAATATATTGCTGTGGGAAAACAGGGTCTATTTTTCAAAAGAGTAATGTGGGACCATTGGGGCTGTAGGAACATAGAGATGACCCCATATTGAGAATCTGACACACAATCATGGTCAGAACACACACACATCTCCATCTTCTCCTATCTCTTTCTGAGGTCCTGGTTTTAGTTATTACATGTTTGGGCTCATGTCAGGTACAGTCTGATGTGTCTCTTCTCCCTCAGGTGAGAGTGAGTTAACAGAGTGTGTGTGTGTATCTTCTCCCCAGGTGAGAGTGAGTATGAGAATGTGGAGTTCACTCAGACCTCCATGAGTCACAGGAGGAGGAGGACACCAGAGGAGGAACAGATGTACTCACTCCCCATTGGCTCAGAGGAGGAGCACTGACTGCCCATTGGCTCAGAGGAGGAGCACTGACTGCCCATTGGCTCAGAGGAGGAGCACTGACTGCCCATTGGCTCAGAGGAGGAGTAGTGGCTTCCCATTGGCTCAAAGGAAGTGCACTGACTCCCCATTGGTTCACAGGAGATTTAATAACTCACCATTGACTCAAAGGAAGTGCAGTGCAGAGATGGCAAAACTACACACTTCCATTCAAGCCATTTACATGATGGCAGAAGGCTTTGGGTCTGCTCAAAATAAAGTTGTCTGATTATCCAATTTGTCCTCTTCATGATTACCCAGAGACTATGCATTACTGTTACTGTAATATTGAGTTCTGTGTGTGTTCTGCCACCATGTGGATGTTATGGGTAAGACACAGATCTCACACTAATCACTCATAATGGATCATGATGGATGTGAGCTCCCTTAGTCAAGTACCTCAGTCCTATCCATGATTACCCATACACTCATGATTACCCACATACTCGGTAACACTAATGATACATTTGCACAGAAATACACAGAATATACTGCAGTGATTGTATCAAAACTGTGATTTGAGGTTTAGCCTGGGATGGGCATCAAAGTTTGCACTCAGTTGTTTATAATCTTATTGAGCTGGCAAAAACACGCAGTTTGTCTCTAATAGAAAACTGCCAAAGAAAGAGGAAATCATTCATTTTAGCCTACTTTGGTTTTCTTGAAATAGCTGTAATAACACGCCTACTTTGGTTTACTTGAGTGCACCTTTCTCCCTCACTGTCATAAGCACTTGTGATAATGCCTTATTTTATGTAAATCTATAGCTGAAGTGGTAACAACATTTGTTGTCTTTGTGATGCGGTGCTCAATGGTGTTTTTTGACCCCAACAGCACCTTCCAGGCAGCACAGCATAAAAGGCACTACCTTTACCCTATTCCTAACCCTAACCCCCTCAACCCTAAACTGAGGGAAGTCGTGCCTTGAAGGCAGCGCTGCCTGGAAGTCACCGTTGAGGACACAAAAAACACCAAAGACTGTGATGCAGTAGGTAGGCCTGTGAACTCCATTAGCGTATGTAACCAGTGGCGGTCCACACCGCACACGGGTATCGAACCCGCCACCCCGCAAGCTACAAACTCCCGGCGTGGGAGTGGAACGCTCTAACCAACTGAGCTAAAAGGCCGAGCTTCTAACTCAGCGTGTTAGAAGCGCCCATGGAATTGGGTGATGAGGATTTACACACTACCACCGAGCTAGCTGTGCTAGATGGCCTCCGTTACACGTATATAAAACTGGCACAGTCTGGGGTAGGGCAGCATCTGACGTGAGTGAGGTAATGGAAGTCACCGTTGAGGACACAAAAACCACCAAAGACCGTGATGCGGTAAGCCTGTGAACTACATTAGCGTATTTAAAACTGGCACAGTCTGGGGTAGGGCAGACTAATCAGGTTAATAGAAAAGTTTCCAGAGAAAGAGGAAATCATTTTAGCCTACTTTGGTTTCCTTGACGTTCATACTGTAGCTGTAGTCCACATTATCAGGGTGAGCTCTGCATGTGTTTATTAGACGTGTTGAATAGTGCAGCAACGCAACTGATAAAATAATAATAAACATAACAATAATAAGTAGAAAAGCAGCGCAGACCTCCGCCAAGGCAATGTGGTCACAGACACAATATGAAATCCAGACTGTGTTCTGGATCACCGATCACCACCAAAATTGAACCAGTTCTTACTTGGCCCAATACAGACTTTGTATGAAAATTGAATCCATATCCGTCGAGTACTTTTCGAGTTATGTTGTACGCAGACAGATAATACAAGTGGGCTGAAATAAATCAACTGGATGCAAGTCAAGGACATAAAGAAACACAAAGTAAAACCTCCGTAGTGTTGCTCTGGAGAAACACTAAGCAGTCTGACTAGCGCATCTGGGCAGAGACGGAGGAAATGCAAGAGTCATGTTATGGCTCACGGCAAAGTGTCACAAAGGGCAGCTCTGGATCTGAATAGAAAAATGTGAGCCGAAATGTGACTAAAACCAGCAAATGAATAATCAATCCTGCATAGGAAGGCCTTTAACTCCACATCCTAGCACCATGCGATGGCTCATGAATTAGGGTGGGCTACAGTCAGTCTTCATTAGTCCTCACTACAAGTGTCCAGCAGTCAAACTACAGGTTAGAAAGAACTTTAAAAGTTTGGTTAACACTTTAATTTAAGGTCTTTACATAAAAATGGCACATACCATTGTTGACACTTCATGCCTGTTGTCAATACCTCAAACAGTTTCAATTTTGCATTACAAACAGACACATTATGACAAAAGTTATAAACAAAAAAACGTGTTATTATAACGTTCATGACACAAGTTGTGTACATATACTATTTCAAATAAAGTTTTACCCATTGGTTTTACCAAAGTTTGTCATTTCGCCAGAACAAGTTACTGGATCCACAACATAGACCTCCAGCTTACTAAAGTCACAGTGGTCAGAGACTCCAGGCCTTTTCAAAGACTAATGGGTGATGTAGGGTTGTGGTTAAAGGCCTTCACACAGTTACCAAGACAACTAGATAAAGATTGTATACACTAGGCGCCATATTTGAGCTGTTTGAGGTTTTGCATGTTCTTAAGTAGCATCAACTTCTCCTTACGCTTGAAAAGATTTGACTGAGGTGTCATTCACAGGAAATGAACATGTATGGTTTAAGTTCTCTTTTCCAGTCACATTTACTATATAGCCAAATTAGCCATACAGAGCAAATAATATATCACTCACACGATTGAGTTCTGCATGTTACTTTGCAACTACTGAATAGCAGCCATGGAGACTCTAAATTCTTCTAGCTCAAATAGCACCAACTTCTCAGTGGTCAACAAAGTGGGCATTGGATTGTTGGGTTTTTGTTTTCTGCTCGGTGTTCCTGAAAACATAGCAGTTTTGGTGCTGATATTCCACCACTTAAAGAGGGACAACTTTACCCTGTTTCTGATGTTGAGTCTGGCTTCTTCTGATATACTACTTCTGATCACCATACCTGGCTGGTTTTCTTATTGGACGTTTGACTTGGAGCTGAGCCAAGCTTCCTGCAGGTTCCTCTTCTTCCTCGTCTTCTGCAGCATGTACTCAGGTGTGTTCACTGTGACGCTGATGAGCGTCCAGAGGTACCTGATGGTTCTTCATCGGAACCAGTGGGTCAAGCTGGGCAGGAAAGGAGAAAGACTTCTGCTTGTCTGTTTATGGATACTTGCATTTCTTCTCGCCAATATGTCAGCCCTTAAATCAGGCACAGTGTACGTAGGACAGAGGCAGAAATGCTGGATTATATCAAGGTTTGACCAAAAGACTTTAGCTTATCTTTTGTGTGAGACTCTGTTGGGATTTGTTATTCCATTGTGCGTCATCGCAACGTCTTACTACCGGCTCCACAAGAAGGTCAACCAGACGGCCTTCTTCAATGACCAGAGACTGACCAGATTGGTGACTACCATTGTGGTGACTTTTGTGGTTATTTGGTCACCTGCTCATATAATCAATGTTGTGCAAATCCTGGCTATTGCTCTCAAATCAGCCAATCCTTCTGTCTCAGGACAACTTGTTAGTTTTTGGAATGTAAGCTCAAATGTTGTGAACAGCTTCACTTGTCTCAACTGTTGTATGAACCCACTTCTGTACGCTTATAGACTGAGACAGGTCCTTCAACACGCTGGGAAATCAGAGAGTGTAGTGGACCACAGGAGCCAGGCCACTGAAGTGTGATGTCTTCCGCAGTGGGACCACCCTCTTCCAGATTGGATATGATTAAATCGTAAAGAAACAAATAAAAAAGACGAATAAGTCCTGTTTAGGTTAAATATTTGTATACCCTGTTAAGAAAGTAGCATGTAGATCCCTTTATTGTCTGTGTGCCAACATTCTAAAGACTAGTACCGATGCTATCAGAACCAATATAAAACTGTTAGTCTGTTTTCAGCACTGTCTTTTAATGCTTTATCAACAAGTAATCCTACATTTAATAATTTTGGTGTAATCGATCAGATATATTAAATGATACAGAACTACAGTAGCAATCCTCTGTGCCTTTCAGTGTTTAAAAAGTGTTATAAACATAACATAACGAAGATCTCAGATTCAAAAGCTTATATTATTATACTTCATCAAAAAAAAAGCTTTATCCTGGGAAACCAGCTAGTAATGTCACCTCGTGTTGTCAACTGACAAACTAGTGGGTTATTCAGTTGTGAGCTGGGCGTTTAGCTGTAGGTTTGATTAAAATATTTTTTTTTCTGTGTTCAGTTAGATACATCTAACTGTGATCAGATCAGCAATCAATGACAGATCGTGAATTCTGGGCCTTTAAAGGGTCTTTAAAGCTTTTATTGTATTGTTCCTCAACAAATATCATTGACTTGTATACTTTGCATTTCACAGAATCATAGGCAATGTTTTTTGTTTGTTTTGTTTTTTAATGACGAATAAACCATTAATTGACATTGAATACATAAAAACATGGCAGGACTCTGGCCTGTCTCTATCTGGTCTCCAAGGTGATTTGCTAACTGCACTGATTAAGTTAAGTGTTAAGTGATCAGGATTGACGACTGATAGTACATGTCCACAAGATAGTACATACTGATAGTACATACTGAAGCGGACAAGGGAGATTCTTACTGTAAATGAGCCAGGACCAGTCATCGGAATTTTGGTGTCAACCATACTATTATATAGCCAGGCGAACGCCACCTACTGGCTCCGCTCAATTCATTTTCTTCCTCCAGATAGTCAGGAAGAGCATAATGCAGTTTTGTGTTCTCCTACACTGATCTGTGTTATAACAAACATTTTTACATGTTGTATGCAAACTGTAGCCAAATGTTTCAAAACTTTGCATAGCGCGTAGCGCCCTCTAGAGAGGAAACGATTGCCAATGGAGATGTTTCAGACGCTTTGCACGAAGTGAAACCAGATGGTTACTAATTACTGCATATGCTCATCTGCTCTTAGAGACCCCTACCACACACACACACATACACACACATACACACACACACACACACCTGCAGCGCTATTACTGCATATGCTCATCTGCTCTTAGAAAGAGGTGCTGTAGCTCAATTAGAGCTTGAAACGGGCCTTAAAACTAAGACCCGAACCGGCCCCAGCCCGAGAGAACTCCACCCGAGCCCGCCCCGGCCCGTATGATTGACAGCTTCATAGAGCCCGAACCCGTTTGCAACCCGACATTTTTCAATTGTGCGCATATCAAAGCAGTCAACAATGAGTCATTTTTGCTGAACATTTCTACGTTTTTTATTCAGATTAGTTAGCCTACAGATGTCAGAAGTTCAAGAACTTCAAGGCTAAAATAAATGATCTGCCCAAAGTTAAAAGAAAAATAACCAGTTGTCTTGCTGTCATAGCCTACTTTAACATCACGTCGCACTTCTTGCATTTGACATGCCCCACTGCCTCGTTTTTCTCATTGTGAACGTGCTCAAAATGTTTCCACACCTCCGACCTCGCATTTACTGGCTCGACCAACATGAATTCGCCAAGGGCTAATCTCCGTTTAACTTCTTCTACATCCATTTTGCATCTACTAACGAATGCCTGTAGATCGAACGTTAGGCGTATCATGTGATCGCATATTTGCCGCGCATCGGCTTTCAGCCCGAGCCCGAGCCGGGCCCGCTTGGAATATTGAAATTAGACCCCGAACCGGCCCGAACCCGGCAGGTCCTGTTGGGCCCCGTCGGGTTCGGGCAAATATTTCCAGCTCTAAGCTCAATGGTGTTTTTGCCCCCAATGGCACCTTCCAGGCAGCACAGCCTAAAAGGCACTACCCTTACCCTATTCCTAACCCTAACCCCCTGTGTGTGTGTGTGTGTGTGTGTGTGTGTGTTTCCTAAAAGGCACTACCCTTACCCTATTCCTAACCCTAACCCCCTCAACCCTCATCCTAACCCTAACCCTACCCTTACCCTATTCCTAACCCTAACCCCCTCAACCCTCATCCTAACCCTAAACTGAGTGGAGTAGTGCCTTGAAGGCAGTGCTGCCTGGAAGGCACCGTTGAGGGCAAAAAATACCAAAGACCGGTGCTGTACTGCCAATCTGCATGGTGTGCAGAGTTAGTCACAAGGTGGCAGCATAGTGTTGTTACGCAAGCATTAGATTGACAGACTAACACACTACTATGAGTTAGTCACAAGGTGGCAGCATAGGATGTTTACTAGTGCTGCCAAGCGATTAAAATATTTAATCGCGATTAATCGCATTTTTGCCGTAGTTAACTCATAATTAATCGTGATTAATCGCAAATTTCTTTCTATTCTAAATGTCCCTCGATTTCTTTTTGTCCCATTTTTATTTATTTATTTTCATTTTAATGCTGTTATCAACATTCATTGGTGGGGGTGAATACCAATTTAAAATAAAAGAAAACCTAGTTACAGCATCAGAAATTATTAACATGTTCAAGTACTGCCAGAGAGATGTTGATGTCTTTTATGTTGCTAGTTCACAAGTTTATATAAAAAAAAAAAAACTGGATGGTGGCCCTTTAAATTATACTAACCTATATTTTAAAGAGGCTCAATGAAAATATGGCATTATGGTCTACATGAGTAAACCTACATTGCATGAGCATACCTTTATGCATTTTGCCATATTGGCAATTGCCCTGCAAGAAGCTCTCATTTTAGTGACAAGGTCATACGTTCAGAATCAGGTAGGCTATATGCGTTTCGTTTGCACAAATCCTCTCTCTCAGTTGCGCTCCAACTTGTTTCACCTCGCTCACTCGAGCTGCAATTTTGAAACTGATATTAGCCTATTTGCGGGGTATTCAGTTCAAGAGAAGGAATTTCTAAGTGACAACATTAATCCTCTAGCTAGTTAACAACCTAATGTGAACATGCGAGTGAGCGTCAACGATTGTGTCGGTAAAACATTTGTTTTCACTGACATCAAATGACGCTCACAAACATTCTCTCTCAGTTGCGCTCCGACCTGTTTCACCTCTCTCACTCGCGCTGCAATTTTGAAACTGATATTAGCCTATTTGCGGGGTATTCAGTTCAAGAGAAGGGATTTCTAAGTGACAACATCAATCCTCTAGGTAATTAACAACCTAAATATGCGAACATGCGAGTGAACGTCAACGATTGTGTCAGTAAAATATTTGTTTTCACTGACATCGGAGCAGCAGAGCAGAGTGCAGACACCCGTGCCGTGTGTGCAGTGCGTGTGTAGGATACTGTAATGAGTAGCCTAGGTTCTAGGGTAAGCAGTAGGCCTACTTCAAGCCTAATAGCCTACAAACACAGGACATACTGAAACGTCGGGAGGTGTTGGAATGTCGGAGATATTTTTTTTCACATTCCATTGATAATGGCGGGTCAAATGCGTTAATCGCGCGTTAAAAAAATTGACGGCGTTAAAATGGGTTTGCGTTAACGCCGTTATTAACGCGTTAAACTGACAGCACTAATGTTTACACAAGCATTAGATTGACAGACTAACACACTACTATGTTATACTCAGTTTCCCATGAAGATGGCTTCATTCAGAAAACTTTAGCTTGATGTTTTAAAGTAATATGCCACCTTTTAGGCTAATTGATTTTTTTTTATTTAAGTTGATGCTTTTGGATTCAGGTTATAATTGAATCCTTTGGAATTAACTATCATCTTGCTTAAAAACTTTTTATTTAATGATGCATTAGCACATATTCACATGATGCATTGCAGCATAATTTTTTATTTAATGATGCATTAGCACATATTCACATGATGCATTGCAGCATAACATAGTGAATATATGATAATAAAAGTGTTACTTTACTTCAGGGTACACAATAATTCTAAATAAAAATGTATGGTAGTTGGAGATGAATACATCATGTGATGACAGATACACACACACACACACGACTGCACACATCATGCAAGTTTCCTAATGAGGTTTGTTGAGAGGTGTATTCACACGAAGACATAATCTTTACTTTATTTTGAATCTATCATGAATTCACCACTTTATCATTTGGACTTGTGCTTAAGTTGCTCATTAGTTATGACAGCCAGTAACATTGTAACATTATTTAGAACAAAGGAAAAGACACTGATATGACAAAATCCATGGTATTTAATGAGAAAGTGAACATGATTTTTTTTTATTTATTTATTTAGTACTGCCCAGTGTTGTATAGTAACTAAGTGAAAATACTTAAGTATGTTTTTGGAGTATCTACTGTGCTTTACTTGAGTTGTTAAAAATCTGTCAACTTTTACTTTTACTTCACTACATTTCCTGAGAAAATTCCATACTTTTACTCCACTACATTTTCAATTGGCAGTATAGTTACAAAGTATCAGCTGAAATTGCATTTCGTGGTCAACTGAGTGACTGCAACAAGGCTTTGTATTCGAGATGCACACTTCAATGTTTAAAATGTTGTCATTCTTTTTCCAGTGGGCACTCAGCGACCTTGAACAATAGGGCTATGGATTGATTCAGTGACCTTGAACAATAGGGCTATGGATTGATTCATACCATATTCCTCCTTTAATGAACAATCTGTTTGCACTTGTTCACTGACAAATTGTTGTAAAAGTTAAGTTGTTTTTTTTTTTTTGCTTACTTGTACTTTTACTTTCATTACTTTGTAACAATTCGCCCTTAAATTGCTCAAGGAAAAAAGTCATACGCTATTTATGTCGCGGGCGGATCTGATCTGCAGAAGCGGTAACGTTAACCCTCCTGCGTCCCTCAAATCTTACTCACACCCTTTATCCTTGGGGTCAATTTGACCCCAGCTAAATGAATCCTCAAAAAATAATAACAATTTATATTGTTACCTGTTTTTTTTTTTTGTAACAGGCACTTTTTTGTAACAGACAGTTTGATGTCTAATAAACACAACCTAATGCCCTACAATAGAAAGCCACCCTCACACATGCCTCTTTGTGAACCCAGAATAACTGGTGCGCGAATATAGCAAATTATAGTCTAAATATGGTCTAAAAATCACCAAACTCCCTCAGAATGTGAAAGAACTATGATTTTTAGTGTTGAAATGGCTTTATATAACTCCTTAGCACATATTTGGTTTATCTGTAACACTTGGAATGAAAAACTTTTTCTGTTATTAGCAATAATATGAAAAAAAGTCACACGCATGGTCCTTTGGGGTCAAATTGACCCCAAGCTGACGATACCAATAAACAAAGACAGTTTCAAAGCTCAAATATTGTTTTTATGTGTTGAATATAGCTGGCATCATATCTGATGGGGTGTGGGACCATTCTGACAACATTGGTAGCACTAGCTTAAGTTAGCTCAATTAGCTAGGTAGCTAAATCAATCTGGGGTCAAATTGACCCCAAGGATCATCTGTGTATACATTTTTTGTACAGGACACTCAAAACATATTATTGTACAAATTTCATGCCTAGTCTACTGTCCCCATCAAATGAGGAAAAAAGTCATGAAATATGAGGCCAAAAGAAAAAAGTTAAATATATATTTTATGATGTTAAACGTTGCTTTGGGGTCAAATTGACCCCAAGGATCACAGGAGGGTTAAAGCAGGCTCAGTAGTAAGTTAGTCAATGGACTTATTAAATTAATTGCGCTCTAAGCGCGGCATTAACACTCAACTCTCCAAATCTGTAACTTAACCATGAATAATATCTTATCGAAGAAATATGCAGGAGACAAAAGATAAAGTTTGTGAAGCTATAATTCAGAAGCAAAGCGCTGACCGCTCAAACAAGGAAGTTTTATGACGGTGAATGCCGACACTTCTTATCACCGTGCAACCCACACAAATAACACACTTGAAACCCCGAAAGTCCAATTCCCTATAAGTCCCAAAGTCAAAGTCTATTGTGATCCCGACCGATCGTTGTTAGGATCCCAAAACAAAAAGAAAACATGCGCGTAATGGAGAGATACGAGGTCCGTCGAGTAGCCGCTTCCAAATAAAAAGGAAAGCGCAATCTCGCCAGAATGACGCGTCCAGAGAACATGTTCCAGTACTTGCCGTAATCCACAAGATTCGTAGGTATATAAAATAAAAAAATAATTCCCACGAGAAGTACGGTAGTCCAAGTTGGAATCTCCGGCGTCTCTCGTTTACCTGCGGGTTGGCCTCCTCCGGTGAACTCGCGTCACCCCAGGTAACCACTAATTCCAACTCCCCGCCCCACGGAAAGTGTATGTGTATTTAAAGGTATCTCGTCCCAATTACCTGCGTCATACATAATGGCAATTGCCTACAAGTTTAACATGGCAACATAATTAAACAAGAATCAAAATAAACATTCTTAAACATTAAGTCATGTAAAAAAAGGTGGACTTATTGGCGACCTTTACAACTTGAGTAAATTTAATTAAAGATTACTTCTCGTACTTAAGTACAGTAAAGACATGATACTTTTAAAATTTCAATTGAGTAACATGCTAGCCAGTGACTTGTACTTCTACCAAAGTACTTTTGTTTGCTGGGTATCCATACTTTTACTCAAGTGGGACTTTTGAATAGCCTACTTAATACAACACTGATACTGCCTGACAAACATTAAAACAATGCTTACCAACTCAGAGTTAGTTAATGCTTAACTAATGCTAATTTGGGTAACATTATTAAAAAGTGTTCCAGTGCTACTGCAAGTCTTTTAGGATATAGGATAAGATGGCAGTTGGGCATGAAGGAAATGAGCTAGGAACAGAATTGAGTGGAGCGTCCTGTTGCAAATTTGAGCAGGAGGGGTAGAACAGTGTCATGAGAGCTTAATGGTGTTTTTTGCCCCCAACGGCACCTTCCAGGCAACACAACCTTAACCTAGCCCTAACCCACTAAACCCTCATCCTCCTAACGCTAAATTGTGGGGAGTAGTGCCTTGAGGGTAGCGCTGCCTGGAAGGCTTCGTTGAAGACAAAAAATACCAAAGACCCATCAGCTCATGAGAGGGGAGCAGAAATTCTGACCACATCAGCTCTGCAGATGGCCACTTCCTGTCTGAGAGGCACCAGACACACACCTATGTTCTCTCACTCAGTTTGTCGAAGACTGCTGTAATTGAAAGCATACAGAAGAGGATTTACACAGCTATTGATGAAAATGAAGCTCTTTACAATGGGTCTACTCACTTTCTGAAAGGCCAGTAGTTTCTCAAATAAAACTCTATTTTGTGATTTAATTGAGATGGCAAAGACTTCCATCAGGCTGACAAACTGACAAGGAGTCCACAGTATGAGGAAAGTCACCACAATGCTGGTGATCAGCCTAGTTAGCTTCTGGCTGGAGAAGAAAGCAGTTTGGTTCACTCTCTTGTGAAGACAGCAGTAAGATGTCATGATGATGGACAACGGGATAATAAAAGTCATCAGAATCTCAGAGAGAAGTATGGCCATCCTATTCTCATCTGACATTTGGATTCTCCAGCACAGCTGCCTGGATCTCGACGCATCCCTTATCACATCATGAGTGCAAGCAGCCACAACAGAGGACAGACCTGCTGTTGCCCACAAGACGAGGAGTAAAGCCTTCTCTCCTCTCTGGCCCAGCTTGACCCACTTGTTGGGGTGGAGAACAAACACATAGCGATGCACGCTAATCAACACCACTGTCAGTAAACTCACATACACACTGAGGTAGATGAAAAAGAAGAGGGTTTTGCAGAGTGTTTGTCCAATGTTCCAGCCAGCCAGTAGGTTATAGATCGAGAGTGGAACCGTTAATAAGCAGAGAATGTCAGAGAGAGCCAGATTAAGCATCAGATGCAGGGTGAAGTTCTCTCTCTTGAAGTGCCGAAGAATGACCAGCACAACCAGTATGTTTCCAGGGATTCCCAGCAGAAAGCAAATGCCCAGCACTGCACTGCACATCTGGTCTTTCAGCGAGGATTCAGTGATGTTGGAGATGTTGTGTTGTTCCATCTGGTCCTTCAAGGAAGATTCAGTGATGTTGAAGATGTTATGTCCCATGGCTGCAGAGAGCAGTTCAGTGGAGAACATTGGTTGTTGTGTGTGTATCTCTAAAGGCAGTGGGGCTTATATGTGTATATCTACAGGAAGCTCATATATGGCGATGCCTTCATCACCGGTGACGGTGGTCACTTCACACTATTGTTATTATTAAGCACTATTAATTTTAGGGGAAGGAAACTGAGCCTTGAGGAAGATCAACGCTTCGTTTTGTGTCTGAGGTCTGCTATTTATGTCCTACTTTGTTTATATATTCTAGTACTTGACAAAGGTTTTATCCAAAGTGATGTACAATACAAAATACATTATTAAAACAGAAAGTAGTTGGCTCAGGATTTACACACCAGAAAAACATAAGGTCCTTGGTGGAGGCAGTAAAAATAAACTACACTCTTAAAATTAAAGGATACTCAAATACTCAAAGGATACTCATATTTTAGGGTTTCTCAACACTGGTGGAACCCATAAGTGAGCTTACAGTAGCTCTTAAATAATAATAATGGCATGTAGTTAATTAAATTGAGTGGAAAGTGAAACCGTGTCTAATCAGAATTTATTAAATAATACTAACCAGCTAAAAGGTCACAGGAAACACTAAAATAAAACCTGTGTATCGTCTTACTGGCAACAGACATTGAGGTCAGAGTTAGTGGGGGGAAAGTGTTTATAACCTCAATGACGCACAGGGTATAAAATTAGCACCCGCCACCGGCCAAATGCGGGTAAAAATTTGGTTTGGCTAATAACAAAAACCAAGCTACCTGCCATTGGCAGACAACTGAAATATGACTGCTTCATATAGGCCTTTGCTTCATGTGAAATAGGTGCCATAGTAGTTGAGTTTAGATAACCATCTGCTACAAAAAACATTTTGAACTTGTGTGTATTATGGCTTTTGTTACAGAGACACCTGAGAGAAAAGTAAAGTTGTTCTAAAAAGCACCCTATATTTTTTTTTCAGTGGCCAGTAAAAATATTTTTTGGCCGGTAAATGATCAGGCCTTACCTGCCATTGGCAGGTGGGTCAAAAAGTTAATTTTATACCCTGATGACGCATCATGTGTCGTACACACCTCCACATAAAGTTTTAGCCAGAGCAAGTTCCTGAATCCACGACTTATAGCCTACTAAAGTCACAGTGGTCAGAGAGTCAAGGACCTTTCAAAGACAACGTGGTGATGTAGGCCTTCATGCAGTTATCAACCACAAGTCAACCACTGTTGTGTTGTGTTAAAGATCTTTACAGTTACCAAGACAACCACATGGTGATTAGAGCCTTTGAATAGTGCTTTTGTAAGCCTTGCATGCTCTGCAGGAAGCATCAAATCCTCTTTGTGCTTAAAGGGCCGGAAGTCACAATCAAGAGATGAATCTTAGGGGGCTAATTGCAATACTTTGCTATCTTTGTTGTGGCCTTTCATGTTGTCTAAAACCAAAAGAAAGTTAATGAGACCAGTTGTTACACTAACCAAATATCAATTTTAGCTTTACTCAAAAAAATATCAATTCTAGCTTTACTCAAAAAATGATGCTCTTAATGTTGGATTGGCCCTTGGCTTTTTCACACATGACAGGCAAGCAGAAAGGTTTGGCCACCCATTGGCCCAGACAGCTATAGGGAACGTTTGACAAACAAACAAACAAAATACATAAGCAAAGGTCTAAACATACCCTTCCATATCAGCCACAGTCTTCAGCTGGCTGCATTACCGTAACTACCATTGAGGACACCGAGGTCCTGTCCTCTGTATTTTTCTAGAGTTGATGACGACTTGATAAGACCTGAATCAAATGTGACCCTGCACGTCAAAATCAGTCGCTTGGCACATTTTTTCAAAATTATGTTATTGCATTCACATGAAAGACTAACAAATGACGGCTAACAAATGACGGAGATATGGGCGTTTAAAGTGTTGCAATGTTACAAGTCAAAAAAAAAAAGTGCTGAGAAAACCCACAATGAAGTTCATTAGCAATGTGACAAGGGGATTATTAGGCTAGCTTCTGATGAACCACTTCATTCTGCTGCCTACTACTACCAGTCTAACTGACAGGAATACATCTAATTGTGGACTTTACATGAAAAATGGATATAACATGGATATAACTTGAACTGTAACACAAGGTAAGAGCCAGTGTTTTGGTATTTTGAGTAGGCTATGCAACGATGCTAACTTTAAGATGCAGATGTCAGTAAGGGATTTATGGTTGCCATGTCTCCTGTCTGGGTGATATCCTTGAAGTAGAGCAATCAGCAGACAGTTAATATTTGGCTTGTACCGATTTTAGCAGTACTAAACACTCAACAACTTTTTACTGACTAGCTGAGCCAAAGATAGGCTACTTTATCCCCGTCTCCGACTAGCTATCTTCAAGCTCAGTCAGCAACTCGACGTTAGCTCCATCTAGAGGATTTTTATGGGTCCAAACAGCTTGCAAGTAAAAAAATGTTGTTTCGAAATATTGGAAAGGCCCTTGACATTCATATAAATCATTAATATGACATTCATATTCATATTTTTTTTTCCTTCTAATCTATGACGAATGCTCACCTGCCTTGCTGGTGATAGTCTACTATAAAGCCTTAGCATTAGAAATCTTTGATATGACAGCTAAGTTAGTACAATGCTAAATGAATACATGCCTCTTAACAAACAAGTTTTTCACCCATTTAAGGTTTGAATTTCGGCACAATTGAATTCGAATCTGAAAGTGTAGCCTTTATACTGTCAAATTATGCTAAAATGTGAATTTTTTGGTGCAAGCATTCCATTTTTAGAATTTTCTCAGAAACGAAGCTTGCGCGAAGCGACTGATTTCGACGTGCAAGGTCACAAATCTACCGTT
This sequence comes from Sardinella longiceps, assembly GCA_027497455.2. Taxonomy (NCBI): domain Eukaryota; kingdom Metazoa; phylum Chordata; class Actinopteri; order Clupeiformes; family Clupeidae; genus Sardinella; species Sardinella longiceps. Next base: position 9,339,330 of record JAODXP020000010.1, on the reverse strand, counting down.
TTTTCGACAGGCCTAACAAACGTCTTAAAAGAGAAGTGGGCACCTGCCTACTTCTTAAAACAAGACAGAATGTTGTCAAAAATCGCGGAGTGTGCTATTGATAGAATAAGCACTTCGAATGCGATATCACTGGAATGAATTTATGCCAAACCCAAGACTGTCACAAATAGCCTAAATGCGCCGATAGGATTTTGGAGATTTGAAGATACAATGAGTCATCTGCTAGAATTAGACGGTAAAATCCACAAAGATAGCCTAAACCAGGGGTCGGCAACCCTAGGCACGCGTGCCACGAGTGGCACGCCAAGGAATTTCCAGTGGCACGTGGACATGGCACTACCCTAATAATTTAATACATTAAAAATGTTCAGACTGATGAAATGTCATTGACCTTAAAAAATTACTATGCAGCAATAGCGATTGACCCTTCGCTAAGCCCCGCCCCCCTAGTTACTGTTGTCAGGCCTGACAAACTAACCAAAACGTAACTTGCGTCCTTAGGAATGAATGCAAAACATAGCCTCAAACAATGGCTCTTCAGAGATAAACCGCAAGTGATTAACAAATTCTAATAGCATGTAATGATTGATAAAAAGGTCTACTTTGAGCAGCTAACAGCAGTTTTAATGGAAATTTATTGAATTCATATAATAACAGTTACTGTCACCATATAACACCACAGCAAAATCAACCAGCACGAAACTCCATCAAGGCATCTTAAAACGAAGACCAATCAACTTACAAATTATGGACTATTTATCCTTCCTCCTAATACTGCCGTAAGTAAACAGTTTAACTGTGCCAAAACAGATAAAATATCCTGTAATTGTCTGCAAATATTACGCTAGCCAACATGCTAAAAACGGCTAACGTTGCAGGAGGCAGCGAGGCAGGCTTTAGACCCATTTTGCTATCGCTAAATGTCCGTGACTAAATCTAACAAACTAAGTTAAGTTGTTTTGAGCTATGTGATTGATTAGTTAGAGTTAAACTGTTGGTGTGCCTTTGTAGTGCTGGATTACAGATGAGAAATCTTTGGGAATACGGTGCTGAAACTCATCACTTATGACATCACTTATTCAACCAAGGACATAGCCACGATGTCTTTTGGGGTAAAGGAAAGGCTAAAGAGCATTTTCCCTATCAAGTTTGAACGACTCATGCTGCATTTTTTGCCGACGCCATAGGCATAACATTGTAGAATATTGCCGCTACTCAAATGTTTGACAGGCCAGGGCTCTTTAGTTACCGTTGCTATATGTAGGATTGGTCAGTTGCCGTTGTTGGGAGGGGCTTAGCGAAGGGTCAATAGCGCCCCTTCCTCATATTTATTTTTCCCACTATAATCCATGAGCCAGAGGGGGTTTCCGGTATCACTGGGGGGCAAATTGGCACTATATTTTTCTGAAAGCTATGCATCTCTGGAGTATGTTTTGACATGATAGCAAGTTGGATTTGGTAGCTTTGTTATTTTACAGCCCCTTAAGTAGTTTTCCCATTGAAATGAATGGGAAAATCGGTATTGTCAGGTAATTTCCTGTTTTTTGTACGATATCTCCAGAACCCTTTGACGGATCTTCACAAAACTTGCCACAGATAATCACAATAAATGTCAGATATGATCAGACATGAAATATGCTATATATCACCTTCCTCAACACCTTGTACAAGCCATCATAATGTAGGCCTACATAATAAACCGAGCACAAAAAGTAAGGAAATTTGACTTTAACCCATTATATCTCCCCTTTAGTAATACCAATCTGTAAAGTGATTTACATCATTTTCATCGTTGTTTTCTCACCTTTACAATGAGGTATAGCTTGTAAGCATCAGGCAATCATGGAATGAGCAATGCAGCCAAACATGTGAGTAGTGCCAACCAAAAATGTGCCAAAATGGCCTGTTATGCTATTCTGTTGGTATAGCCTTTATTGCTTGGAGCATTGAGGTTTGCCCACAGAAATTAGACTTCTTGGTCTGTCTTTGACTTCCACAGTCTCATGGAACTTGGTCCAAAGTTTGTTAATGGTACCAGGACTGACGCCAAATGATGCTACCGCTCTATATGCTGGGATACCAGCCTCGGTTTGCCATATTGTACAGGACATCTCAGGTCATCCTAAAGGAACAAATTTGGCATCTTTCCACCAGTGTTGCTGCTTGGAGAATCCACAAACCCAACAAGTTGCAGAACCCATACTCAGAGCACACCAGTGACTGGCACTCACCTGGCAGCACTTGAAGCCCAAAACGAGATGACTGGCAGCAGAACACTAATACTGACCATTTTGGCACATTATTGATTGGCACTACTCACACGTTTGGCTGTGTTGGTCATTCCATGATTGCCCCATGCCTGCATACTATACCTCATTGTAAAGGTAAGAAATCGAAGATGAAAATGATAAAAAAAAAACACCTTACTGATTGGGATTACTACAGTGGAGATAACGGGTCAAAGTCAAGTTTCCTTACTTTCTGTGCTCGGTTTCCTTACTTATTGTGCTCGCTTTGGTTATAGCTAAATCCATTCAGACATTTTGGTCTGCAATTTTAAAGGTAACCCTAACCCCCCCCCCCCCCCCCAAAAAAAAAATTCTATCCATTCTCCTCTCTACATTCCCATCAAGTGATTCTATGCAGTTGTAACATCATACCATACCATAGCAGTAGAAGTGGCCCAGGTCTATGGATGGAACATTTTCACATGTACCATTAAACGGAAACTAATAACCAGTAACAACCAGTCCAATAATAGTCAGAATTTTATATTTTCTGAATGCATAGTCTTTAGATGTGATGTAACAGGAGTTGTGTTTTCTCTTCAGACTGCCTATTAAGGAAGCATATAGGGAGAGATTAAAGCTTGAAAATTCAAAAGGGCAGAATTTGGTTGTCTTGTCACGATTTGAGCCATCAAAATTCCTCCACTCGATTAATTTTACTATTGTCCATCAGAATCCGCAAAGAATATAATAGATTGACTAAACTAGGTGCTAAGCTTGGTTATTCCCTGCTGTATAATTCAAATGTAAGAGAGCCCAACAACAGTCTAAGACTAGGTTAATGCCAGCCATTGGGCACAATTACACTCAGGGCTGGACTGGGAGCAAAAAATGGCCCAGGCATTTTTGGCCATGGTGGCCCACCATGATTTTATTCAATATAAAATGAGTAAATTATGACAGCCCCGGCCCAAAAATGACCGTCGGCCCACCGGGCATTGCCCTGTATGCCCTATGGCCAGTCCATGCCTGATTACACTAGACACATCTCATTACTTGTTTATAAGTGATAAAGATAAACCACAAATTATTATTTATATTTTTCCTACTCCTGGGCATTATGTTGTGTTTTCCATTTATGTTTTATTGGAATCATAACAATCACCTTTTCAACCATTTCAGACATAGGGCCCTATATTGATGACGCAATGCCAAATATTCTCAGGCGAAAGATTAATCTAATGAATCTATTTTGCTATATTCATCGCGCAGAAAACGAACTTTGCACTAGCGCAAAGTTCTAAAAGGTTGGACTTACACCGACCTTGACCTTTAAAATATGACCTCTAACGAAGTTCATTATCAACATGGCACATTGAAGAAAATAAATGTGGAATCTGGAGTGAGGAAGTCAGGAGAAATAGCAGATACAGCTCAATAGAACAATACGGATGAACAATAATTTGTGTTAGACCCCATGCAATCTTGACCTTTGACCTTGTAACAATGATCACCTATTGAGATAAGTTACCTCTGATGGGGATTTTCTGTTTTATGGTTGTAGAAAGTTCTTCAATGTGTTGAAATGGTGTACAAACAGTTTGTTGTAGCTATATTTAAAGAATGACCTCATTTGACCTTGACCTTTGACCTCATCACCTTGAATGTTTGACCATCCTTTTATGCCTTAGTGGTGATGTAATCTACCAAGTTTGGTAAGGATCCCTCAAAGTATTGAGGAGATATTGCACAAACACTATGGAGGGGATTGGAATTTCAATGTATTTCAATGGGAGGAGCACTAGGACATAAGGGGCTGTAAAATCACAAAGCTGCCAAATCCAACTTGCTATCATGTCAAAATATACTCCAGAGATACATAGCTTTCAAAAAAATATAGTGGCAATTTGCCCCCCAGTGATACCGACAACCCCATTTTTGGCCCCTTGGCTCATGGACTACTAGATGTGCCCCATTGATGCATTGCTAAGATGGCAAAGAAGCTGACAGGTCGGGCCTTCCACTCTTCCTGGACCGCAGAATATTTGTGCTGTGTGCACTTATGTTTTGAAAGTGTTGCGTGTCGAACATACGATGTTAGACGTCATTACGAGAGAAAGCGCGAAAAGACTTTAAAAGATCAGGCAGATAGGAACGATAAGTTATTTCAGACACACAAGGGAGTTTAGGCTACTTCCAACCACATCAACACATATCTGCAAATACGCGCCAGCTTCAGTCAGAGTTCGCAGAGCGCTCTGGGGACTTTCAGAAGTAATAGCGCAGTGTTCTCTTCCTTGATCAAACCAGCTTTGACGGACATGAAATTTATTTGGCTCTGATGGAGTGGTTCGGCACATATGGAAATGCAGCTGATTGAGTTGAAGAGCTCAACATTGTGAGTGAGCAAGTTCAATTAACTTACAAAACACATCTCAGGGCCAACATCATTTACGCCTGCTGAGCATCTTTACCGAAAAGTTCAGCTGTCTGCGCAATATCGCACTTACCCTGACATAGCCCGCCCATAATACGAATGTTCATCGGATGAACAGCAGTATTATGGTCGGGCTATGTCAGGCTATATCGCACTGGCTTTAATGTCAGTGTTCGGATCAACCTATCTGCGTGAACAGATATTTTCGCACATGAAGTAACGTTATGTCCTTTGGCCCTCCCGAAGTCGTCTGACAGCGGTGCATTCCGAAACATGCGTCCAAAGTGACCAACATTTCAGAGCAAAGTAAGGGGAAGCAGGGCCAGGGATCACATTGACTATTAGGCAAAACATTTATTTTCTAACAAGGCAAGGCCTATTTCAAATTGTCAGGTTATTGCTATTTAAGTTACTTAGCCTATTACCGGTATGTTTTCTTTTTTTTCAATCTGTGCTATTATTATCAGTTCCATCTTCAATTTGCTCTGTGAATAACATGCCTACTGTCAGATTTTGGATGTTAGGCCTACTTTGTGAATTTGTTGACTATATGGTTTTGTTGACTATAATTTGTTGACTGTATGGGAAGAGAGGGAGAGGGAAATATGGGAGTTCTAAAACCTTGAAGTCTGTGAGGATAAAACAGTGCAATGGTGTTTTACATTTGCTCAATGTCCATATCCATCTAAATATGTAGCCAGTATTTAATTTCACATAGTTAAAGACACCTACTGGCACACTAACTAATATGAAAATTTCTAAATGGCACAGCATGGCAAAAAGGTTGCCGACCCCTGGCCTAAACACTTGTTAACGTCAACTGACAAAACTGAAGATGCTGTCTCCGCCAATCTCCCGCAAGTTTGTTTGGACTTGGAGAGATAGACGCGCAGGACAAGAAAATTATTGGGCTATTCTGTATTGTGTTCAGGCGCACCTTTGCAGACATCTGACCTGTATATCTCCCACAGTAGACTGTTAATTAGTCATAATCAACGTATCTTGCAGCGCAAAGTCAAGCGCAAACAGTTTCAAAAACACATTTCACACCGTAGGTTATACTGACTGTGCAATGTATGGAGGTTGGATTGGCCTACAGTATACAGGTGAAAACAGCCATTGCCTGGGGCTGGTTTAATTAAAACTGAGTGTTTTTTTTTTTTTTTTTTGTTATCTAAAGTTAGTGTAATTTTTGGAGGAATTATTTGAAGAATAAAATACAAGAAATGCAATATTTGAATGAATAAAACTGTATTGCATTTGCATCGCATTTAGCCCCCACAGAAATGTTGTTTGCATGTTGCCTGCAAATGCAAACTTGTTGGATGATCAGATAATAGACCTATTGCATCATAGCCTACAAAATATTAATATTTATTGACCCCTGTTTACCCTGGCCAGCTGCACAAGTTTTGATGAAGCTCTGAGAACCAGGGACACCTAGTGGTGAGCAAGGGTTTACCCTTCAAGCCACAGTGCTCAACTGCCTAATACAACATTAGACTTACACAGTGGGTATGTTTCAATATGTTTCCCTGCCCTCTGTCCCTTGGAAAGTGTTTGAAGCTTGACATTATCAAGGATGTCTCATTTGTCTACGAGAAGGAGAAAGGATTGAGGCCGGAGGAGAGAGGAGAAAGGTCAGATATTCAAATCCACAAATAGCAAAAAGCAAGTTCAAATGACTGTTTGGAGGGAGAAAATTACATTAGAAATTTACAAAACATTCCAACTTCAACAGGAAATTTGGTTAATAAGAGGTTAATATTCTCTGCAATGTCTGTGGTTACAAGACAAAAGTTAACTGATGCCAACAGATTTTGGTTTAATTGTCTTAATGATTTTATTGCATTGTAATATGATGAACAAGTCAGCTGGTGTTTGTTATAGTCTATATTTGATGAAAATAGCCTAGGCCTATATTTTGGTCAGTTGTTTATGAGATAATGCTGCTCTTTCATCAGTAATGGACGTCTCATAGAAGTGATGCATTAATGAGAAGAACATCTCATTTCTAATATTGGTCGGTCCTTGATTTCTCCATCCTTCCTTCCTTGTTTCCGTGACGTGAGGAGGGGCTTGGACAGAGGAAAGATTGGCAGTAAGGAGACGATCCTTCATGTTTCCCCTTCACCACCAGCAGAGGGAGCTGGTCCTGCCCCTGCTCTCCACTCATGTTTGCCTGACTAAAGCAGTGGATTTATACAGTTTTTAATCAAGACAAGAAGCAATACAAGAAGTATGAGGGTAGAAGAATCAAGTTGTTGAGCTGCTTTTCTGCAGGAGGGACTGGGGTACTAGGCAAAACAGATAAAAATATATATTATATGGGTATTTTGAAGCTCTGAGAAGGCATATGGATGAAAGCAGGCCTGAAAAAACTTGATCCAGTTACACCAGCTCTGTCAAGAGGAATGAGACCAAATTTCAGAAAACTATTGAGACTGTGGAAGGATAACCCTAACTTTTGGCCCAAATTAAATAGCTTCAAGAACAGTTCTATTTTCTATAAAAAATAAGGTTAAAAAAAAAAAAAGACTGCCTTTGTGTCTCTCTACTGTATCTGATCCTTGCTGAACACTGATGAATTGGGGAGCGTGTCTATGTTCCCACAGCTCTTCTTCTTTCTTTCTTCAAAGTCAGGTACTATAGTCCCACATTTCTACCCCTGCCTGGTAGACCCCCTATGTAAGTTCAAGCAAGATTCAATCTTTGGTATTATTTGGCCTCAATGGTGCCTTCCAGGTAGTGGGGTTTAGTTTTGCATCCACATTCCACAACGATTTTATAGTCATCCACCTCAGCGATCATTTTTTAAATTGACCTCAGCATTCGTTTTTGGAATCAGTTTCAGAATCTTCCATTCTAATGTGAACAGAAGGGCTAACTGGATAAATATTACCTGTGTTGGTGTAAACATGCCCTTATCGGAACATATTGCTGTGGGAAAATAGGGTCTAATTTTTAAAAAATCTTTGTAATGTGAGAGCATGGGGGGTTGTAGGAACATAGGGCCCAATTTCCCAAATTCCTAAGAAATGTGGGAACATAGGGCTTAATTTCCAAATATTCTGTCAAAAATAAATTTTCCTAACAAATGTGGGAACATAGGGCTGTGGGAACATAGAGCTGACCCCGATGAATGTACAAGTACTGGCATTTTAAAATGGACTGCTTTGCTTAGCCTGCAGATATTACTAGGCTACGTTATTGACACATTCAAATGACTACTAGTTAAAGCCCTAAAGCAGACTGCTCACCTGAAGGATAAAATCCAAAGGTTGGACATTGAGATATGTAGGAAGAAGTTGATTCTGTCCGGATTAATAAGGGTGGCATCTGAACAATCCGGGCAGTTAGCCTCCACCAGCGTTGCCAAGCAGGACACCATGCTCTGGGATCCCCACACTTGTCCTGGTTGATCCACCTCAACTCCTCAGCCAGGGGCGGAGGTGATAATCTGTTGCTGCAGCTGGAGGACATCTGAGCAATCCCAGTGGCTACTCGCCTAGAGATCTAGACATACTCTAGCGCTAGCAAATTGAATTTACTCAGCGAGTATGTCTAGCCATCAGCCATAGGTTGCACTCAGACATTGGCGGTGTCTGAGTTGTTTAAATCTAAACACGGCTGTATTCAGACATTGTGGTGTTTAGCCTATCTCCACATTCTATCTGGATAAGGAGTCATTGGGCAGGCTTAGTGTTGTTTGAATTGGCTTGATAATTGCATTAAGGTTTTAGCCGTCCGTCTTACCTGAGGGTCCATCACTCGTGGCCAGACTACACATTTTGTGATAGTTTGGCTTGTCAGGCTAAGCGGCTACAGCTCTCCAACTGCTTTATAGTTCTGTCCAAGAATTTTTCGTGACCTGAGGAAGTCAACATCTCTCCCGGCTGACATCCCCTAGAAGGCCTGCTGGTCCTCAGAGACTCTTCCCCCCAACTGCACTGTTAATTGGGGACTCAATCAGAAAAATCCTTTTACTTCGTACTTCATTCATTTGAGTAATTATCTGCTGTGTTTTTATAGATTGGTCTTTCTTTTTAAGCACTCTAGCTAGGCGTTCCTACAGCATGGCCTACAGTACATTACAGGCTGCCTTATCAATCGACTGACCATCAGTTACAGAGATGGTATCGCATGGAACAAGTTGGGACAACACACAATGCTGTGCTCCTGTCCAATTTCTCACACCAGACCTAGTTTTTTGTTACCTCACTCACGTCAGATCATGCGCTACGTAACTTTCGTAAGGCCTCCGCGCAACGATCTGATGTTGATGCCATTGGGAGGGATTTCAAGCCCAATATTTCCTAACCGGACCAGTCAGGGCTGCTGGCTGCTCTAGAGGGTGTGACGTAGCGAAGAAGCAACTGTTTTGAATCCAACCAATCCAACAAACTTAACCAGCGTCATCGGTTGGTTTCGATGTGGTTGGCTGAAGTGTACGTCAATTAAATTGATGGACAAGCCGTTTGTCCAGTTAGATTCAAGGATTTCTGGCTCCTGAAATAAATCGTCTATCGCGGAGGATCAGATGTTCGCGCGTAGCGCTACATCTGACGTGAGTGAGGTAAAGTTTTTTGGGTAGGCCTTATGCACTAATGCCTAAAATTTTTTTAACCAATGACTATATGGAATAACTTATGCATCGCCATGATAAATGATATTCCTGAAATAGGCTCCACAACACTGGAGTAAGATGATCTCTCCCATTGGTCGATCCCCCTGTTGGCTGTTCTCAGATATTACTGTGTAATGTTGTATTTTCCAATAACATACGCTTTTTACGGATACACATTATTTGAAGGTACCGTCATAAGACTAACAGGACACTGTACAGGTAAGTGTGTGTGTGTGTGTGTGTGTGTGTGTTATGCCAACTGTAAGGTTTTGTAACCCTTATTTGAAGGTAACGTCATAAGACTAACAGGACACTGTTATTAACTATGACATGACATTGTCATGAATCTGTCATAAACTTTATACACCTGTCATGTCTTCTGTCATTAAGTGTCACCCGATATTTGTCATGGTTAGGGTTAGGGTATGTCAGAAGTCATGACAGGTTTATAAAGATTTTGACAGATTCTTGACAACGTTATGTCATAGTTAATAACAGTGTCATGTCAGTCTTATGACGGTACCTTCAAATAAAGTGTTTTTTTTTCTTCACCCAATCACAATCTGCTTGATAGGACTTCACAAATTCACCACATTACAGTATGTGCCAGTGCTCATGTGGGCCAAGTTCAGCCATCGCAGCATTTTGATTTTTTTTTTTTTTTACTACGGTTTGTATAAAGCATATAAAATGTGTTGCAAGATTGCAGCATTTTGTTATCTTGAACTTGAGGCTGGTGATGTCACATGATATTTGGTCCATGTATTTTTGGGGAGGAAAAAAATTCAAAAACAAGTTGTTAGGGTGTTCTTATAGGAAACTCATCAGCCTGTTGCATGTGGAACTTTAGGCTGGTGATGTCTTGGTGATGTGAAGACTGAACAAAGAACTTTAGGCTGGTGATGTCTTGGTGATGTGAAGACTGAACAAAGAACTTTAGGCTGGTGATGTCTTGGTGATGTGAAGACTGAACTAAGAGTTTGATGCTTTTCTGACTGCATACTTCAGGTGTGAAAATGCTGCTCCCTTCAAAGACTTGAGATTTTGTTTCTAATTCATTGTAGTGGTGGAGGTGTAATCAAGGTAGTCATTTGTACTTTTATTTGCAGCATTGATGTAACTTCCATCTATTCTGTATTCTCTCCATCCTAATTATTGAAGTGACATATTAATTAGCCTATAGTCAAAGCTGTGATGACACTACACTTGATGTATACAGTACTTGTCTGAGTGAATCAACCTATTGCTCTGTAGTTTCACAATGTGGAGTGCTGATGGTAAGGATGAATTGGGTTAGCAGAATTTGGTGCAATGTAGTTGTGAAAAGACAGCCAAAGCTAACTGATGAGGGTAAGGAAGTTTAGTTTGAATAAATCTCCAGCCTATGTTCCCCGTCTTATACATACCAAAAGCAAACTAAAAGGTTTAGTTTGAATAAATCTCCAGCCTATGTTCCCCGTCTTATACATGCCAAAAGCAGTCCTAAAGAACAGGGATATGGGCTGACTGGCTGAATTTGTCCTCCAAGTCAAATCAGTTTAATTGTCAACACTTAATTTTTAATGGTCTTTTTCTGTAGCACAATGATTGTGCCATAAATGATGTATTCCCTCCCTATTCATATCCTCTGTCTTCTGTAAATGAAAAACCATCTGCACAATTCAATTCTCAGTCACTGCTTCCAACACTGCAGCTGCAATCTTGAGACATGTACACAGGTACACCACATACACGTACACACATTACCTCAACCACACATGAACACAGATGCATCACCTCAGCTACAAATGCACACACACACACACCCCTCCTCAAACCACAGTACAGTCCCATGCATGCAGCTCTGCAGACTCAAAACTTCCTCACTGTCTGTTCCTCCATCACTATCATGTCATGGAAATATTTCGGTGTGAAAAACAATGTTTATGCATTTAGCTAGCAGATGCTTTAATCCAAAGCAATTTAGATGATTAATGTTCTACAGCACCATTACATTGACAATAATTAAAACAAAAAAAGCTAAAAGACAAACTTAACCAAGCGTGTGACATGTTAACAGGAAATTTGCAGGTGTGTGTGTTTGTGTGTGTGTGGGCAGTGCAATACGTAGAGGATAAAGTATTCTTTGCTTCAGTGTTTTATTTCAATTTCATCCCATTGAAATCCAATGCAATGATTTTCTGCATAATTTTTAACACAGTTTAGTTTGCCATGTTAGTATTAGTACAGCTGATGGAGTTGGAATTTTTGGCAGAGAAGTATGTGACAAAAACTGGAAAAAGAGATTGTGAGAAAAACTGGAAAAGATTGTAAAATCAAATTGGTCTGTCACGTAACATCACTACTGCCTCGAAAAACTACCCGTGTGAGTGGCAGAGTACATTCCCCTACCTTCAACTACTGTTTGCCGAAGACTGCGAGAATTAAAGGCATACAGCAGTGGATTCACACAGCTATTAATGAAAACGAGGCTCTTTACAACAGGTCTACTCACTCTCTTGATGGCCAGCAACTTATCATATAGAGCAGTATTTTGGGATTTAATTGAGATGGCAAAAACTTCCAGCAGGTTAACAACATGACATGGAGTCCATAGGATGAGGAAAGTCACCACAATGCTGGTGATTAATTTGGTCAGTCTCTGGTTGGAGAAGAAGGCAGTTTGGTTCACCTTCTTATGGAGGCAGCAATAAGATGTCGCAATGATGGAGAGTGGAATAAGTTGAGAGACCACTGTTTCAGTCAGAAGTATGGCCGTCCGTTTTTTGTCTGACAGGCGGATTCTCCAGCAGAATTTTCTTGACCCATCTTCTATGACATCATATGTGGAGGCAAGTAATCCACAAGGGATGCAGGCTATGATCCACAAGACGAGGAGTAAAGCCTTCTCTCCTCTCTGGCCCAGCTTGACCCACTTGTTGGGGTGGAGAACAAACACATAGCGATGCATGCTAATCAACACCACTGTCAGTAAACTCACATACACACTGAGGTAGATCAGAAAGTAGAACACTTTGCAGAGTGTTTGTCCAACGTACCAGCCAGCCAGTAGGTTATAGATAGACAGTGGAACGGTTAACAAGCAGAGAATGTCAGAGAGAGCCAGATTAAGCATCAGATGCAGGGTGAAATTCTTTCTCTTGAAGTGCCGAAGAATGACCAGCACAACCAGTATGTTTCCAGGGATTCCCAGCAGAAAGCAAATACCCAGCACTGCACTGCCCATCTGGTCTTGCAGGGAGGATTCAGTGATGTTGGAGATGTTGTGTTCCATCTGGTCTTGCAGGGAGGATTCAGTGATGTTGGAGATGTTGTGTTGTTCCATCTGGTCTTGCAGGGAGGATTCAGTGATGTTCGAGATATTGTGTTGCTCAATGATCACAAAGAGTGACTTTGTGCGTCTTTACAGGAAGTGGTGAGGGTTTCAAAGACAAAAGACAGAATGGCCCTCCCCCTTTTTTGATTTCACCTGTCAGTCAATTATGGCTGTGTGTAGGAATCAGGGCCAGACTGGGACAAAAAAATGGCTTGGGCATTTTTGGCCATGGCGGCCCACCATGATTTTATTCAATAATAGTACACTGTATGTTGGACATATTGCATGAATATGATAGATTAAAGTTAGAGATTAAAGTTGCCCAATATCCTTTATGAAAATTATGAGTAAATGACAGCCCCAGTCCAAGAATGACCATCGGCCCACCGGGCATTGCCCTGTATGCCCTATGGCCAGTCCAGTCCATGCCTGGTAGGAATGACAGCAGAGTCACAACAATACTTAGCACCAGGCTGTGCAATCACCACAGTAGTTGAAATAAAATAAGTCTAACAAAAATAGCTAAATGTACAGATTTAGAGAACTCTCATACACACATACACCAAAGATCATTGAAAAGTTTATATTGTGTAATAATGTGGGTCTGACAAGGGACAATAGTTGCAGAATAAAACCTGCGGCACATCACAAACTACTTTATGTTTCGAATCATTTTCCCCCTCTGAGTAACTTACCAAGTAACTCATTCAACCGAAACAAAGCTCTGGTAATTGGAGCCTCTACGGTAGCCTACAAAACGTGAAGCTAGTGACATCTAGCCCAGGGGTGGGCAATTATTTTGGCTGAAGGGCCACATTGGCGTTTAGATTTTCACTGATGGGCCGGGTGTTAACCGTCAACCGTTTCATGCTGGTAAATTGGCAAGTCTCAAACCAGATAGAGGACATGTTAACATACAGTGTTAAAAGGGGGTATTTGTATTTCATGACTACAACAAATTTGATAATTTAGGCCTATAATCTAAGTCTACTTGGCAAAAAGATAAATGATTCTACTTTGGGAAGGCTCCGTGGGCCGGATTAAATAGCTCAGCGGGCCGCATGTGGCCCCCGGGCCCTAGTTTGCCCAGGCCTAATCTAGCCTGATTGCCATCGACTTTCAAAGCTCTACGAGGCTTTGGTCTGACCAAGAGCCCGTATAACAAAGTTTCTCAAAGCGCATAGTTGACCCGCCTCCCTGAAATGCCTCGGTTTGCTACTTGGCGATGTTAGAAAAAGCTGTGCCGAAGCTAAACCAATCACACCACTCTTTCCTCTGACGTATGTGAAGTGAAGGGAATTGCTTGAACAGGACTGAGAGCCGTTGCTGCTGCTCAAAGTTGATTGGTTCTCGACCAGAGGGGGCCAGTTCCCCAGTTTGGGGGAATTCAGAAGTCCTGCCCGATCAGGAGCTGGTCAGACCAGCGACAGCAACACCAAAGGTGTTACGTCACTGGGAGGGCGTGCCAGGCTAAGTGACACCATCGACCACAGTCACTTCAATCTCTGGGGCTAGAGAAAAAATCTAAATCATTCCATCTGAAATGGAAAATGTATTTGACATGCTGCAAAATAAATTTGTTGGTCTGTGGTTTGACCCCAAAACCTCTTGACATGCTGTCATGTCACCCCTCCCCCCTCCCCTCAAAAAACCTACCTCTAAATTTAGCTGTGTAAAACCTGGTCCGAGACCTGTTAGCTACATTGCTTTTTTCGCAGCAACGATGGAGGACCTTAATGATACCATCTCAAACAGCAGCAGCTTCTCAGCAGGAAACAAGGTTGGCAGTGGATTGTTGGGGTTGTGTTTTCTACTGGGAACGCCAGGGAACATTGCTGCAGTGGGAATCATACTCCGTCACCTCAAGAAGGACAACTTCACCCTGCATCTGATGTTGAATTTGGCTTCTTCAGACCTTCTCCTACTCATCACTCTACCTGTGTGGATTTCTTACTGGATCTTTGACTTGCATGGAAGCCAAAGTTTTTGCAAAATCCTCTTTTTCTTTGGTTTCATCAGCATGTACTCCGGTGTGTTCACTGTGACGCTGATGAGTGTCCAGAGGTACCTGATGGTTCTTCATCGGAACAAGTGGGCCAAGCTGGGCAGGAAAGGAGAAAAGGTTCTACTTCTCTGTTTGTGGACTCTTGCTTTTATTCTGTCCCTCCTGTCAACTGCTAAAACTGGATCAGTGAAGGATGAAATGGGAAGTAAGTGCTGGGCAATCACTAGTTTCAATCAGGAGACGTTAGTCTATCTTTTGTGTGAGACTCTGTTGGGATTTGTTTTTCCATTGTGCGTCATTGCAACGTCTTACTACCGGCTCCACAAGAAGGTCAACCAGACGACCTTTTTCAGTGACCAGAGACTGACCAGACTGCTGACCACCATTGTGGTGACTTTTGTGATCCTTTGGTTGCCTGCTCATGTGATCAATGTTACGGAAATAATAGCCATTTCCCTCAAAACAACCAGTCCTTCTTCTTCAGACAGACTTATTAGTTTTTGGTATGTAAGCTCAAATGCTGTTTACAGTCTCACTTGTGTCAATTCCTGTGTGAACCCACTTCTGTATGTGTGTAGATTCAAACAACTTTTCCCAACAAACTGAAAAGCCAGAGGGTTTGTCAGAAGTGTTGCTCAAGAGCCAATGACTGTTCAGAAAGAGTTACGTGCTGTAAATGAAGACAATTGCATGTGTTACAGACAGGGGCGTAGCACCAAATTCTGGGCCCTGTGCACTAGTAGTGGTCATGCTTTCTCCAGTTAGTGTGACTGTACACAGCTTGTTTAAAAGTGGCTGTATTATTTTGGAAATTGGCTGTATTATTATTATTTGGAAAATAAAATTGTTGGAAAATAAGCATATTTTATGCCTTTGGTTCGTGTACGATAATTTTTGTCAAAAAACGCTAATTTTGAGGTTTTGGTACGATACTTGGACATTTCCAGTCTGGCAACACTGCAGAGAAAACTGTCATATTCCAACACCATTGCCAGATGGACAGCATATTTTTTCCTCTGTGACAAATGTTCATGCTCCCTCCATGTCCTTCAGATCTATCTGTGTCTTGTTTTGGTCCTCTTGCTCTTCTAGCGATTCATCTGGCTCTGAGGATGTGAAACCTGCAAGAAAAGTGTTCAGTTGACAACGGAATGTTACTCCCACTTTCAGTTCAGTGCCCCAGACAGTGGTGCTCAAAGGGGTTGGAGCTTTTTGCCTTCACTCATTTTGAGATGTGCCAGTAACAAATAAACAAATAAATTAAACAAATAAATATTTTGTAATCCATCCTACTGATTCAAGCTTGTTAGATGGGACCTGCTGCGGCCCGACGTTCAAACAAAAGTTCTCCATGGTCAGGAGACGAAAGCAGTCATACGAGACTTACCACTCAGGGCTGCTGTTTGGGTCAGGGACTTCTCTGGTCGGGAAAAGTGGCTGCCAGGCACAGTGATCGACAAGACGGGGCCCCTGTCTTACAGAGTAGAGGTAGCGGGGAATGTGTGGCGTAGGCATGTCGACCACCTACTGTGCAGAAACACCTCTCCTCAAGCCAGACAGGACTGGGAGCCAGAGACTGGTGACCAGCCTGTTCCTGTTCCTCCAGCAGACGAGGCTGTGGAGCTCTCGGATGCGGACGAGGCTCAAGACCCAGAGTCGGCGGAACCAGATGACACAGAGCCTGCGGTCATGCTCTGGAGATCATTAAGAGTGAGGAAAGCACCCTCTCGTTTGGATTTGTAGTTGTAGATAGGGCGGAGGGCCTCAAGAAGGGGGCACAATAATCCCCCGGCCTATCTGCGAGAGTGAGGGCAGTCTATCCCTCACTCTCAGTTAGTTCAAGTTCACATGTTCTGTTATTTAGGCCTACTAGTTGAAAGAGAGGGGAAAAAAAGACTGAGGGTTCATGCTTGGACTATGGGGGGAGGGATGTTGTAACTGGGGAATTATTTTGGGGTTTCTCCCCATATGCATGAATGTTGTGTGTGCCTGCTGGCGCGCGCGTGGTTACCTAGGCAACGTAGTGTCTTGACAAGTGTTAGGATTCAAATAAGACAGAGATATCTTCATGTGCTTTACTGAAGATCATTGCAGTTCCAACCACATGTATGACGAAGGAAGCTCTTTTATACACAACATATAGGCCACCAACATGGGCCAGCATAGAGGCTTAAACCATAACACTTCCTGTAGAGATACACATATAAGCCCCACTTCCTTTAGAGATACACATATGAGCAACTGATGTTCTCCACTGAACTGCTCTCTGCAGCCATGGGACATAACATCTTCAACATCACTGAATCTTCCTTGAAGGACCAGATGGAACAACACAACATCTCCAACATCACTGAATCCTCCCTGCAAGACCAGATGGGCAGTGCAGTGCTGGGTATTTGCTTTCTGCTGGGAATCCCTGGAAACATACTGGTTGTGCTGGTCATTCTTCGGCACTTCAAGAGAGAGAACTTCACCCTGCATCTGATGCTTAATCTGGCTCTCTCTGACATTCTCTGCTTATTAACGGTTCCACTCTCGATCTATAACCTACTGGCTGGCTGGAACATTGGACAAACACTCTGCAAAACCCTCTTCTTTTTCATCTACCTCAGTGTGTATGTGAGTTTACTGACAGTGGTGTTGATTAGCGTGCATCGCTATGTGTTTGTTCTCCACCCCAACAAGTGGGTCAAGCTGGGCCAGAGAGGAGAGAAGGCTTTACTCCTCGTCTTGTGGGCAACAGCAGGTCTGTCCTCTGTTGTGGCTGCTTGCACTCATGATGTGATAAGGGATGCGTCGAGATCCAGGCAGCTCTGCTGGAGAATCCATATGTCAGATGAGAATAGGATGGCCATACTTCTCTCTGAGATTTTGATGACTTTCGTCATTCCATTGTCCATCATCATGACATCTTACTGCTGCCTCCACAAGAGAGTGAACCAAACTACTTTCTTCTCCAGCCAGAAGCTAACTAGGCTGATCACCAGCATTGTGGTGACGTTCCTCATACTATGGACTCCTTGTCAGTTTGTCAGCCTGATGGAAGTCTTTGCCATCTCAATTAAATCACAAAATAGAGTTTTATTTGAGAAACTACTGGCCTTTCAGAAAGTGAGTAGACCCATTGTAAAGAGCTTCATTTTCATCAATAGCTGTGTAAATCCTCTTCTATATGCTTTCAATTACAGCAGTCTTCGACAAACTGAGTGAAGGAACACAGGTGTGTGTGTGTGCCATGTGATGTCTGGTGCCTCTCAGACAGAAAGTGGTCATTAGCAGAGCTAAGTGATAATGTGAATTTCCGCTCCCCTCTCATGACGCTGGCGTCCCGTTTAAATTTGCATCAGGACGCTCCACTCAATTCTGTTCCTGGCTCATGTACAATTTTACCCCGCTCTGAAATTGTTCCATGCAGCACGCTCAGTTTCACTGAAGAGGAAAAAGCAATTGGCCCCATGCCCAACTGCCATTTTAAAGCAAAATATTATCCTATACCCTAAAAGACTGAGAGCAACAGAGTGCTGAAGCAATTTTAAATAAAGGTACACCAATTATCATTAGTTAAGCATGAACTAACTCTGAGTTAGTAAGAATTTTTAACATTCGTCAGGCAGTACTATTTTTTTTTTCATTTTTTCATTAATAAAATCATATCATGAATTTTATGATATCAGTGTCTCTTCCTTTGGTCTAAATAATGTTATTCTGTTACTGTACAATATATCATATAACAAATGTGCAACTAGTGCACAATTCATACTGATAAAGTGTTGAAGGGGACATAGCATGGATTAATTGAGTATTGTACCTTGTTCTCTGATGTAAAAATACAATATGTCCATTTGTGTCCAGTTGATATTTTACAAGCCTAAGTAACACCTCATATTTAACATGTGTATTGAAATGTTTTTTTTTTTTTTTTACCTAAACAACACCCCACTCTGACCACCTCAATTGAACTGCAATGACTTGTGGTATTTGACATCACTTGTAGGCTTTGTTTTAATTTGTTAATGTTTTAGTGGCTGTTTCCTCTCAGACAGCCACACCCCTGAATGTTCAGTCTTTAAATTCGCTGATGACACAGCTATTGTGGGTTTTTTAACAGGAGATGAGACAGGGTACAGACAAGAAATAGACCAGTTTTATGAGTGGTGCCATGATAATCACTTGATTTTAAATATTTCAAAAACCAAAGAAATGGTCATTAACTTTAGGAAAAGGCCAGCTGTTGAACCAGTCTCTCTCCAGGGTAATGATATCGACATAGTGGAGGAGTATAAGTACTTAGGTACTACCATTGACCACAAGCTTACATGGAAGGCCAACACTCTAGCTAGGTACACAAAGGCACAACAAAGATTTTATTTTTTGAGGAGACTGCGCAACTTTAAGGCTGATGCAGCTATTCTGAGACTGTTTTACTTAACTTTCATACAAAGTGTTGTGACTTTGGGAATTCAGTGCTGGGGGGGTAGCTTGGCAGAAAGATAACTGGATCAGAAGTGAAGAGTATAATGCAGATATCTGACGATTATACAGTTAACTTGGCCCTGAAAATACTGAGTGATCCATCCCACCCTCTCTTTTCAGAGTACTGCCCTCTTCCCTCAGGACTGCGTTACAGAATGCCATATCTCAAAACTAATAGAGCTGTGTCATCTTTTGTACCTAGGAGCATTCAGTTGCTTAACAGGTCGAATGCAAACAGGTTGTTGTTGCCACCATAAAGTATGCACTTCTTATGTATGTATGTATGAGTGTGTGTGTGTGTGCGTGTATGTGTGTGGGTCTGCACATGTAAGAGAGTGTGAGCATGTTATTTATGGTTGTGGGTGTATGAGTGATTGTGAGTGTGTATGGACGGCTTTGTACATACAGATGTTCTATTTATTTTTTATATTTTAGATAATTTTAGTTTATGTGTTATTGTCCATGTCTCTGTGTTGGTCTTTTATGTATTTGCTCCTTATCGCAAGACAAATTCCCCCTTGGGGCAATAAAGGTTTTCATTTCATTTTTTTTTCTAAATTTAAGAGTCCCTTTATGAAAGAAGGCATGATAACTCTTTGACCATGCACAAACTCTCTTAATTAATCAAAGCCAACGTATAAGTGCTTTTCCATTCTATGTCTCCTTTAAATAAAAAGCAAAAAGATTGTGTTCTGTGTTGCACCGGCGCGCTCTCTCTCTATTGACTTGGTCCTATCCTGGTCCCACCATGCTGACCAACCCACAGAAGCACGGAGAATGCTTTCTTTTGTCATCTTTACTAACTAATTTTGTGTACCCTGAAGCAAAGTCACACTATTCATCATGACTCAAGAGTATTTAGTTCCAAAATTTGAGTAATTTAAAAGTGCATTTTCAGTACAAACGAACAGTGTTATTTCAGCATTTTGGGTGGGGGGCAACTTCACGCAGGTCCGATAGAGACTAGTTTGGAGTGATTTGGACGTGGAGGGAGGGGCTGCTTGACGTCACATGTCAGAACATGTATTTTTAAATTACTCAAAAGCTTTAATAGCACAAACGAAAATATTTGCAGCACAAACCAGCACAAACGAACTGCAGTGTTATTTCAGCATTTTGGGTTGGAGGGGGGGCCAACTTCACGCAGCTACAGACAGTGCCTTGTGTTGTCCGGCACCTCTCAGACAGGATGTGGTTGTTAGCAGAGCTGATGTGGTGAGAATTTCTGCTCCCCTCTCATCTTATCCTATATCCTACAAGACTCACAGCAGCAGTGTGCTGAAACACACAAATTAGCATTATTTTAGCATTAAAGGGCTTTTTTTTTCAAGGTAACTTTTTTTTGCCTCAAATGTTCAGAACAGGCTGTCATGGGGCGTGCACCAGGCATCTAGATACCTGCAGCTAACACATTGAGGATTTCCCCTTTAGCCTATGACAGGCCACCCCTAATTTGTTGCAAAGTGGCTGCCAACTTGTCTCTCTTTAGTTTCGCATTTATCCATTCTCATTGCCCTCAGCTGCATAAGTGGCTGCCAACGTTGTAGGACCCCACCCACCTTATCCTGTGACATACAGTACATAGTTAGGAAAATTCTAAACAGGTGGTTTAAGCACACAGCAGTTGAACAGTTTCTAACAGTGTAAATTGGCTATTTTAACAATTGAGGCTTTTTATCAAACTTACAGTGTGTGTAGATTCAAACAACTTTTCCCAACAAACGCCAGAGGGTTTGGCAGAAGTGTTGCTCAAGAGCCAATGACTGGTCAGAAAGAGTTACATACAGTACTGTAAATGAGGACAATTACATGTGTTACAGAGAAAAGTATGTCTGTTGTATTCCAACACCATTGCCATATGGACACCATATTGTTTCCTCTGTAACAAATGTTCCTGCTGCGTCCATGTCCTGGAAATCTTTCTGAGTGGTCCTTTGGTCTTGAGCTACTCTTCTGGCGATTCATAAGACTCCAACAATGGGAAACCTGCAAGAACAGTGTTCAGTTGGCAGTGGAATGATGTTACTCCCACTTTCAGTTCAGTACCCCAGACAGTGGTGCTCAAAGGGGTTGGAGCTTTTTGCCTTCACTCATTTTGAGATGTGCCAGTAACAAATAAACAAATAAATTAAACAAATACATATTTTGTAATCTATCCTACTGATAGATTCAACCTTGATGTTGATACATTAAATACTTTTACATGTTGGCAGATGATAAGCTGGTTTTCACCGAGATAAAAGATAAAACACATGGATCTGGTTCTAATGTTTTTCTGCATACTGTTAAGCATGATGTTCAATAATTATTCTCCTCAACTCACCTGCAGCAGCAGAGTAGGCAGGGAACACGTCACTCTCACATCATGTACATGTAGCCTCCGGGCCGTCGCAACAGGACAGGCAAACCAAGCAATTGCCTGAAAGGGGCCCCAAGCTGAAAGGGGCCCTTAAGATTCACTGTATAATTATAATTAGTATTTTAGTAGTTTAGATGGTGGTGTTTTTCAATAAAACATGACAATCTAGAGTTTGATAACTGTCATTTCAACACAAATAATTAATAAAAGATGCGTGAGGATAATAATAATAATAATAATATATAATAATAATTTGGTTCATAGGTTTTTGCAGAAGATGAAGGGCCCCCATGTCCTATTAACTTGGGGCCCCCAATGTACCTTAAAATGGCCCTATGTAGCTTACTGTACTTTGGGGAAAATAAAAGTCAGCATGTCACTCTCACATCATATACATGTAGCCTACTGTACTTTGGGGAAAATAAAACAGTCAGCAGCATGAAGCTTGCATGGTGTATTGTCAATTTGTTGCAATGTCAACCACACAGAAGTATACCTGCCAACCTTGAGTAGCACCTCGACAGTGGCCTAAAATAGCATCCAAACTAACCAAGTCCACAGCGTTTTACATGCCCCTGGCATACAGAGACTCTGTGGACATATTCGGTCAAGTCAAAAGGGAATATTTCTTCAGTTGGATAAAACTGGATAGTGTGTTGTAACCTAAATGAGTATGTGTTGTTGTTAGGTTTCTGGGTCACTAGGGGGCGACCTCAGGTTAATATATAAAATGTAATGACGTTGTTCAGACACATTCAGACATTCAGTAAAGCTCTTGAAATGAGGACCACGTCGTGTTTGTTGTCTTAAACAACTCCACATGGTGTCAGAAGTGGCCACATTGAGCTACAGATATTAATGCCCCGATCCCGAAGGAGAGGACGGAAAAGAAAGAAAAGAGGGAGAAATATGGAGCAGGAACAAGCACGTGCACAAGCACCTGCTGCGCCTGGTGAGCAACAAGTAGCTAACAGCGGGCAAGGAGCAGCTAACGTGATACCCCCAACTGCAACTTTTACCATTAAGCCTCCGGAGCCGTTTGATTTTGCAAAACCACACGAATGGGAGAAATGGATTCGGCGGTTCGAGCGATTCAGACTGGCAAGTAACCTAAACAATTCTTCTGAGGCTAATCAAGTGAACACACTCGTGTATTGCATGGGTGATGAGGCGGACGACGTGCTTCGAGGGCTAGAGCTAACTGGTGAGCAGCGTCAGCAATATGTTGCAGTGAAAGCTGGATTTGATAAATATTTCGTCCCGAAGAATAAGAATAATTTATGAACGGGCCAGGTTTAACAAAAGAGTGCAGCAGCCCACAGAGAGTGTGGACGCATTCCTCACGTCACTGTATGCCCTAGCAGAGAGCTGTGAATATGGTGCTTTGCATGATGAACTTTTGAGAGACCGATTAGTAGTTGGACTGAAAGATTTGACGCTGTCAGAGAAAATGCAACTTGATAGGCAACTCACTCTCACTAAAGCGATCACCATGGCTAGGCAGTCAGAGGAAGTTAAGTGGCAGCAAACCGACTTGAGGGGAGAGTTGAGTGCTGCTAGCAAAGCTACCGTGGATGCATTGCATTGCATTGCAGGAAAACCACTCAATGTTAAACAAATGAAAGGAAAAGGACAGATGACGGGTAATCTGAAAACAAAGAAAATGACACAGACTGTTCCAAATGCAACTGAAAACAAAGCATGCCACAAATGTGGTAAGTCCCCATCCCATCCTGCTGCTCAGTGTCCAGCTAAAAGTGTTGAATGCAACAACTGTGGCAAAAGAGGACACTACGGGAGAGTGTGTAGAACCAACACCGTGCATGAATTGGCAGAGTTCCTGGGAGTGGTGTCGACTGGTGAGGAGCCATGGATGGCGGATATTAACCTAAGAGGCAGCAAGGTAACTTTTAAAATCGATACTGGTGCAGATGTAATAGCCATACCCAAGCAAGTCTATAGAACAGTCATGCACAGAGATGCGAAACTACAGGCAGACTCCAAGCAGCTGTATGGTCCTGGTGGTGCGAAACTGATGGTCCTGGGTTCAGCCACTGAAACACTCACATATAAAGAGAGGAACACCACAGAGAAAATCTATGTGGTTAAAGACCTACACGTTGGTTTACTGAGCAGACCAGCTTCAGTGAGACTTAAACTAGTAGCCAGAGTCGACAGTATAGACCAAGAGACAGTTAGGCAGACTTATCCTAAACTCTGTGATGGACTGGGGCTGGTCCAGAAGCCCTACACGATAAGACTCAAGCCAGATGCCAAACCTTCTCTCTG
The DNA here is from genome assembly GCA_027497455.2 of Sardinella longiceps. Classification (NCBI taxonomy): domain Eukaryota; kingdom Metazoa; phylum Chordata; class Actinopteri; order Clupeiformes; family Clupeidae; genus Sardinella; species Sardinella longiceps. The sequence goes on along the minus strand of JAODXP020000010.1, from coordinate 9,315,596 downwards.
GAAGTCCCACGGCGAGTACCATTGCCTCTCATGGGCAAGGTGAAGCAGGAGTTAGAGAGGATGGAAAAACTGGGGGTCATCAGCCGTGTAGAGGCTCCCACAGAGTGGTGTTGTGGAATGGTGGTAGCTCCTAAAAAGAACAAAGATGAAGTCAGAATTTGTGTGGACATGACACCCCTGAATCAGTCAGTTTGCAGGGAAAAGTTCATTTTGCCATCTGTTGAACACACCCTAGGCATACTGACAGGGGCACAGTATTTTTCCAAGCTTGATGCAAACATGGGCTTTTGGCAAATACCTTTGTCTAAAGAATCGGCTCACTTTACCACCTTTATTACGCCATTCGGGCGTTACCACTTCAACAGGCTACCCTTTGGAATAAGCTCCGCCCCTGAGCATTTCCAGAATAGGATGACCTCTGAAGTCACAGCAGGCCTCGATGGAGTGGTCTGCCACGTGGACGACATCCTCATCTGGGGAGCTACAAAGGAGCAGCACGACGCCAGAGTACATGCAGTCCTGGAACGAGCAGAGAAGGCTGGTGTCACGCTCAACATGTCGAAGTGCGAGTTTGGGAGAAGAGAGGTGAGGTTTTTAGGACACATCATCTCAGCGGACGGAGTGAAAGCTGATCCGGACAAGACAAAAGCCGTTCAAGACATGAGAGAGCCGACGAACATCAGCGAGCTGAGGAGCTTTCTTGGGATGGTGAATCAGCTCGGGAAGTTCATCCCAAACCTGTCTGAAAAGGACAAACCATTAAGAGACCTCCTGTCTAAGAAAAACCTGTGGTGCTGGGGTCATGAACAGCAGAGGCCGTTCCGTAACCTGAAGCTTGAGCTCTCCACGGCGCCAGTTCTTCAACTGTATGATCCTAATAGACCACTTAAGATCTCAGCGGATGCCTCATCCTATGGGCTAGGAGCAGTGCTCTTACAGAAAGATGCAGACATGTGGTCCCCTGTCGCTTATGCTTCCAGGTCGCTGACGGAGACAGAACAGCGATACGCCCAGCTAGAGAAGGAAGCACTAGCTTTGACATGGGTCTGTGAGAGATTTAGTGACTTTATATTAGGACTACATTTTGAGCTTGAAACTGACCATAAACCTCTTGTGAGCCTACTTGGAGGACAGGCTCTGGACGCATTGCCACCATGAATCCAGAGGTTCAGGATGCGTCTGATGAGGTACTCCTACTCCATTTACCACACACCTGGAAAAAGCCTCACTACAGCTGATACTCTCTCACGTTCCCCACTGAAAAATGCTGTCACCAGAAGTGATAACGACCTAATGGAGGATACAAATATCTATGTGGAGTCTTTGCTGGACAACCTCCCGACCAGTGACAGCAGGGCCGCCGTTCCCCATACGCAGAGTACGCAAGGTGCGTAGGGCCTCAACCACTTGGCAGGGCCTCGGGGGGCCTCCAATTTTGAGCTTTACTAAAAAATGTCATGATAATAGTTACATTGCAAAAATATATGAATTAGTAATGAATAGGCCCATCATTTTTTGTTAAAAATTGCGTAACTCATCATACAATTCAAGCAAATTAACAGTTTTGCCTAATATACAAAGATAGTCCTACCCACCCCTATTCCCTGAAATGGTACATCCCAAATTGCGTCTTTGAGTTTGTTGTGTCGGCTTTGATTGAAGCAGCAAGCAGCAACGTTAGAAAACTGCAAATTGCAAGATTCTGCTGTGCAAATGTTCAGTAAATGTGTCAACATCGTTGACATCTAATAATGAAGAGACAGCATGAATCTGGTGCTGAAAAGCGAAAGAAAAAGAAGCAAAAAGAAGACGCCCGTGCATCCCTGGCCGGTAAGTCCGTTTAGGCTAACGTTAATTGTTTTGCTAACTTAACGGAACTTCGAAGTCTTTGCTTTGCTTTTGGGGGGGGGGGGCGGGCCTCCCTGACCAGTTAAGCTTAGGGCCTCCAAAACCTTAGCAGCGGCCCTGAGTGACAGATACCTGACTGAGCTCCGTGAACAGCTACAGGGCGATAATGTCTGTGCACAGGTCATGAGATATTGTGTTGAAGGTTGGCCGGACAGGAACCATCTCCATGGACCCGTCAAACACTACTGGCATGAGAGAGCAGCCCTGAGCGTGCATAATGGACTACTCCTGCGTGGCTCAAGGTTAGTCATACCCTCTAGTATGAGAGACGGGGTTCTTGAGAAAGTACACGAGGGGCATCAGGGTGTAGTGAAATGTAGAGAGAGGGCAGGCCAGACAGTATGGTGGCCTGGACTGAGTAATCAGATAAGGGAACTGGTACTCAAATGCCGAGAATGCATCAAAGAGAGGGCCAATCCAAAGGAGCCCTTGATGCCAACCAAACTTCCTGATAGGCCTTGGCAAAAGCTAGGCGCGGATCTCTTCATCCTGAAAGAGAAGACTTACCTGTTAGTGGTTGACTACTTTTCTAGATATATAGAAATAGCTCAGCTCAGCCCTACTAGATCCATGAATGTTATCATCCATCTGAAGTCAATGTTTGCACGCCATGGTATCCCAGAGACACTCATTAGTGACAATGGGCCACAGTTTTCTGGACATGAGATGAAGGCGTTTGCAACAGACTACTGCTTTGAGCATATAACTAGTAGTCCTAGATACCCTCAAGGCAATGTCGAAGCCAAGCGTGCCGTTCAGACGGTCAAAGGCTTACTTAAGAAGGCTACAGACCCCTATCGAGCTCTGTTGGCATACAGAGCGACGCCGCTCAGCAATGGATACAGCCCTGCTGAACTACTGATGGGACGGCGTCTGCGCACTACATCTTACCTGAGAGGCTGCAGCCGGCGCTTCCAGATCTTCCTGCGCTTCAGCAGAAGGAGAGGGAAAAGAGGCGGCCAGATGCAAACTGCTTCAACAACAGACACCGGGCACGAGATCTTGGTAGGCTGTCTCCTGGAGACAACGTCTGGATTTCTGATGCAGCAGAAGAAGGTAAAGTAACATCTGTGCACAGCAGTCCACGATCCTACCTGGTCAAAGGACCACAAGGGACACTCAGGCGGAATCGTTGCCATCTGATTCCAATGCCAGAGTCAGAGTCTTTGTGTGAGCAACAACCTGACCAGCCACCAGAAGCAGACACTGGTGTAGAGACACCTCCATCAGGCACACCGTCAGTGAATACACCTGACATCATGAGATCACGGTCAGGCAGAGAAATAAAGAAACCAGAAAGACTGAATCTGTGAAAAAAAGAAACAAAAGCTATGTGAAAAAAAGAAAAAAACAATGAAAAGAATGTACAAGTTTGAAATGTCAAAGTTATGAGTTAGACATGTGTTGAAATGTTATCCTAAAGTAAGAGACCACACAGTAATGGAATGCTATGCAATTTTATTTGAATATAGGAAAAGAAAGGTTTAGTTAAGGGAAAACTGAGTGTAATTGCCTTATGTTGAAAATAACCTTTAAGAACCCCAACTAATGTTCTCTTCAACTTTCAGTAAGGGGGATGTGGTGTAACCTAAATGAGTATGTGTTGTTAGGTTTCTGGGTCACTAGGGGGCGACCTCAGGTTAATATATAAAACGTAATGACGTTGTTCAGACACATTCAGATATTCAGTAAAGCTCTTGAAATGAGGACCACGTCGTGTTTATTGTCTTAAACAACTCCACAGATAGGAACTGTATTTTGCTAGGATAAATATTTTGGAACATCAAAGGACACTACTAACCACTCGGCGAGCAGCTCTTGTCTTTTTTTGAAGGAATAGGTCACTTTATGAAAATTGGTTAGCTCACCCTCTTACCTGGAGTTACATATGTGGGTCAGAGCATTTTGGTCTCAGTGCATGTGTTGTCAAAGTCTGGCAACCCTAATTTTACATTTAGCTTAGCACAGGGGCTGGAAAGCATATTTGGGGTTGGGGATGCCATACTAAGAAAACGCAAGCACTGAGACCAAAATGCTCTGACCCACATATGTAGCTCCATGTAAGGGGTGAATAACCAATTTTCATAAAGAGGTGTTCCTTTCATGAGAGGTATTCATTTAAGGACATTATTGGTCATGCACATAGCAAGCCATTCTAAAGCAGATGGTGAGATGAGATTCTAAATGAGCCAAATATTCAAGACAGGAGCAATAGTCAAAATTTTGGTGTTGATGATTCTATTCCATCCTCCAGAAAAGGGGCTAAACCTGTTAAAAACGGAACTTCCCCATTATTTTTATTTTTCATTTTTAAGTTGCTCCTTATCACCACCAGAGGAAGCTAGTTGTCCATGCCCTGCAGTGTGTCCCTTAGAGTGTGAGCACACCAACCCAAAGAGCAGTGGCCACAGCAGCCATTGCCCAAGACTCTGCTGCCTATTCACTTCAAGTCAACAACCCAGCAGTGCTACAGTATGGCAAGTTTACTCCAATTTGGGGCAGACGTTCACTGAGAGGCTGGCAAGATTAGACGTCTGACCGCTGGCCCTGTGTGTGAACACTATTAGTCCTATTGTTCTGTCTACGCATTTAATGGAAATTTTAATTAATTAATTATGTAATTTTGCATCTGGCTTTTTAATGAGTCTGACAGGTGGAATGAGCTCAATTTAGATATCTGATGAAAAGACAGAACACGATTAGCTTGGCTAATGTGCAAAGTTACAGTGAGAAGATTGAAAATGCATAAAATAATTTAATTTTACTGGCAGCCAACTGTTTTATGTACTTTTGTATTTGGGGAAGATACTGAGGTGGATTCCATCAAGTCAAAATTGCAACAGTGTTTCACCAGCGTTAATGCAGATAAGATCTTGACACTGGCAGACACAACTTACCCAGAATTCTTACACAATGGCGTTTTGCGTTGGAACAGTTCATGCAGTGACGCAAAGTATGACAACTCTTTTGGTTAGAGTGGTACATACAGTGAGCAGTGTGTGAAATACAGGGGGTTTGGGGACATCTGACCCCGCTGATTAACCAACCGGTGAGACCCCTAAGTCGCAAAACCTAAATTTCAAGGGGACCCCAAATTCAGTATTTGTTTTCAAAAACAGCAGAACCAACCAGGGTAAAACCCACTATTTAGCCTCTATGACAGGGGTCGGCAACCCTAGGAATTTCCAGTGGCCTCTATGACAGGGGTCGGCAACCCTAGGAATTTCCAGTGGCACGCGGACATTGCACTACCCTAATAATTTAATACATTACAAATGTTCAGACATAATTATGATGAAATGTCATTGACCTTAAAAAATCACTATGCAGCAATAGCGCCCTCCCCATATTTATTTTTCCCACTAGATGTGACCCATTGATGCATTGCTAAAATGGCAAAGAAGCCGATAGGTCGGGCCTTTCACTCTTCCTGGACCGCAGAATATTTGAGCTGTGTGCACTTATGTTTTCAAAGTGTTGCGTGTCGAACATACAATGTTAGACGTCATTACGAGACAAAGCGCGAAAAGACTTTCAAAGATCAGGCAGATAGGAACGATAAGTTATTTCAGACACACAAGGGAGTTTAGGCTACTTCCAACCACATCAACACATATCTGCAAATACGCGCCAGCTTCAGTCAGAGTTCGCAGAGCGCTTTGGGGACTTTCAGAAGTAGGCTTTAGCGCAGTGTTCTCTTCCCCTTGAAGTCAAACCAGCGGCTTTGACGGACATGAAATTTATTTGGCTCTGATAGAGTGGTTGGGCACATATGGAAATGCAGCTGATTGAGTTGAAGAGCTCAACATTGTGGGTGAGCAAGTTCAATTAACTTACAAAACATATCGCAGGGCCAACATCATTTACGCCTGCTGAGCATCTTCACCGAAAAGTTCAGCTGTCTGCGCAATATCACACTTACCCTGACATAGCCCGCCCATAATACGAATGTTCATCGGATGAACAGCAGTATATGGTCGGGCTTTGTCAGGCTATATTGCACTGGCTTTAATGTCAGTGTTCGGATCAAACTATCTGCGTGAACAGATATTTTCGCACATGAAGTAACGTTATGTCCTTTGCCCCTCCCGAAGTCGTCTGACAGCGGTGCATTCCGAAACATGCGTCCAAAGTAACCAATTACCAACCGCACATTTCAGAGCAAAGTAAGGGGAAGCAGGGCCAGGGATCACATTGACTATTAGGCAAAACATTTATTTTCTAACAAGGCAAGGCCTATTTCAAATTGGCAGGTTATTGTTAATTAAGTTACTTAGCCTATTATGTTTTTTTTTTTCAATCTGTGCTATCATTATCAGTTCCATCTTCAATTGGCTCTGTGAATAACATGCTTACTGTCAGATTTTGGATGTTAGGCCTACTTTGTGAATTTGTTGCCTATATGGTTGTTATCTAATGGGAAGAGAGGGAGAGGGAAATATGGGTGTTCTAAAACCTTGACGTCTGTGAGGATAAAACAGTGCAATGGTGTTTTACATTTGTTCAATGTCCATATCCATCTAAATATGTAGCCAGTATTTAATTTCACATAGTTAAAGACACCTACTGGCACACTAACTAATATGAAAATTTCTAAATGGCACAGCATGGCAAAAAGGTTGCCGACCCCTGCTCTATGACCTTGAAAATAAATTCCCAGGGGGATTCCAAAAGTGATTCCAGTGCAGGTGATGTATGTGCTTATAGGTTTAGCAAAATATTACTCAACAGTAAAGAAGCATGGAGGGGGTTTCATCATAACTATTCTAACACAATATTTCAATCTTTTCCACAGACTTGGTTCCTGTTACCTTACAACAAAAAGCCGTTCCTTTCTGGCTTCAGTCCTCAGTTCAGGGTCAAGTCTCAGACAGCTGGACCTGAGTGACGATAAGCTGCTGGACTCAGGAGTAACACTTCTTAGCCCTGCATTAATACATCCACGTTGTAAACTGGAGAAACTACGGTGAGTATACTATCACAATCTATATGTGTGTGTGTGTGTGTGTGTGTGTGTGTGTGTGTGTGTGTGTGTGTGTGCACGTGCACCTATGCACTGGTTACACTTAATTTTAATGAATAGGTGTCTCCCACATGCTTAAAGGTCAACTTCAGTCAATTTCAACAGGAGCTCTATTGCTTAGGCTACTCGAGACTAGCCAATACTGAAGATGCAAGACATTTTGGTCCAACCACAGGTTTCCTTGAATATAGAATAAGCACTAACAACTAACCCATGGGGGCAGAATTAACATCAGGGTTCCCACGGGTCAGGGAATTTCTGGAATATCAGGGAATTTCAATGAAAGCTGTTCCAGACAGGGAAAGTCAGGGAATTTGATAATTTTGCTTGCAAAGTCAGGGAATTGTGTTATCCTGTGTATAACCATACATCCCTCTATCTTGTTTCTCAATATTTTTCAATGTAACTGGAGTAAATCTACACTCTGATTGGCTGTTATAATTTAAGTGAAAGAAGTGCACTCAAGGCAGGACATTAGGACTAGTTTATCCATTTTAAAAGGTCTTTTCTGCACGGCACCCAATCATTTCTTTTACGGGAGTTCATGGAAATTCTGCTTTTTGATCAGGGAACAAGGTCACAAGGTCATTGAAAAATCAGGGAAATTTAAATCTGATCTGGAGCGGGAACCCTGTAACATGCTCCAAATATCACCACACAAAACTATGAAACATCAATAGACACCTTACAACACAGAACTAACATGTTTGTAAAGCATAATGCTAGAAAAATAAGAATGTGGACACTGCCCTGGCGCTACAGTTGGAGTTAATGGTTTGTGGTCACTGACGCTAGTCCTTAATCTGATCTGGTTAGGCAATCTATACCAGAAAGCCATAAAAACTGAAGTAACTGGTCCGGCAGCATAGAAGATAGATAAACTTCAGAAGATGTATAAACGTCCTTAGAAGATATCTGTTTAGGTATACCATGACTGACAAGAACACCTTCTCTGTGTGACCATGTAAAATCATACCTTGTCATCGTCAAACAGTTCAGCTGATATTGTGTCTGTTGTTTTGTTTGCAGTTATGCTGGAATACAATGACTCCAACTCAAGAGCTTATATCATGCCCTGGGAAGACAAGGTGAGCTGTGGCATTATGGGGCTCTGCTTTCTACTGGGCATCCCCGGGAACCTCATGGTTATGGGGATGATTCTGCACAACTTCAAAAAGAGCAACTTCACCCTGCAGCTCTTGCTGAATCTGGCTGCAGCTGATATATTGTGCCTGGTAACTCTGCCCACTTGGATCTACAGCTTGGTCACAGACTGGACCATAGGTTCAGACATCTGCAGACTAACAGCTGTGGTTGTCTATATTAGTCTCTACAGCAGTCTGATGACTGTCACACTGTTGAGTGTGCAGCGGTATTTTGCAGTGTTGTATTCACACCAGTGGGCCAAACTGGGGAGGAGAGGAGAGAAGATTTTACTCATCTGTCTGTGGATACTAGCCTGCATCTTGTCCTGCCCAGCTGCCCTCACTTTTCATGTGGAGGTGAAAAATGGAAAGCTGGAGTGTGATCCATACTTCACCTCAGATGGACAAAGCATTGCTGTGGGATTAAGTGAGATACTTCTGGCATTTATTGCTCCTTTTACCATTATGGCCACATCTTACTATTACCTGCACAAGAAAGTTTATGAGAGTGCTTTCTTTAACAACAAACGATTGACCAGGCTAGTCGCCAATATTGTAGTGACCTTTTTAATCTGTTGGATTCCACGTCACATTTTAAATGCAGTCAATGTGTTGGCCATTTGTTTAAAATCATTTGATCCAGATGCATCTGCATCTTTGTTTACCTTTAGTAGATTGGCAAAGAACTTGGCCATAAGTTTGACCTTTGCAAACAGCTGTGTGAATCCATTCCTCTACGCCTTTTCATTTCAAAACCTTCGTCGATACACAGAACTCTCTTTTGGTCATGATGTGCAGTCAACTACTGCGTAACACGGGTACCTTTTTTATCTGTTTTTATGACAACTTTTCATTTATTCTGTCGATTTATTCAAAAAGCCCAAGTAGATGTAGTCTTCCTGTGTTAATACAGCATTGTGTTTGACAAAATAAAGTCCATTTATTTTGTCTATTCTGTATATTTTAACCTTTAATTCTATAGGGTTTTTATTTTATTCATTTTATTCTTGCCCTGTTTATCTTTCACATAATTATTTTATGTCTTTACTGTGCTTTTACTTTTTACCTACTGTACTTGCTTTTATTTTTGTACAGCACATTGAATTGCCTTTGTGTATGAAATGCGCTATACATAAACTTGCCTTGACTGTAGTGTAGCATCTACTGTATGTCTGTGTCTATGCTACCTCTCCATCACAGTATTCCCAATGTTGTGATCCATTAAGAACAAAGGCATTGCTGGGCAAACTATCACATTACTTTCGTAAATTACTGGCTTTCCACTCTAATTCGTTTAGCACACATACCTCACTCAAGATACTGTTCCAGTCTCCCCACTCCATAAACACACAAAGAGAAAACACACTTTCAGTTCTATGCACCACATCTTTGGAATGAGCAGCAGATTTTGTAGACATGTTACTACCATTTTTTGTTTTTAAGCGAAGGCTCTACAAGTTCTTACTGTAAGAAATGCTGCCCTTGATTCTGTATTAAAGAATTGAGGTTACTAAAATATGTCCCAATCATTTTCTGGAGTTTTGTGTTTTTTTTTCTTCTTCTTCTAGTTATTGTATAACTGTTTATGAACGTGTTTATAATGCTTTGTACAAGATACAGTCTTCCTATTGGTTTATGTGTGAGTGGAAGGATTGTGGAGTGCTTATAATGAGATATATTCACTATCTCTGAACAGCAAGTGGTGGGAATCCTTCACAAGTGACCAAATGAACACTGTACTTCTACTTCCTGAAACTGTTAAATCGCCTACATGTGCCAGACCTTGCTGAATTAAACTCCTCCTAATGAGCTGCTGTTGTAAATAGTGTTGTCTTCCACTATACAATGGTATTTGTGCAGGAGCCCTTACCATAACAAATATTGAAGAATTTACGACTCGGTAAAGAAGAAAAAAAAAGAGTAGTGAGAGTAGCATTAAATTAGTGACATCAAGCAGATTCAATCTATTTATACTCAATTCAGCACATAGGAAGGCTTCCAAAGGGGGTAATAATTCTTCCACAGTCTGTCTTATGCTTTAAAAAAAAAAAAAAAATAGAATGTTTCTGTAGATATCGTAGCCTATCATGTTGGACTCCCCCCAACATTCTGTTCTGCAATAGTATGCATCACCACCAGGTGGCAATACTTCTCAATTAGAGGCTATCTTGCCTCTGTTGCCTAAAGTCAAATTTGTGATATTCAAAGTATTTGATACAAATCAATTTTATTTGTAACACCAAATACAACACGAGCTTTGCAGCATTTTACAGACATGGGAGAACATGAGAATACATGAGAGAATACAGTAATGAATTCATCCATGAATTATGCAGTTTTCTTGTACATATTGGATGTTACAAATTGGATGTACAAATTATAAACTATATATATATATATATATATATATATATATATATATATATATATATATATATATATATATATATGTGTGTGTGTGTGTGTGTGTGTGTGTGTGTGTGTTTATAAAGGGTTAGCCTACTTCACTACAGATGAAAGTATAGTAACAAAATATGTTAAATCATGGCCTTACTAAGTAAGAACTTAACATCCTATTTAATTTCACTTACTGATGAAACACTAGTTATTAATGTCGGTTACACTTTCTATGACCCCAGTATTCATAGAACATTATATATGCATTAAGACAGGGTTATAACTAGTGCTGGCAAAATTAACTGATTAATCACGTGATTAATCCAAAAAATTTAACTCGGATTAAAAAAATTAACTCAGATTAATCCTGATGGATATGGTTCCACTTTCATGGCATGTATTATGTTAAATTTCAGATAGAAAATGGAACGGTTATCAAGTCAAACTATACAAAGATTATGGCCTAGCTCCTGACTGTCCAACAAACATGTTTGGGGAATCCTTCGGGGTAGGGGACAGGTGTGAATTGCCCCATTTGAGATGAACAAAGCCAACTATTCAGTATCAGGGCCTTTACAGGGCAAAATAAGGATCTAATATACCCTAGCATCCAAATTCTTACTGGAGGAAATGAGTTGCGATTAAAAGTGATTAATCACGATTAATCTTTGAAAAAAATTGTGATTAATCAGATTAATCTTTTTAATCGTTTGACAGCACTAGTTATAACACATTCATAAAGTCTTACAACTAATGACATTAGTTACCCGTTTATACATTCTCATGTATATACTCATAAAGCTTTATAATGTTATGATCAGTTATGAATTCTAATGGCAGTAGTTATAAGCCTTTATGCATGCATTATAACCCTTTACGAATACATTCATAATGCTCTATGAATACTGCGCTCATCATAAAGTGTTACCCATGTCTTTGTTTACATTAATCACAAAAATGCAACCCTGCACCTAGCCTGGCGATGCCATCCTACGTACCTCCGCTAAACATTTTATCTCCGCACGTAGTCTGGAATAAACCCCCTTCCCGCCTTTTTCTCGGTTACTCTACGGTAAGTAGCACACAGTTTAGAGCGATGTCTCAAAATCTTGTAGTCCTACAGGATAGGGTCGCGTTTGTTACTCTCTCCCCCACTTTCGAATTACATTCACAAAATTGGTACATGACATTAGCATCCATGATCTTGAGGATTTATTGCCACTACGATGTCAAAATAGATCAGAACTTCCGAGAGATCTGTTAATACTGAAAGCGAAAGTTGTAGGCGTGAGAGCCAGGGAATACGTCATATCCAAACGGAAACCTATTTCAATTGCGTTGGGCCAGACTGTATGACATAGTTAACAGTCGCTTTCGCCCAGGCTACCCTGCACCTTTGTTGAGGCAGAGTGACTGAAGGGTTGAGTTGAACCAGCAAAGTCTGCTGAGACAGATAATCAACAACAATGCTACACCAATGTAGAAAAACACTGAGAACTACAACGGAATAATATAGCCACAGACATAGATACCACAATCAAACACAATACAGTATAAACTTGGAAGGATAATCTACTTTGACTCATGCCTACTTTAACATAACATAAAAAAAAGAAAAGAAAAAATCAAAAAGGTAACAGAGAGTTACACAGTACTGGACTGCACACCATTTTGACCACTGGATTCTTCTGTGGTTTGACGAAGACTTTGAAATGAAAATGCGTAGAGGAATGGATTCACACAGCTATTTATGAAGATCAAGCTTATGGCCACATTCTCTGCAAAGCCGCTAAAGTCAAACAAAGATGCAGAAGCATCTGGATAGGATGATTTTAAACAAATGGCCAAGACATTGACTACATTTACAACGTGAAGTGGAATCCAACAGATTGTAAATGTCACTACAATATTGGTGATTAGCCTCGTCAGTCGTTTGTTGCTAAAGAAAGCTGTTTCATTAACTTTCTTGTGGAGGAAATAGTATGATGTGGCCACGATGGTGAAAGGAACAACAAATGCCAGAAGTATCTCACTTAAGTGGACAGCAACTCTTTGTCCATCCGAACTGAAGTCTGGATCGCACTCCAACTTTCCGTTTTTCACCTCAACATGAAAAGTCACAGCAGCTGGGCAGGACAAGATGCAGGCTAGTATCCACAGACAGATGAGTAAAATCTTCTCTCCTCTCCTCCCCAGTTTGGCCCACTGGTGTGAATACAACACTGCAAAATACCGCTGCACACTTAACAGTGTCACAGTCATCAAACTGCTGCAGAGACTTGTATAGACAACCACAGCAGTAAACTTGCATATATCCACACTTATGGTCCAGTCGTTGAGTAAGTTGTAAATCCAAGTGGGCAGAGTTAGCAAACATAATATGTCGGATGCAGCCAGATTCAGCATCAGTTGCAGGGTGAAGTTGTCCTTCTTAAAGTTGCGTAGAATCACCACGACAACAGTGATGTTCCCAGAGATGCCCAGTAGAAAGCAGAGCCCCATAATGCCACAGCTCACCTGAGTCTCTGTGGGAACCACATACGTGCTTGAGTTGGTGTGATTGTGCTCCAGCATGTCTGCAACCAAAATCAACTGAACTGCTTGACAGTGACAAGGTTGACAGGGTCAGACAGTATAGAAAGTGTTTGTGGTGTCATGGTATACGTCAATAGATTTCTTAAATGAGGAAGTTATTTTTATCTTCTTCTATGCTGCCTGGCCATTTCCGTTATGTGACCTACTGCTTTCTGTTGTAAATTGAGACCACAAACCACTCAGTGCACTATGTAGGCTATACGCCTGTCTTAGATTTTCTGTGCGTACCACCAGCTGCATGAAAACATATGAAGGTCTTTTTGCTTTACATTTTGCACCACAAACCATTCTAAAATATCCTAAATAGTGTAAACAAACCACATTATTTATGTCAAACTATAAATAGGCCATCATTTCAATTGAATAATTTAGACCTGGGGCTGGCATCACATTCAATTTATGGATCCACCTGTTTTCCTTTTGATTTAAAGTTTTTTGTCTATCCCCTCTCCGCTGTGTAACCGGCACACAGTCTATACCCATGGCACTAACAGTAGCAATTTTGTTTTTGTGGGTCTCAACAAAATGTCTCTTCATGGCATATTCGTAGTTGCCTGTTTGTGCAGCATATTTACGTTCAGCCAGGCGGTCCTGGAGACGCCTCTTAGTGCGCCCCACCTAAAAGGCATCACATAGAGAAGATGTATAACGTGTGCTCTTAGAATTTATAAAGTGATTAGTCGGATACGTACAAAGGCTAACCGGGTGGGTAAATCCTTTAATCTTAGAGACTATATCGCACGTCACTGTGTCCGCATTTAAATGTTCCTTTCGGCACCTTTGGGAACCAAGTGGTTTTCTCTTTAGCCGGCATATAGCTCCTCACCAGTCTATTACTTAATGTAGGTGCTCTTCTAAACGAAAAGTTAGGGTGCTCATCAAAAATATTCTCCAGGGATGCATCACATTTAAATCCCAATTAGTAAATCCCAATCTTGTTTCTTGTTTTGTTGGGATGCTGAAGGTAAGCCCATTTGCCATTTGGCAGTTTACAGCCACTATTGTCACAGCTATTATGAGTACCAGCAGCCTTTAAAAGAGTAACCCCTGATGCTGAGCTCCAAGTAGGAAAGTTGGCCAGATTTTAGCCACGACACGACAAAACAAGACACGTCAGTAAACTCTCCAGTGCTCACACTAAACGACTGCCATTTTTGTCTTGGGGAGTCTTGCACTCGGGAGCGTAGCTCATCTGCGACCTGAGTGCCCACACTACAAGACCTGTCACGCGCAGAACCTCAGATTACATGCCAAAGTCACAGACTGCGTGTTGTCATGAGCACCATGAGCACCAAAAGGGGTGATGAATTAGCGCGCAAAACTGTGTCTTTTGTTGATTACAATGGACGTCCAGCAAGCTCAGGTTGTCTGCGTGCTACTACTCAGTGAGAAGAAAAAAGTGAAAAAGAAGAGGCTTTGGAGAAAAGAGTGGTTTGGTACACGTGGATTATATGGGCTGGCAGTTCTACAGAGGGAGTTACATGTGAGTTCAGCACGGTACCTTTTGAAAACTGTGTCGGTCAGCATTTGTGACTGACGTTGGTAGTATTAATGTGATGTTGACCAAGATTCTCATGTCTTTCCATTAAACAAAATTAGATGAATGACCACATGGGTTTTCGTGAAATGCTATGGATGACGGCAGAAGAATGTGAAGTGATATTGGAGCTTGTAACATCGTTCATCTTGAAGCAAAGCACTAAAATAAGGGATACCATTTCGCCGAGAGAACAATGACCCTGCAATGTTTAGGTACAGGTGGGTTATGTTAGGAATGTTTGGCGGTGATGAGAGGAACGGCCTGTTGTTTTAATGAATATGTATGTAATGAAGCGCTTTCATTTTGCTTGCAGGAGAAACATTCCGTTCGCTGCGCTTTCAATACAGAATTGGGACCAGCACAATCTCTGGGAAAGTCATGGACACCTGTGCTGCGATAGTCAAGGCCATGAAGGCTGACTTTTTAAAGGTAAAGTCGTAGTTAAACACAAGGGTCGTAGGTGCTTGTCAATAGCAAAGTCAAAGTGTACTTTATTTGTCAATCAAACTATGCAACAGTACATTGCTAGAAGACTAAAATGTGACCAAACAAATGTGACCTAACAAAGCTAAATTATACATACCACTACCAGTAAATATAACTGCACATATTTAGTTAACTTGTTATTAAATGTACAGTGAAACAGCATAGAGCTGAATAAGTTTATAACCTTTTTTGCCATATTTAGTTGGCATATCCACAGTAAAACAGTGAGAAGCCAATTGGTATCCAGATAAAATAACTTTCTTCGATTTCTTGACACTGTGGCAGAGGACTTCCAGCACCGATGGCAGTTTCCGCACTGTCTTGGGGCCTTGGACGGAAAACACATTCACATCCAACCACCGGCAAGAAGTGGTAGCGCCTATCACAACTATAAGGGCCGGTTTTCTGTTGTTCTTATGGCTGTTGTTGACTCACTATCGCTTCATCTATGCTAATGTTGGAACACGAGGCAGGGCATCAGATGCTGGTCTTTTTGCACACCCTGATTCACGGAGGGCAATGGACCAGGGCCTACTTAACACTCCATTACCTGAACCATTGCCCAACTCTGACATACAGGTGCCATACATGTTTGTTGGTGACGAGGCATACCCGCTAAGAACTGAACTTATGAAGCCTTGTCCTTTAAGCACATGGACCACAATCGAAGGTTGCTCAATTATCGCCTCTCCAGGGCCCGCAGAGTGGTGGAAAATGCATTTGGCATTCTTGCAAACAGACTACGTGTGTTCAGATCCACCATATGCTTGCACCCTGACAAGGCGATAAAGGACACATACTCTGGCCTCCCTCTGCCTCCACAACTTCCTCAGGCCCAATTTATGCTTCCGACGCATAGCCTCTGCGTCCGTCCGTCCTGTGTCTGTGCGCGACCGTCGAGCGCCTCAAAAAAATCCTAACTATCCGTCGGACAGGCGCAGACCTCAAACGGAAGTGCGCAGACAAACACTGCTGTGATTGGCCCATGATTGCCTTTCCGGTTGTCTGTGTTGATGTTGTCCTGCCGGGACGCGCCATTTTAAAAAAACCAAGGAACGAAGATGGACAGCAACGACAAAAAGCTGATGGAGATGGTGCGCTAGTATCCTCATTTGTACGATGCAGAGGATAAACTGTACAAGGACAGCAAGGTATCCTTCAACTCCTGGAGGGAGATCGGTCAGATCCTTGGGCGGACTCCGAAGGATGTTTTAGATAGGTGGAAGAGACTCGGGGATCGGTACGTGAGGCAACGCCGAGATAAAGTATCCAGGAGTGGGGCCTCAGGTGGGAAAAAAGAAGGTCTCTCCCTTTTCCCTTGCCATGTCGTGGCTGGATCCACACGTGAAGCATCGCGCAACGGAGTCAAATTTTGACTCGAAGGTAAGCAATCGTTCCTTCTTTGTTCTGTACCTGGTAGCAAGCTGCAAAAGCAGGCAAGCTACAAGTGTGTAGTTGGCATGGAGTACCTTACAGTCCGAGTACAAGACAGCATAAATGTGTAGGAAACATCATAAACACTGGGTAAGACGGGAATGCTGATATAAAATAAGTGATAAGTGTGAGCGAGAATACTCCCTCACGTGGAACCACTGCCATCGACTGCAGCCATTGTTCAGTAGGCTGGTAGGGCCAACAGCAACAACAATGTCTGTATATCCAGCACTGTGTGAAGCTTGATATTTGTGTAATATATCTACAATGCTGTGTATGTCGATTACAGCTCGACTTTGTTACTGTGATTTAGTTCATGGTGGCGTTGTCTGCATGGATAATGGCCAGCTAAACACAAGGCAGATAGCTCAGCTATTATCAAGGCAGATAGCTCAGAGGTAATTGTGCAGCACTGCACAAGCCTTCACTACATCAGTCACTTTGTCAGGCAGGAACTCAATTGGCCTTTCAAGAATGCGGCACTGTAAGGGTTCTGTCTCCTGTGTCTCATCTGAGTTTAGTTTCTAGTTTCCCTGGTCTCTAGTCTGTCATGTATTTTCTGTCTTTAGTTCATATTCCTCGTTTCTCCTGTGTTTTCTGTGTCTCTAGTTTTGTGTCCTGAGTTTATAGTGTTCACCTGTGTTCTGTCTTCCTGTGTCCTGTTTGCCATGTGCCTTTGGCCTCGTTCAGATTGGCATCCCAAATCCGATTCTTTCATATCCAGATTGTATCTAGAATTGATTTCGGGTGGTCTGAACAGCAGAAAACCACATGAATTCCGATTTTTCCGAATCTGTTACGCTCCTACATACCCATGTGGTGTCAATTGCGATTCATATCGGATATGCTGCGATCTGAACAGCTTTTCCACATGGGATAAGATTTCACCGTGTCACTTGCGTCATTTGTCACGTGACACAAACATCAACACGTGGAATGCAGATGGACGGAAGTGAGAGATCAATGTTAATTCTACTTTTAAAAAACAGTGTCGTTTGCTATAACAACGTGTCAGTGCGCGTTATGGATTTGCCGCAAGTTGGAGTTTACCTCGCGTGTGGAAAGCAAGGCTTACCTCGCGTGTGGAAAGCAACGTCAGTGAAAGTTTTCAACCACGCATCAGAAAGGCAACTAACAGCTGTGCTGGACTGCATTGATGCACTGAAATAAAGATGAGTAACTTTATTCTTCCATCTCTGATACTTCCTTGTTACTTGTAGCTGTGTGCTACGGCCCCACTTAACCATCTGAGAGAGAAACAACCAACATTCTACCCTCCGCGGTTTTGTTTATTATTTGTGGGCATGATGCGTTAGGGTACCATAGTAACCCACCTGGATATGGCAGGTGATTAGCGGACATGGAGATCCGATATGACAAGCAATGTGAACGCGGTCGATAGAGAGATCTGATGTTGATCAGATATGCTAAAAATCAGATTTGGAGTGCAGTCTGAACATAGCCTTTGTTTACTGCTTGTCCACGCCCCCTGTGTATCTCCTGTGTTTTCCTGGTTTTGTCATGTGATCTTGTCTCTTGTTCCCTAGTTCCTGGTTTTGTCACGTGACTTTGTGTTTCCTGTTTAGTTCCTAGTTCTGTGCTTCCTTGTCTCCGCCCCTCACCTGTGCCTTGTGATTGCTTTGTTAATTTGATTATTGTTTCGAGTCTCCTGTTCACCTGCCTCTTGTTCCCTGTCCACCTGTGTCTCATGATTGTTGTCTCTAGTCCTGTGTATTTAAGCCCTTGTGTTTCCTGTGTCCCTTGCTCCATCATTGTGTTAATTTGCGTTCCTTTTGTCTCTGTATTTTCGAGTTCTCTAGTAAAGTTTCAAGTTTATCTCAAGTTTTATGTCTCAAGTCTCGATTGCCTTGCATTTGGGTTCTGAATCGTTCAGGAACGTGACGGGCACCTTGCAGTCATGATGCCAAAGGTGTTCTCAATCACCTCTCAATTGAAGATCTCCTTCTCTGGGGGCATGTTCTGTCCTGTGTTGATGAAGAGACACAAATGAAAGAATGAAAAGGGTAGTTGTATTAATCCAATGTCACCAATATAACAAATGAATCTGTCCTCAGCGTATGGTAATATGGAGCAATAAGGACATTTTAACATACAAAAACAATATTCAATAACATAACACGGTAGACTACTGCTGCTTGTCATAACATATGTATGAAATACGAATGAAATAGAACGTTCAAGATTAACCGGCTGTGGGCTACATACCTGGAAACAGGCCGTATTCTCAAAGAATCTTATCTTAACTTTAGGAGTACTCCTAAACTGCACTAAATGTTTTTATGTAGGAGTTATTTCTTAAAAGTAATTCACAATGCCTCTGAGACCTACTTTTAGCTAGGATAAAAGGCAACTCCTAGGCTAAAAAAGTTGTGTTGCTATGGTTGACGTCAGCTCTCATGCACGAGCCTGCTTGCATTTACATCGGCGATTGGTTGATGAGTGACAGGTGGGCGTAATCTGCGTGATGTGCTCTAGCTGTGCTCCACTGTTCTCCGCTGTTCTCCTGTGTGACAACTGCAGTGCTATCACAAGCCATAAATGAAACGGTAGTGAGATTCGCGGTGGAATAATAAAGTATCTTTGCACCGTTTTTACTGCATTTTTGAGAGCACATTTAGAAAGAGAGGAAGTACACAAATTGAATTTCACTCTGAAAAAGTGCATATATATTTCAACCCGGGTTTTGGTGGCGTGTTTGCATTCCTTGTAAACTGTGTAACAGGTAGACCTGTCAGCCTTGAAGCGAATGTTGTCCCTTACCAGCTCCCATAGTGTCATAGATGTCACTGGCTCAGATAGCCATGAGTGGCTAACCATTTAGCGATGGCTAGGCGGTTATTTTATAAAAGCAGTCAGCGTCGGGTAGGCTCGCTGGAGCCCTCCCGGAGGTAATATTTGTTGCTGTTCTGCCCGGTGCTTGTATGATCTGCGACTGACGCCCGGATCGGTTCTGATCTACATTTGTAGAGGTTTGAGGTATGTGTGTCTATTGTAAACATTGTGTATAATCGTTGTGCTTCATCCAAATCACTCGGGGTTAACCTTATGTTCTGATTTGTTAATCGCCAGGTACCTGGTGCCCTGAAGGTCTCTGTTTGTAAACTGCACCTTCTGTCTGCTTGTACGAGGTATGTTACCGATCATGTATCTCTCAATCCACTGTAAACCGTGATGTGTGTAATGGACCATGGCTAATTACTTTATTGTGTGCCCAACTCCTCCGACGTCCACCATTGTGAAGCGCTACCTATCGCACACCGCCATCAAAACAGTGGAGTGCGCACCCTTGTAATTGTAGAATGTGCTTCCTGCATGTGGTGGTGCCCTGATGGTTACGTGCTTCCCTTCTACGCTTCCCACGCAGTTTGGAAAGTTCCACAACCTCCAAAAATCTTGTGCAATTGCTTCCCAGTCGCTTGTTGTCGGGCGGGGAAGAAACTCCGGCTGCAAAGCCAACCACAACGCCTTGCACACTTCTGAGACGATGCCTGATACGGTGGATGAAGCCATTTTGTAGCTGTCCGCAATAGTCGCAATAGTAGTGTTGACTAGAACCCGAAGCTAGCACTCGCAGCGCCACAGACAGTCTTTGTTGAAGTTCGATAGGCATACGATGTGTGTGTTGGTGGTGGATAAAGGGTTCTAAGCGACGAACAAGGTCATCGGTTCGCTCAGGAGACATTCTGAAATACCTGAAGTGTACCTCGTCGTCCTGTCGCATGGGTTGAACCAGTGTTACAAACTCTCCAGTCTCTTCCCTGGTCTGGTTCAAGGGACGTACAGACCACCTACGCTTCCTCCTTTGTCTTTCAGCCAACTCCAATAGCAGGATCTGTTCTTCTTCCATGTTGAGCAGCTTCAGATCCATCTCAGAAGTTTATTGCAGACGAGCCATTGTTGTTTTGACCAGGACCAGCGTGTCGGCGTAAGATAATCACTCCTGCCACGGAAGTTCTCGTTTTCGAATAGGCTCCCCCTTGTGTTTTGGCGGGAAACTGCTATGCATCCCAAAGAAATTCCAGACCGAGGGTGAAGAAGCATAAACGCGAAACGGGTTCTGGCCACGCCCAAGCGACTTTGGAGGTGCGCAGTTGCTGAAGTGTAATCTGTCCTTCAGGCAGTGCACATCTGACGCCTACACACCTCCAGCCTTTGCTGACTGGGAAAACTCCGACCACTCCATTGTCGAAGGAACCTGGAGGAGGCTGGGGATGGGTGCTCTGCAGCCAGTGCACCAGGTACGACCTGAGCGCAACCCGTCAGTCTCTGCCAAGGAACAGAGAGACCTGCTCAAGGACTATTTAGCTTCTCCAGCTGGCAGTGTGCATTGGCAGGAGGCACATATTTAGATTTTTGCTTTTATTTTAGTTTGTGTTTTTAATGTGTTTTAAAAATGGTCCATTTCTCTCTCTGTGGACAGGAGCAGTGTGGCAGAGGTGGTGGACTGACCTTCCAGGTGGTGGGGCCCTCACATTTCCTTGCTGTGGTGCTGTGCAGATAGGGTGTTTTTCTGGATCAAGGTGTTTGTCACTGTGCAGTTTCTGGTGTTTTTCTGGATCAAGGTGTTTGTCACTGCAGTCTCTGGTGTTTTTCTGGATCAAAGTGTTTGTCACTGTGCAGATTGGGTGTTTTCCTAGATCAAGGTGTTTGTCACTGTGCAGATTGGGTGTTTTTCTGGATCAAGGTGTTTGTCACTGTGCAGTTTCTGGTGTTTTTCTGGATCAAGGTGTTTGTCACTGTGCAGATTGGGTGTTTTTCTGGATTAAGGTTTTTGTCACTGTGCAGTTTCTGGTGTTTTTCCGGATCAAGGTGTTTGTCACTGTGCAGTTTCTGGTGTTTTTCTGGATCAAGGTGTTTGTCACTGTGCTGTTTCTGGTGTTTTTCTGGATCAAGGTGTTTGTCACTGTGCTGTATCTGGAGGTTTTCTGCCCCACTCTTCCTCAGGTCATATCCTGTTGGCTGTGGCATGCCATGGTCACTGCTCTAGGCCCGTAATTTGAGTACTGGCCACTAGTCACTAAAGTACTGGTTTAGTGATGCAACACTTCATCTATCTGTCTGTGTATTAATGAAAACAAGTATCAGGATTTCCTGATTTTCAGACCTGAAAATATGGCCCTTGTGTGCTGTCTGGGAAAAGTGCAGATATATAGCCTGATTGCCATTGACTTTCAAAGCTCTGTGAGACTTTGGTCTGACCAAGAGCCTATAGCGCTGTAATTTCTCAAAGCGCATGGTTGACCCACCTCCCTCTAATGCCTCGGTTTGCTACTGGTAATGTTAGAAATATGTTAGAAAATGCTTTCTGAGTTTCCCATTTTTGGGGAAGGTAGAAGGTAGTTGAAGGTAGAATGACCTACTTACAGTGGTCTCACATGGACGATGCACAAGTCCAAGGCCGAGAGGAGCCACTTCTGGCGTCCTGTTAAGGGTTTGGCCCCAGCCTAGCTTGACCAGCCTAAAAAATTGTGTTCTAAGTGATGCCACTCTTGTCTTCACATCACCGAGTGTGAATAAATTCCAGATCGAAATGTCTAAATTCTTTGCAGCTCCATAATTGAACAGCAACTTCGAGCACCGAATATAGCACTCAAGCTAATGTTTACATTTGTAGGCTGTGGTTCAAAACGCTGACTCACCGGGTATCTGTAGATTTTCAGCAATGATCCTCCAAGCCTTCTCTTTCTCAACTCTGTCATGGTAAAGACTGGAAGAAATATCACATAGGCATGGATGCTCTTGCCAAAGACGAACTATATCTTCCTCCACAGCTTGTGTCCAAACTACTCCACGCTGTTTTTTCCCGGGAGTCGCCATCTTTGTTGTTGATGTGGCCAGCCGGTCCCAAATTGGTGAACCATGCCTGTGATTGGTTACTACTCTCTGTCAATCGCGTACGACCTCTCAAAATATCTGACATGCTAGATGTTCCCCGACAACTTGAGACAAGGCAGCGGTTGCAGATAATCGCGATCTCAGAATCGTCTCTAAAATTGTGTAGTGTGAACTTAGCTTTAGGCTGTGAGGTCTACTGGATACTGGATCCCAAGTTTCTCTGCAGCAAGAGGAACAGTTCGATGAACATTTTGCCTGGGGTCAGAACCCACTTTCTTAGCACTTAAATCTGCTAATTGATAGATTTGTTATGTAACAATAGATTTTACTGGAGAGAGTATCCAAGTACATGAATGTTGAAATATGATAAATGAGGCTGACCGAGAAGACCCATCATTATTGGCATGAATGTAATTTTGGCATGTGAGACTTGCTGTGTTTCAGAGGTCAGTTCCCACCTGTCTTTCATCAGGCCATCACACCCAGAGAGCCAGGAGGAATTAAGAAGCCTTTGCCATCTGCCAACAGACAGCTGTCGCGGAACCACAGCTGCTTTGATGAGATTATAACTTACACACAGGAAGGTCCCTGACCCTTGAACATCCATACAGCAGTGTCCCCAGATCATCACTCCCAGATCATCACTCCCACTCCATCTCCCTGCCATTATAAACCATTAACCATAACCTCCTTTGTCTTCACAACATGTTAACATGCATGTTTAAAAGGGTGGGACTTGTATCTCATGAATACAACATATTTGATAAATCAGTCCTATAATCTAAGCCACCTTGTCTAAATGAGAAATCATTTTATTATGGAAAGGATCCACGGGCCGCATTAAATAGCTCAACGGGCCGCATGTGGCCCCCGGGTCTTAGTTTGCCCAGGTATGACTTAATCGATACCAGTGTACCTGGATGATATAACTGTCTTCACTGCATAGTTTTGCCTTTTCCTCTTTGGAAACATGGGCTAACATTGCGTTTGGAGAATTACTTCTCCTTGCAACCTGAAGTACGCTTCTTGGGCCATATTGTCACCTGGCATCCAGTGAAACCTGATACAGCAAAAGGGGCAGTGGAAAATTTGCACATTTGCAAAATTTGCATTTGCCTTTTTTTATGCCTAGCAGGGTATTAAAGGCATTTAATCATTTGCTTTGACAACCTTGCCCACTTAACTCCTTACTCACCAATGTCTCAGTCACCAAAAGACGAAATAGCACCTTGACTGATTAACATCAAGCAGCCTCTCAAAGAAAGAAAACTGCCCTGGTTGAAGCTCTGGTGGTTGTGTTCACCTCCTTTCTAATTGCACCCTTGCAGGCAGTGGGGAATCACAGGCAAGGAAAAGGAAAACTGTGTGACCTCATGTTATGATAGAACATCTCGGTAACACTGGGTTGAGTAACTATATCAGCCCAGAAAAGAGTGGGAAGGGGGAAAAAACCTGCTCCGAAATGCCTCAAAGGCTTGGCTAACTGTTCTAAATGATGAACGTGTTGTTTAGACAGGTGTCAGACGGAGGGCAACCACACCCTCCAATATGGGTTCTAGACATCATTCTTGAGTTGCAAGAACCCCGCCACTCTGCCAGAGAGAATTTAGGCCAGCTATATCAACATGAATTCACTATATGTATTATTTCATTGTGCACTTTTGAAGATTGAAATAATTGATAATATTTAATGTTGACATTTTTGACACCCTGAAAATTCAGAGGGAGCTGGGTACATGATCCAGACATTAGTATTGTGTTGATGCATACAGATCAGCCAATATGATTCGGTCCACAGATCTGTTAATGTTTCATAATTCATGTTTCCGACAGAAACTGTAAACTGATAAACACAGCTGAACAAGGAAGTCCTGTAAAGGATGCGTAAGGGGTTGAGCAACATTAGTATTGTTAACATTTCTCTGTTCAGTTTTCTGGATTGCCAAAAACATAGAGAAATGAAAATGTACACAGTGATAGCTTTTAAAAATATATATACTGTATGTATATATATATAAAATTAGTATAGAATGTTTCTGTAGATATGGTAGCCTATCATCTCTCCAACAGTATTCATCACCACCAGGTGGCAATGCTGCTCAATTAGAGGCTATCTTGCTTCTGTTGCCTAAAGTGAAATAATTAGTAAAATTCAAAGTATTCATTACAATTCATTTTTATTTGTAGCATTCCAAATAGAATACACGCCTCGCAGCATTTTATAGACAGTACATGGGATACAGTTATATAATAAATTCATCCACAAATTGTTCCTTTCATATAATGGATCTTAATTATATATATACAAACTAGAAAGAATTCAATTCCTTTTTATTTGTAGCACTCCAAATAGAATACAAGCCTCACAGCATTTTAGAGACAGTACATGGGATAATACAGTTCTATAATAAATTCATCCACAAATTGTTCCTTGCATATAATGGATCTTAATTATACAAACTGGAAAAACACTTGGAGAGCGCAGACCTCCACCAAGGCAATGGGGCAGACACAATATAAATTCTAAATGGTGTTCTGGATCACTGATCACCACCACCATTTTTTTTTTAATCAGTCATTAATTGTCCCAATACACATGTCTGAAAAATTCATCCAAATCTGTGCAGTATTTTTCAAGTTATTTTGTACACAGACGTCGGTGAAAATGTAACCTCCTTGGTGGAAGTAATTATAAACTAAGGGTTACTTCTTTACAGATGAGGAAAATACAATAAGAAAATATGTTGAGTCATGACCTTACTAAGTAAGAACTTAACACTATTTAATTATGTCTAACACTTGTTATTAATGAGTAACCAATCATTTGTTTAAATGTAATGCTTAGTAAGGCACCATTATCATGAAGTGTTTGCCATCTCTTTGTTAACACAAAAATGCTAGTCTGCCCCACTGTTGTAGCACAATGAATGAAGTAAAGGCTTGTGCTTAACCAGCAAAGTCTGCTCAGCCAGAAAATGGATAGATTGATGCCACTATCAAACACAAAGCAGTATTAGTACCAAAGGTACCAGAGAGTTACACAGTACTGGACTGCCCACCATTTTGACCACTGGAGTCTTCTGTGGATTGACGAAGACTTTGAAATGAAAATGCGTAGAGGAATGGATTCACACAGCTATTTATGAAGATCAAGCTTATGGCCACATTCTCTGCAAAGCCGCTAAAGTCAAACAAAGATGCAGAAGCATCTGGATAGGATGATTTTAAACAAATGGCCAAGACATTGACTACATTTACAACGTGAAATGGAATCCAACAAATAATAAATGTCACTACAATATTGGTGACAAGCCTCGTCAGTCGTTTGTTGCTAAAGAAAGCTGTTTCATTAACTTTCTTGTGGAGGAAATAGTATGATGTGGCCACGATGGTAAAAGGAACAACAAATGCCAGAAGTATCTCACTTAAGTGGACAGCAACTCTTTGTCCATCCGAGGTGAAGTATGGATCGCACTCCAGCTTTCCGTTTTTCACCTCAACAACAAAAACGACAGCAGTTGGACTGGAAAAGATGCAGGCTAGTATCCACAGGCAGATGAGTAAAATCTTCTCTCCTCTCCTCCCCAGTTTGGCCCACTGGTGTGAATACAACACTGCAAAATACCGCTGCACACTTAACAGTGTCACAGTCATCAAACTGCTGTAGAAACTAACATAGGCAACCACAGCTGTTAACCTGCAGAAATCCTCACTTATGGTCCAGTCTGTTAACAGGTTGTAAATCCAAGTGGGCAGAGTTAGCAAACATAATATGTCGGATGCAGCCAGATTCAGCATCAGTTGCAGGGTAAAGTTGTCCTTCTTAAAGTTGCGTAGAATCACCACGACAACAGTGATGTTCCCAGAGATGCCCAGTAGAAAGCAGAGCCCCATTATGCCACAGCTCACCTGGTTTTCCATGGGCATGACATAAGCGCTTGAGTTGGTGTGATTGTGCTCCAGCATAACTACAAAATGATAGACAAAGTATCAACTTGACAGTGACCAGGTTTGTTTTTGACTGTTGCACAGACAAAAATGTACCGTACTGGACGATGAAAGTTCCTTAAATAGAATTTTTAAATGAGGAAGTTTTCTTCTTATTTTTTTAAATCTGTTTCCGTTATGTACTGTTCTCTTGTATAAATGGCCTAACCTTTCCTGATTAAGAACTTGAGTCAGAGACCACAAACCACAATGCATGCATAAAATATCATCTGTATCACTACAGCCCAGCTCAAGCCCACTTTGAGTTAGTAAGCTGTAGGCCTGTCTTAGATGTTCAGTAGCTTCCTCCAGCTACATGAGAACATTTCAAGGCCTTTTGTTTTGTACATTTACATCACATTTACATGAATTATGAATGATGAACAGATGCCTTTATTTAAAGGGGAGGTTCAGTTTTTAACACATTTAGCCCCTTTTCAAGAGTGTCTAGGGTGCAATAGAACGATTGACACCAACATTTAGGCTATGTTCAGACTGCACTCCAAATCTGATTTTTAGCATATCTGATCAACATCAGATCTCTCTATCGACCGCGTTCACATTGCTTGTCATATCGGATCTCCATGTCCGCTAATCACCTGCCATATCCACGTGGGTTACTATGGTACCCCAACGCATCATGCCCACAAATAATAAACAAACCCGCGGAGGGTAGAATGCTGGTTGTTTCTCTCTCAGATGGTTAAGTGGGGCCGTAGCACACAGCTACAAGTAACAAGGAAGTATCAGAGATGGAAGAATAAAGTTACTCATCTTTATTTCAGTGCATCAATGCAGTCCAGCACAGCTGTTAGTTGCCTTTCTGATGCGTGGTTGAAAACTTTCACTGACGTTGCTTTCCACACGCGAGGTAAACCTTGCTTTCCACACGCGAGGTAAACTCCAACTTGCGGCAAATCCATAACGCGCACTGACACGTTGTTATAGCAAACGACACTGTTTTTTAAAAGGAGAATTAACATTGATCTCTCACTTCCGTCCATCTGCATTCCACGTGTTGATGTTTGTGTCACGTGACAAATGACGCAAGTGACACGGTGAAATCTTATCCCATGTGGAAAAGCTGTTCAGATCGCAGCATATCCGATATGAATCGCAATTGACACCACATGGGTATGTAGAGCGTAACAGATTCGGAAAAATCGGAATTCATGTGGTTTTCTGCTGTTCAGACCACCCGAAATCAATTCTAGATACAATCTGGATATGAAAAAATCGGATTTGGGATGCCAATCTGAACGAGGCCTTAGATGATTGGTCCTGTCTCGAGTGGCTATTTCAGAACCCCCCTTCCTGCTTCAGACAGGCTAGCTTTGTGCATGTCTGACAATGTTCCCTAAAACCACCTAAAACATTGTTATTTTCAAATATGCTACTCACCGAGTCATCAGTGCTGTTATATGGGCATGCAAAACAATTCTCGTCGTGAAAAACCATTCCTGTCTTGTTGTATTTAGCATTTTGAAAATCCTGGAACTATTTTCTCCGATATCTCACAGCCGCCTATAAACTTCCGCTGTACGCTTAGCTGTAGACTTTTCACAAGCTGTGCTGTGCAACTCTTCACGTTCAAACGTACAGCGGAAGTTAAGTTAAGATTAAAAGATTTTTGCTGTGAGAAGACACCAGTATAAAAACTAAATTTTCAACTGCACAATAACACAGTGTAAAAAATAAGGAAACATTCAAGATGTTGTTTTCTATATCATATACAGGGTGCATTGTAAGCCTTTCCAGTCAAATCTGAACAGCATTCACATTGTAAGCCTGTGCTGTGAATTTCAAATCTCAACAGTATATTACTGTATTCATGTTCCCGTTTACTGTAAATTGCAATGCAATCTGGGAGAAATCATTGGAGCGCAGTGCAGTCTTGCATTGTGCATTGTTTTTCCTATTACGCAAATGTCTGAAGACAGACAAAGGGGTAGATTTATCATCCGTTTTGCGATGGCGCTATCCGTTTTCCAGGCGCTATTTCCACGCAAAGACTGTTTTGGCCGACACAGGCTATTTACAGACAGGGCGCACCTGGCTTAAATCGGTAACATTATTTCATTTGTTTGTTTTTCCTATTTACTCAGAGTTCTCATAAATCTCCACTTTGCCCAGAGTTTTCAAACACTTAGCTTGACTGTGACATGATCAGATAGGTTGCTCCTGCACTCATTTGTGAAGAGGGAGAATAATATTGTTCAGATTATTACGCTCATTGGTGTTTTTTGACCCCAACGGCATGTCCAGGCAGCCCAGTTTAAAAGGCACCACCTTAACTCTAACCCTTCATGAGTTTAATTGTATGCCATTTGGCCTATGTAATGCACCGGTAGAGTGTATTTGGATGAAATAGTCGTCTAATCAGCCACATTATGTTTGGA
The DNA here is from genome assembly GCA_027497455.2 of Sardinella longiceps. Classification (NCBI taxonomy): domain Eukaryota; kingdom Metazoa; phylum Chordata; class Actinopteri; order Clupeiformes; family Clupeidae; genus Sardinella; species Sardinella longiceps. The sequence continues at coordinate 9,286,826 of JAODXP020000010.1, read as the reverse complement.
TAAGTGCTCCTTCTTGCAGCCTGAGTTAATCTTCTCGGCACTCATATCAGATGCAGCGCCCACTGGAGCGCAACATAGGAAACTTATTTGAAAGTACCATTTAAAAGTTATTGTTGCTATTAACTCATTGACTGCCATTGACGAATTAATACGTCAATTGAAATACAACCGTTCACTGCTAAAGATACGTCAATTGCGTCTTTTGATGGGGTGGGCTGTGGGAGGACCTGCCGAACCTTGTCTGTAAATATCAGACTTCTACGTGGAAAATTGTACCACCAAATTGACCCTGTAGGTGGCAGTGTCACTTTGGATGTCAGATTAGCATGCATATCCATAGACTAAAGGAGAAGTAGATAAGGTTAACTCTGGTTAGCAGCACAACATGGTAAGACCGGCATACCGGCAAAACATAGACGTATATCGGAGAAGTGTAGGCACTTCACTCTTGATCAGAGTATGTGTGACAGTCGCAGTAGTTCCAGTAGTGTCCTGATCGTGGGCATTGGAGATCAACCTTTGCTAAGCGGGGAGAATAGTTCATGGTTTATTACACTGCCCAGCTAGCTGACAGCTCGCTAGTCAGGTGAGTCTGTTGTGGTTTTTTACTTATTGAACTCTTTTTTTAAAGAAACTGATGTCCGCACCAGGAATAATGCTGATGTTGATTTATTACAGTAACAGGCTACGCAAATGTCACCGGGAGAAGCGCAGTGTCTCATCCAAGTGATTTTCGGGTCTCGTAGGCATTCTTGAATTTCTTTAGGGGTGCAAGTCCTTTTTAAGACCGCTCTGTAGCTATCCGGCACTTCTATCAAAACAAAACAGAGGGCGGGCATTGCGGGCGGAGCATTGACTCCATAGACTTCCATTGTAAAGCCGTCAATCAAAACCAAACAACAACGTCAAACTATGTCAAATTAATTTTAAAAGTATCCATTTCAATTTTAGAATTCCCCAAATAATTGTGTTAGATGACATATGAAATTCAAAATGCAATAAAACGATTAGTTTTGGACATATAAATTACATTGACAACATCCTGGATATCCCCATTGGCAACATTTATAAACCTTTAAAATGCACAGGGACTTATGATTTGAAAAATTTCACTTCAGGGCTACAGATCTCACCCCAAATGAGCGAAATATAAAATCTGAGCCCAAAAAAACGATCAGTTTACCCGCAAGGCACTTTAGAGAAACGTGAAAAAGGGGCCACTAATATTTGAATATGTATATATGTATATATATACCAGATTTGTTAGACTTATCTCTCACTCAGCCCCTGCCCAATTATTTTATCTTAACTTATCAAAACCTCATAAATATTCAACATTTGTTTCACACCTTCTTTTGGCCACAAGGTGGAGGTGTTAGACCACATTTAAATCAAATCATTGCTTTGCTTTTCGACCCTTAGATGGGGCTGTTGGATTACGGTTGCACGGAGTGTTTATTATGGCCTTGAAGATGTGCCCCCTTATTTTTTGGACTGTGACTCATGCACCAGGGGGGTATTCCTGCAAAGTTGCTAATGATATCGGCGCTTATGTGATTAAGCCTCGTTTGAAGTAGCGTCAACTGCGCCTGCCTCTCGTTAACTTAAACAAGGCTGCGTGCACGAGCTCAACACTAGACCTAAATAGGTGATTTAGGAATATCTGATGAACTGTCGTAAAATTAAGGCAGAACTAAAAGAATTTTAAGAAAGAAACTTCGATATGCATACGTCATCTGTTGAATTTTGTGTGAAATAACTGAATATAACATTTTTATAGTAGTAGGCCTACTGGCAATGCAGAAATTTGAAAAGGTGATTGAAAATATATTTTGAATCATAATGTTTGACCATTGCTTGTGTAACGGAGGCCAGCTAGCGCGGCTAGCTCGGTAGTAGTGTGTAAATCCTCATCACCCAATTCCATGGGCGCTTCTAACACGCTGAGTTAGAAGCTCGGGCTTTAGCTCAGTTGGTTAGAGCGTTCCACTCCCACGCCGGGAGTTTGTAGCTTGCGGGGTGGCGGGTTCGAGACCCGTGTGCGGTGCGGACCGCCACCGGCTACATTTGGAGGGTGAGTGTAACGGAGGCCAGCTAGCGCGGCTAGCTCGGTGGTAGTGTGTAAATCCTCATCACCCAATTCCATGGGCGCTTCTAACACGCTGAGTTAGAAGCTCGGGCTTTTAGCTCAGTTGGTTAGAGCGTTCCACTCCCACGCCGGGAGTTTGTAGCTTGCGGGGTGGCGGGTTCGAGACCCGTGTGCGGTGCGGACCGCCACCGGCTACATTGGTGCCGTGACCCGGATGGGAGTGAGGATTTGGAGGGTGAGTGTAACGGAGGCCAGCTAGCGCGGCTAGCTCGGTGGTAGTGTGTAAATCCTCATCACCCAATTCCATGGGCGCTTCTAACACGCTGAGTTAGAAGCTCGGGCTTTAGCTCAGTTGGTTAGAGCGTTCCACTCCCACGCCGGGAGTTTGTAGCTTGCGGGGTGGCGGGTTCGAGACCCGTGTGCGGTGCGGACCGCCACCGGCTACATTTGGAGGGTGAGTGTAACGGAGGCCAGCTAGCGCGGCTAGCTCGGTGGTAGTGTGTAAATCCTCATCACCCAATTCCATGGGCGCTTCTAACACGCTGAGTTAGAAGCTCGGGCTTTTAGCTCAGTTGGTTAGAGCGTTCCACTCCCACGCCGGGAGTTTGTAGCTTGCGGGGTGGCGGGTTCGAGACCCGTGTGCGGTGCGGACCGCCACCGGCTACATTGGTGCCGTGACCCGGATGGGAGTGAGGATTTGGAGGGTGAGTGTAACGGAGGCCAGCTAGCGCGGCTAGCTCGGTGGTAGTGTGTAAATCCTCATCACCCAATTCCATGGGCGCTTCTAACACGCTGAGTTAGAAGCTCGGGCTTTTAGCTCAGTTGGTTAGAGCGTTCCACTCCCACGCCGGGAGTTTGTAGCTTGCGGGGTGGCGGGTTCGAGACCCGTGTGCGGTGCGGACCGCCACCGGCAACACTTGTTGGAACAAATTGCCAGTCTCATGTTGTTCTGTCACAGCAGACTTGCACCTGCAACTGAAATCAATCAATCATTCAATTAAGATGTAGCCTACAACTTCACACACCACGTGATGGGCCGGCATGTGACACGTCTCTGATTATGCATGCATTTGTTTTTAATTCGTAACTAAAATTATTCCTAATAGATACTTTGAAATATCAATAGTAATTTAGTAAAAAGGGGAATTCATGCATGATCATAGTGTTTGCAAAACCTATCAATCTTTATTTGGTAGGAAAGATTATTAAGCAGGTGTATGTGGAACCTTTTTGGGTGACTTGTGTTTCTGACTGATTGCATTTTCTGAGACACCGCTTTATTAAGCCTTGCAGTTAACCTGCCACGGAGCTGGTTAGTTTGGGAGCATATGTTACCCCAGCAACTCAGCTGCGATTACTGTTAGCTATAGTAATGGAACTGAACTCACACTAAAACTAGCGCCGCTTGCCGAAATTAGCGCGGCTTAGCGAATAGCTCCGTTGATGGAATACCCCCCTGGTATTTCAAAACATTTTCAGCTTGGATCAGACACTTATGCCTCTATTCATTAACTTGCCATGTTTATATGGAATTAGTTAGTTAGTTGAATAATAATTGTGAATAGCATACAAGGATATTCTATGGTGTTTTAGACTCAGTGGTACCAGGGATTTTTGGCTGATGGCACATACTTCATGTTACAAGATTTCAATAAAAGGCACGGTACTTTCCAAGAACACATTCAACATGATATCCAGTGGCATGGTAACCCCCAACAGATGAATTTCTTTAAGTTGAAATACAGGAAAACCATTTAACTCATACTTAAGACTCTTTGGTGTGACCTGACCTTATTTTACAGATGTTGTTTGGTACTTCATGTTCCACTCACCAAACCATTAAACCACAAAATGTTTTTCTTTAGCAATTATAAAATCCAAATATGGTCCATTCGGAAATCATGTTTACACACACAGGTAACCTCCTCAAGGGTCTTATGCAGACTCCCTGCAACTCCCTGGTCTATTTCTTTAAACAGGCCGCCTAATGTTTTCCTTTAATACTTGTCCAAATATGATGTGGTCATAAGATCATGTTTACTCAAATAATAGTGGCCTACCTCTGCCTTGAGCAGAGGCAGACACAGAGGCCTAATTTTTTAACAGAGACCTTTTACATTTTCATGACCTTTCCCGAAGTACCATTTTAACATTAATACATGAGAAAAAACACCACAAGTTCTACGAACCAGATGCAATATCACCGAATGTAATCATGTTGTCGTTGCAACATGGATGTCACTATAAGTTTACCTTTTGACAACGATGTCTATTATACTATCAAAAGGCCGTTGTAAGTGTTGTTTTTGCAGTTTTATTGAAGGAAAGTATTTCCCCGATGTTTGGCGTGTCAGTAGAGCCAAAAATATGTGCATCTAAGATAGGGCTGGGCGATTATGCGATCTCGATTAGGGATCGCGATCAAATTAAGTTCGATCACGGTGATCAGCTGAGGGCATATTTTCTCGATCACGTGTGTTACATGCAGTTGGAAAGGTGCGCGCCTACTGCTGCTAACAATCCGACTTCTCCAAGTACCCCCAGCTGCGGACTTGCAGCCTCAATGTGGGCGCGGCTCAATGTTGAGCACAACCCTCGCTGTAGCCCACGGTAAAGGTTCACCGCTGTGAGCAAGCCTACTTTACCAGAGAGAACTTAGCCGTCGTTTCGGGTATTTAGGAAGACACACGCATTTCTATCGTCTTTGTATCGAAATTCTGGGAGCATTCCATAGTTAGATGTTGGCACACGGACAACCACGAATGAAAGTCTTGCGCGATCGTTAAAAAAATCATTAAATTGCGAGTGAGCAAGTAGAGTGTTTTTGACGGTATAACAGGCGAGGAAGGGAGAAATAGTGAGGCACATTTAGCTGTTGCAAGGTTTATCTACGGTTCCCATTCACCCTTATGCGAGACATAAAAGTTTTTTCGACGTTTGTCATCTTCAACTTCAGGAGTGTTGGACATCCGTCCTCTATAGTAGTTATGCAGACGCAAAGACTATCTTTGTCTAACATGAAATCAATTCGTCATTACAATGAGAGCCTCCTGCAGAGCGAATGGAAATGCATTTCACCCTGAATTTAAGTATGCTCATCATGAATTGTGGGCATGCATCACACCATATTTCACCTTGCCTGATAGGAATTTGTTTATCATGTTTCTGCTAAACTTATTTGAAAGACAGTTTATGAAAGTTTATGCATTTTGGGATACCACAATTGCAATAAATTAGATCAATAAATTACAGTATCTGTAGGCCCTTTGCAATTACATAGGCCTATGAGCCAGTGTAATGACAAGATCAGTAGAAAAGCCTATATCAGTGTTTAATTAATGAATTAATTATTAAATTGAATAAAATTGAATTTCATTTAATTTATTAATTACTTTATTTTTACTTTTTTTTTGGGGGGGGGGCATTTTTGCCTGTATGCTTGTATCTTGGGGTGCACTGTAAAATAAAGACACCTTGCACTAATAGTGCTACTTGTGGCGGAACCACTTTTTTGAGTGGACCTGGACCTGGTGACAAGGACCGGTTTACCACATATGGTGGCAGCGGTGGGATTGGCCAGCCACAATGGACGGTGCACACGATGAGCAAGCTGCTAAGAAATTGAGGATGGCCTGGAAGTCTACATTGAGGAAGAGGAACTACGGGTGGTAGAATGACCACCAGCACTCCTGAAGATCATTATGCTATGAGCCAGAATCCTACAGCTGCAGAAGCCACAGCTACAGATGACGGTGGGGGCTTTGAGGAAGTAGACCTTGCTGACTTGTTAAAAGACTGACTTACCACCCAGCAGCAGCAAGAAGAACGTTTCCTGAGTGAGATCCGAGGTTTGGCTACACACCTTGTCCATGGGCCGCCGCCGACAACGGCGTCTGGAGAAATATGTTGGTTCACCTGAGCTGAAAATTGCCTGGTGTCTTGTCTTGATGTTGGGGATTGGGTGGTTCCAGATAATTTTGGGGCGCTACAACTGACTGATGTATCACTTCAACTGCTGAAGGAGAAAGCAGAGGGGAAGTCTGAGGGACCAGATGGGGAAAGGGTGTTCATGGAGAATGGGCTTGGTTCAGTCCAACCACGGCGCAGAAATAGAAAATTGAAATATTGACTCATTTTTACTTTGTTGTCAAATTCAACTATCCACTCCCTCAAAAGCAACCATCAAACAACAATGAAATACACAAAAAGCACCAATTACCTATTATCTGAGTTGTCTGAAAAATGGAAAATTGAAGTTTTGGACCCAATTTTCATCTTTTTCATGTCAATTCTAAAAATGGATCAAAGCACTGCAAAGCATTACACACACCGGGAAGAAGCTGTCTCTCATTAACTTTCAGTGGGTGTGATATCTGTTTCCATCCCAATAAAGTCTACAATAGTGTGCTTCCACCACAGATTGCTTTTTTTATGAATTGTGTTCATTTCATAGATTTCTGTGAGATTATCTTGAAGTTTTATATCACCCAATTGCAGAATTGGAGCACCCTCATCCAATTTAGGTGGTGCTGGGCTTTTTCTATAGCAGCTAGACATGCATATAATAATAATACAATAAATGAGTTTAGCAAAGTCCAATTAGCAGTTGGAGTTCAAAAAAAAAAAAAAAAGTTCAAATAGGCCTTTTACTTCAATAGATCTCCTATGTTGGAAATTTTTTTGGCGCGCTTCGCGCACATGTCATACCCCTCCCCCCAAGGTGTCCTGGTTTTCCCAAATGAAAATATGGTCACACTATTCCATCTATTCTCTGTACTTGATGTTCTGCAAGTGACGTATTAATTGTAGTCAAATACACTTGATGTATATAGTACTTGTCAACGCATTGCCCTGTAATGTAGATTCACATTGTGGAGTGCTGATGTTACGGATGAACTGGGTTAGCAGAAAGTGGTGCAACATGGCAGTGTAAAGGCAGCCAAAGCTAACTGATGAGGGTAAGGAAGTTTAGTGTGAATAAATCCCCAGCTGCCCAGCTGTTAGGCCTATGTTCCCTGTTATACATACCAAAAGCACCCCAGAGAACAGGGATATGGGCTGACCGGCTGGAATTTTCCTCCAAGTCAAATCAGTTTAATTGTCAACGCTATATTTTTAATGGGTTTCTGTAGCACTTCATTTTTATTCTCTTTCATTATTTTACAACAATTGTGGTATAAATAGTGTATTCCCTCCTTCCTATTGATATTCTGTCTTCTCTAAATGAAAAACCATCTGCACAGAGTTCTCAGTCACTGCTACCAGCACAACAGCTGTTCTACCCAGACATGTGGCAAATTAAATTGAACTGAACTGAACACTTGAGGTTAATTTTATGTGAGCACGTACACCCTGACCACATGCACACAGATGCATCACCTCAACCACACACACACACACACACACACACACACACACACACCTGCTCACCCACAGCACAGTCCCATGCATGCCGCTCTGCAGACTCAAAACTTCCCCACTGTCTCGTTCTCCATCACTGTCATGCGAAAGACGATTGTATTTAAGCATTTAGCAGATGCTTTAATCCAAAGCAATTAAGCAAAGCAATCTACAGCACAATTAAGCATAATTAGAGGGAAAGAGAGGGTGTGTGTGTGTGTGTGTGTGTGTTTGTTCGAGTGTGTGTGTGTGTGTGTATAGGATGGGGGGTGGCGGGGTGGCTAGTCAGCATAGTTAGCATGCTAATTCATGTTTTTGGTTTCTGATGCGATTCAGCTCAGCTAAGTCTAGTGGTCATCATGTTAGCATTATTAACATGCTAGCTAGCATAACATAACTGTTTTACAGCATTTAAACGTGCTCCAAATGTCAACCCTAAAGCTATGCAACATCATCGGACACATTACAACACAGAATTGTATTGTGTATGGCTACAAATGGCTGGAAAAGTGGTTAAAACTGTGCTTATGCAAGCAGCCCAATATTGTTTGTTTACAAAACGGTTTTGTAAACACTGCATAAAAACACAATTTTAAAGAGGCTTTCAGTAGCATTTTTATAGTCATAAAATCCTTTGAAAATCATTCTTTCAGTTGTCTGACCCGTTATGTCGAAAATTTTATTTTTCTCTGATCTCACTACCCTCCCTGGCCGTAGAATCGTTTCTGTAAGTTTCCAGCCGCGTCCCTGCGCCTGCCTTGCTTTGGAAGTCTCGTGAGGCGCGTTAGGTGACGAGAACAACGAACTGCTTTACGGCATTTCGACTCGAGACACACCCCCAAATAGCTTTAGCCGGCAGAATGCTGCTCGTTTTCATATCATCGAAATGGCAGAACCAGCGAAAAGAACAAAAAAGGACGAGAAAAGGCCGCTTTCGGAGGAGTCGAAGGCGAAGAAGAGAGCTAGAGACCACGCAAGGAAATGCAGCAGGGTAAACCTTGGTCGGGCGTTCAGTGAATGACGAGAGCTCCGAGACAGCGAAGCATCCTGCAAAACAGATGCCGACCTGGCTGTGCTACTTTTGCAGTTGTAAGTACATCTCACCTACATGTCTGAATCTAGGATCCTACACGTTGTTAATAGTTATAATTTACTCCTATTTTTGGTGTTCAAATGGGGTTTCAATTTCAAATAATAGCTAACGACAACGATAGCCGATTAGCTACCTAGCTAGCTAGCTAGCCTCCAAGAAATCCTGTGTGGGCTACTAACGTTACCTATAGCGATGTAACCACAGAAATGTTTTGATGCTTGTTGGAGAATTGTCCTTGGCCAAGCAAAAGTCACCAAAGAAGAAGATCTGGTTGGCAAATCTGCAAACATTAGCTACAATGACAACTTGTTTCAACTCGCTCAACATGTTATAGTACCCATACAGAAGTGCAACCACGTAAGTTAGACATTCGGTCTCTGCGTGCCTGTCATGGAGTGCCACCTTTTCAGGTCATCCTCAAACCCCGGGGATTGGAGTAGTACTAGAATGGGTAAAATTATATTTTTATGTTGTCAGTAAGTCTGTGTTGGACATAATACATTCACTTGGTGTAAGCTACTGTCTGCCTTGCCCTTCCCCTACGCTATTGTTGTATGTGAAGGGCCTGGCTCCACATCTCAAACAAGACAAAGGGAGGGGGTGACAGTCAGGGGCTGCTTACAAGTAAAGGTGTGAACATTTGCACAGGAATGAGATTACTGGTAAATGTACATGGCCATTTCGATTCACTGTTCTACATGTTTCTTCTGTTCTCCTTAGGTTACATCAAACTCATTGTTGGTTGTAGGTATGCAGAGCATAGACATGTTTCTAATGATTTTAATTTCAATCAGGCTGGCACAGTAAAGCAGCAGACATCCCTTCTGGTTTGGACCAAAGAGATAGTGAACCACTTCTGGTACTGTAGCAAGCATTGCGACACAGAAGAGCAGTTCAACGTATGTTTTACAAAATATTTGTTGTCGTCAATGTTATGGTGCTTGCTTTTAGGTAGAATTTGTATTAATTTTGCATGTATTGTCACACTGCACAGCTGATGTGTGCTGGCTTGCTACATCATGTCCGCAACGAACATTCTTGGCCAACTGGTTACTGTCTACATGAGCCCCTTGAAGAAGATGAACATGACAAGCCCTGGATAGAGCAAGGTATTGTGACTAAATGTAATGAGTAAAAAAATGTTTGAATTGGCAAGAATGCACAGTGTTCACTGTCAGCATCATCATTACAGGTTCAGCCGCACACCAGGCCCTAGCTGCAATCGTCCTGTACAAGAGGTGGCTAAACCTGGTTCCCAAGTTTCTGATCTTCCGGTGAGCATTGTAATTGGGTGTCATTTCAGAATTGCCAGATGACTGGCAGAAACATGCATTGTTTCAATCACGTAACAGTAAACATCGCTGAATGTAAATCTCCTAACATTCCCAGGGCTTCCAAAATCATGATGTATGCCTCCAAACGAATGGCCTACACACTCTTCATCTACAAAACACGGACACTACTGGCAGCCATCGACTACAATAAACACAATCAGCGCTTGCCAGCACTGGAGAAGGAGGGACATAAAATGTGAGTTTGTTTACATGCCAAGACCTCAGTGTTTCAAAAAAAGAAAAGAGTAATGATAATATTGACTAATTACATTATTTACTTGTTCATCAGGTACAGAAGGAAATACAACAAGAAATCGAAGAACTGGTGTACACCGTGAAGGAAAAGAAAAGGTTCACCTACATCCCTGAGCTGCAGAAGACCATTCTGCAGAAGAGGCTGATCAGTGGCACTGGTCTTCCCCGTAAAATTTCAATGCGACCAGATGACCCTAGGCGGCTTGGATTACTGTCCTCTGCTCAGCCTCCGCCATCAACAGAGGAGCTGGTTGCTCAGCAAGTGTCATGGGGGGACCTAGCACTTCCAAATCCTCAAGGCGAATGAGGTTGCACTTTTCACATTTGATGCCACACTAGTCCACTTGTTTATAACAAATGCACATGCAACTGTTTGTAAATGTTTTTATTTTATTTTTCCTCGTTCACACAACAAAATAATTGCACATTCTTTGTAAATAAATAAACATTGATAGACAAAAATGTCCATTTCTTCTTTTGAAAAAAATAAATATTTGAGGTAGAGAATGTGGTTATAACTATTTACAAGTAACATTTTTCAAGTAAAAAGGAGATAAAACAAACAGTGTACAAATATTTAGATATTGCATGGGCAAAAATATTTAGATCTTGCATGGGTAAATTGTCACAGGAAGCGAACCTCTGCCATTTCTCCTCTCGTGCAGATCCTGTAGCCTCCTTTGATCCTCTTGGTTGAGGTCTCTCACTCTTGGGGTTCTCGGTCTAGCACCTCGGGAACCCATTGCCCGAGGGGTGAAGTCAGACGAGGTTGTCGAATTAGATTCCTGCAATATCATTGGAAACGTTTTAGCTTTATACCACAAATATGGAGTATCCTTAGGCTTGAAAACGAAGAATAGAAACCATGCTGTCATAGGCTGCTTCTCTCAACATAGTGTTACTCAAATGTGATACGTCTGCCCACTAACACAGTATCATTAGTTTTCACACTTTCTAAGCCAATTCTCATTATAATCAGATCAATTTTGCCTACGTCAAAGCATATCTCTTTTAGATAAAGTATTGAACGCTTGAAAAGTAGCATTACAATTACGCATAGAAATGGTAGAAAAGTTTCATTCATGTATAGCATTGGCTAACGTTAGGTTAGTGGCTGGTCTGACACCGTATACTTTACAACTAAAGTGTATTTTTCACACGATAAAATACATACACTTACAAAGTGCAAAGCAGCAAATAGTTGGTTTGTTTTACCACTTTTTAAGCGTGAATAGTGTTACTTACCTCAGTAGACATGTTGTCGGTCTGTTGTAAACATTAGTTGTAAATCCAGCGTGAGCAGAGGCATGAGACTGTATCGATAGCAACAGCAGTAAAGCGTCCGGTGGGAAAGGATTTACGACAGTGTGTCGTAGGGTCTCGCGTAATTACACGTAGCAGCGCCATCTACAGCTTTGGGGTGCACAGTGCATACACAAAAACGGAAAAAAATACAGAGACTTGCTGAACGTGGCTTTAACCACTTTGTTAGATATTTGTAGTCATTACAGAGGTGTGTTGTAATGTGTCTGATGATGTTACATAGCTTTTGGGGTGACATTTGGTGCATGTTTAGATGCTGAAAACACAGTTTTGAACTTGCCCCATTGGGTTAACTGTCAGGGCTTATTCTCTGTTCAAGGAAACCTATATGGTTGGACCAAAATGTCTTGCGTCTTCAGTATTGGCTAATCTCAAGTAGCTTGAGCAATAGAGCTCTTGTTGAAATTTGACCGGAAACTCAGCTAAGTCTTCTGGTCATCGGCATGTCTGGTCATGTTAGCATTATTAATATGCTAGGTAACATAGTTTGCATGTTAATTAGATTTTATGCTATTTGATGCTGATGCAACTGCAGTATGCATTTTCTTGCACTCGTAATTTCTCTGAAATTGCAATCTCTAGTTTTTAATGGTCTTTTGTAGCACTCTAAATGAAAAACATCGGCACAATATATAATATATATATACAATATATATCATGAAATCACCATCTTAGCATTTGGAATCGTGCATTAGTTACACATAAGTTAAATGATATACAGTAACATAATAACAAACATAACATAATAACAGTAACATAATAACAAAGGAAGAGACACAGGTATGATAAAATCAATGATATGATTTTATTAATGAGAATATTTCTCTTTAAAATGACAGTTGGGCATGTAGCCAATTGCTTTTTCTTTTAAATGAAATTGAGCGTCCTGCTTGAAAAAAAATTCAGAGTGGGGTAAAATTTTAAATGAGCCAGGAAAAGAATTCACATTCACAGACCTGTGTTCCTTCACTCAGTTTGCCGGAGACTTCTGTTATTGAAAGCATACAGAAGAGGATTTACACAGCTATTGATGAAAATGAAGCTCTTTACAAGGGGTCTACTCACTTTCTGAAAGGCCAGTAGTTTCTCAAATAAAACTCTATTTTGTGATTTAATTGAGATGGCAAAAACTTCCATCAGGCTGACAAACTGACAAGGAGTCCACAGTATGAGGAACGTCACCACAATGCTGGTGATCAGCCTAGTTAGCTTCTGGCTGGAGAAGAAAGCAGTTTGGTTCACTCTCTTGTGGAGGCAGCAGTAAGATGTCATGATGATGGACAATGGAATGACGAAAGTCACCAAAATCTCAGAGAGAAGTATGGCCATCCTATTTTCATCTGACATATGGATTCTCCAGCACAGCTGCCTGGATCTCGACGCATCCCTTATCACATCATGAGTGCAAGCAGCCACAACAGAGGACAGACCTGCTGTTGCCCACAAGACGAGGAGTAAAGCCTTCTCTCCTCTCTGGCCCAGCTTGACCCACTTGTTGGGATGCAGAACAAACACATAGCGATGCACGCTAATCAATACCACAGTCAGTAAACTCACATGCACACTGAGGTAGATCAGAAAGTAGAACACTTTGCAGAGCGTTTGTCCAATGTTCCAGCCAGCCAGTAGGTTATAGATCAGCAGTGGAAGCATTAACAAGCAGAGAATGTCAGAGAGAGCCAGATTAAGCATCAGATGCAGGGTGAAGTTCTCTCTCTTGAAGTGCCGAAGAATGACCAGCACAACCAGTATGTTTCCAGGGATTCCCAGCAGAAAGCAAATACCCAGCACTGCACTGCCCATATGGTCTTTCAGGGAGGATTCAGTGATGTTGGAGATGTTGTGTTCCATCTGGTCTTGCAGGGAAGATTCAGTGATGTTGGAGATGTTGTGTTGTTCCATCTGGTCTTGCAGGGGAGATTCAGTGATGTTGGAGATGTTATGTTCCATGATTGCAGACTGCAGAGAGCAGTTTTGTGGAGAACATCAGTTGCTCATATGTGTATCTCTAAAGGAAATGGAGCTTATATGTGTATCTCTACAGGAAGTGAAGCTCATATTTGGTGATGCCTTCAAATGTGGTGGTAATGCCCCACTATTATGTATTTTAGAGAAAGGAAACTGTCAGCGTTAATGTACAATTAATACAATTCATTACCACTGCCAAAGAGCTCATGTTTTTCCTGCTATTGGTTTGTTTGTTTGTCTGTCTGTGTACAGGGTTGGGGTTAGTACAAAATAAGTTAGTGCTGAATGGATTTGGATGAAATTTTCAGGCAATCTGGGCATTGGGACAAGGAACAGATGATTACATTTAGATGATAGGTCAAGGCTGTCAAACTCAAATATAAGTGGGCTGAAATAAATCATCTGGATGCAAGTCAAGGGCATAAAGAAACTCAGTAGTGTTGCTCTGAAGAAACACTAAGCAGTCCGACTAGCTCATCTCTGCAGAGACGGAGGAAATGCAAGAGTCGTGTCATGGGTCACAGCAAAGTGTCACAGAGGACAGCTCTGGAGAGAGAAATGTGAGCCCAAATGTGACTAAAACCAGCAAATGAATGATCAATCCTACATAGTAAGGCCAGAGATCCTTTATTACAGAGATAAATCATGAAGATCCACTTCCTGGAGTCATGAGGCTAAAGCCATATAAGGTAGTTCTGGGCACTAGCCTTTATGCTGTGGAGAAGCTCATTCCGTAACATTGAAGTCTATGACAGAATCCAAGACTTCCACTGAAATTTTTCTTTGTATTGGATGTACATTTTGGACATGGTATGGTGATCTCCAAAGTCCCCTGCCCATTTCATATTATTGTAAGACTATGTGACTGCATTCCGTAGAAAATGAACTTTTAATCAGGTGTGCACCAAGTCTGTTAATATGCTGAAGTTTTTTTTCTTTTTAGATCATTTCAAAATCATACAATATATATCAATGTCCATGGTGTACAAAAAACACCATGCAAAAAAAACCTGCACAATCTAGCTTTACTTGGCTTTTGCATCTACGGAGGTTGACTGATTTGGGTGCCAGCTGCCACTGATTAGGATGGCAGCTCACTGGGAGGGCGTGGCCAGGCTAGTGGCTGCTAGCTCAGATGCTAGCTCCAATTTTCTCCCATTGACATGAACTACCACAAAATATCTGGCTTCTGAAGATAGACGGTGGGCCGAGAACGTTTTTCGTGTTGTTTTGTAAAAAACAGAAGAGTAGACAAGTTTTCATCTGTGATATAAACAAATGGTATTAAGCCTAACAAAATTTGTTGGCAGCTCTGGTTTGATCATATTTCGTCAAAAACAGTAGGTTTTAATCGTTATTTTCCTTGGGCATATGCAAGGAAATCTATAGGTATAACCCAATCAAATGTCGGCATTTTGAGTCCTTGGAAAAATCAACCAATCGAGTAAGAGTTCAATAGGACCCGCCTCGGAATGTAAACACCAGCTAAGCAGCAATGTCAGAAAACGCTGCAAAATCCCCTTCAGATGGCTTATTTTAGATCATAGAACTTCAGATAATAGTTGTCAACCCACTTTTTGTATAAATCTTACCTTGTTCCTGTCTGGGCATGCTGTAGAATATTGACTTTATAAATCCAACGGTGAAATTCTTAATAATAAACATGTCATCTGCTATAGTGTAGCCTAGCTATCAGCAGCAGAGGTTGAAGCAAATCGTAGGCTATCACTTCGCGTTGTGTGTTAGGCTACATTTCGTTAACTCTGTTACATAAGCAAACAGTTGGCTTACAAACAATCGTTGTTACTAAAAATTACAATAAAATTGACGCTGGAACCATTGTCAGAATCTCTTCAACTTCAAGTCTTAGGAGAGGTTCGGTTATCATTAACTCATTGACTGCCAGCCGTTTTCAGAATAGAGCGTTCCATACTGCCAGAGGTTTTGGGGGATTTTGACTGTTTTTTAAAGAGCCACAGAATATTATGTGTTACGACTACATAAACAATGAAACTACCACAAGAAAGAGCAGACTCTCTTCTTTCACCAGGAAAAAAAAGTTCGTTCCTACCCCTTTCCATTGCTTAGAAATCAGCAGGCGAACATAAGCTACTTTCTCCAAACATTCCCGTTTTTTATGAAAAAAGGGAGAAAATTAGCGTTTTGTTTGACAACGTTAGTGTCTTGGATGCGCGTTTTTTTCGGTCTATTAGCACGTCAAACTGTCTTCCTTTGATAAGACCACAAAAACAACAGTAACAGGGGGCTTTTGGTAATAAAATAGGCATTGTTGTAACAAGGTAAATATATGCTATTACAGGCTGTGACAGCGATAACTGAGTGATCAACATCCGGCTCGCAAATTCTTACCTGACCCGGAACTGTGAGCTAGCTGGGCACTGAAACAAGTCACAACTGCTATTTCCGTTTGCCCAAGGTTGATCTCCTTCATCTCCCACGATCGGAACACTACTCGAACTACTATGGCAGTGACACATACTCTGATCGAGTGTGAACTGCCTAAACTTCTCCGATTTACGTCTGCACTTTGCTAGCGGCATATTTAGCCATGTCATTAGCTTTCTCTACTTCTCCCTTGGCTATACCTATGAATCTCTGCTGATCTCACATCCAAAGTGACACACTGCCACCCTCAGGATCAATTTGGAACAACAATTTTCGACGGAGAATTCTGATATTTACAGACAAGGTTCCCTAGGTCTTTCTGCAGCCCGCCCCATTAAAAAACACAGTTGACGTCTAAAGACGTCATTGGCAGTGAACGGTAGTATTTCAGTTGACGTCTAAAGACGTCATTGGCAGTCAATGAGTTAAGGTAGTGCTTGCACATTATAAAGAACAATGTTTCTTCACAATCT
Source organism: Sardinella longiceps (assembly GCA_027497455.2). Lineage (NCBI taxonomy): Eukaryota > Metazoa > Chordata > Actinopteri > Clupeiformes > Clupeidae > Sardinella > Sardinella longiceps. The sequence continues at coordinate 9,270,485 of JAODXP020000010.1, read as the reverse complement.
TTTCGTTGACCACAGAAAATGTGTATAATATCCTAACATGTTAGTAATGACAGTTTACTATGCTTAACTGCAGTAACACAAACGTTTCAGGCATTATTAGGCTGTAGCTGACTGTAGCCTGTTTCATTGTTGTAGAGATGAATTGCAGACACCTTCTTGTCAATAACATATCTTTATATCAATGGAAAAGGCAAATCAGCACATGGGATTAAAAAAATGTAGGCCTACTTTGTAATGACTCTAGTGTCTATTTGCTATAATATCTATCTGTACTATTTTCAATAGCTAATGTAGCCTACCCACCTGCACTTTCTGCTCAAAGAAAGAGGTAGCTTTAGCCCTTGACCATCGAAGACTAAAGTTCAAATTTATTTACTTGAATGCTTGTTTAGGCACACGTAATGTAACAAGGTGTTGGCTTGATTGAACAGCAGAACTAGAAAGATTCAGTACATTTATTTGTCACATCATGCGTTCAGGTACAAAGAGCAGTGACATGGAGAAAATATATCTGTCAAAAATAGCTAACTTACATAGATGTCATTATACTAAACTGAATGACAATCACCAAGATAACATTACGGACATTAGTTTAAAGTGTACAGGGCATTGTATCGGTGTGTTGTTCGATATATTAAGTTATACTGAAGTCCAAACACATCAGCAGTTAGCAAAACAGTTAGCAATAGCTCTAGCTGTGCTCTATCGTTATGGACATTATGTTGAATAGACCTTGAATACCGGTAGTTCTGTTCGTTGGGTAGGTTAACGGAGACTCTTAATTATAAACACTACACTGTCAAAATAGTAATTTGTTGGTAACATGCATCATTACACACATTATAATGCAAATTCCGTGATATCCAGCTTGCTTGCCAACCTCCCCCTCTCGAGTCGTCTTCCTATTTCCTCAAACAGTCTCGCACTCTGTCTTTCTCGAGTCTTCATTGGCGTTTCTCAAGCCACGTGAGGCGAATACGATTTTTTGATTGGTATGCAGTACGTGTGGCCCTGATAACGCTTGCCTGCTAAAGTTATGAAACATAAAGTTGATTTTCTCAAATATATGATCGAGTTGAGGCTGCCAACAAGCGGAAATGAGCTTAGAAAAAAATATGTATTGCACATATGAAAAATCAACTACTCTTCTCCAGTTTTGTCCAAAAGTGAAACAGTAGAGCAGATAGAGGCCTTCGGCCCACCGTCTAAGAGTCTGTGGCAAGGCTTTTAACTCCATATCCTAGCACCATGCGAGGGGTGATGAATTAGGGTGGGGTGGGGGAGGCTACAGTCAATCTTCTTTTTAGTCTTCACTACAAGTGTCCAGCAGTCAAACTACAGGTTAGAAAGAACTTAAAAAATTTGGTTAACAGTTTATTTGAAGGTCTCCACATAAAAATGTCACATACCATTGTTGACACTTCATGCCTGTTATCAGTTCATTTTCCGTAATTCCAATACCTCAAATAGTGTCAATTTCGCATTGAAAACAGACACAAAAGTAAGTGTTATTGTTACGTTCATGACACACGTTGTCCATCACTTCAAATGAAATTTTGCCCATTGGTTTTACCTAAGTTTGTCATTTAGCAAGTTACTGAATCCACAGCATAGACCTACTACTAAAGTCACAGTGGTCAAAGACTTGAGGCCTTTTCAAAAGACAAAGTGGTGATGTAGGGTTGTGTCATAAGACCTTTGCACAGTTACCAAGATAACCTCTTGGTGATAGACACTAGTTGCCATTAGAGCTGTTATAGGCTTTGTATGTTCTTAGGTAGCGTCAACTTCTCCTTATGCTTGAGTCACACTTCACAGTTTATTTATTTACCACATTACATACACAAAGGCATTTCAATGTGCTGTACAAAAATAAAGGCAAGTTCAGTAGATGGTCGGGGAGAAAGTGGAAGCTGTGGAGAAGCACATAAGATTCAGAGGATCATGAAACTGAAGCACATAAGAGTCAAAGGATCATGAAACTGAAGATGGCTGCTTTGGGTGGCCTTGATCATGTCTCACTTTCTCTTCTCTGGTATATGCAGCCCATTTCAACTCTCCCCAGTATAACATATACTATACTATACTATAAGTATGTAATATTTCACAATAAGTATGGATTACTGAAGGTAAACAAATGATCACATAGCAATAACGCTAAGATTAGGATCTTAGGACACACTCCTTGGCTAGTCCTAAGTATCTTTTTTTTTTTTTTTTTTTTTTTGGCGTTACACCAGAGGGCCAAACTTAAAGGAGAGTACCGGAGTGAATTCAAGCATAGCCCTGTTGAAAGAGCTTGCTAAATGCGCTAGTTAGCGAGTGGAACAAAATAATTTGGTACAGCACAGACCGAACGCGAACGCAGAAGCGAACAGGCACTTTACACTGAATCAATGGGACCTGACTGTTGGAAAATAAGATCTGAGGTTACATTGACTCAATGTAAAGTGTTTCGCGATCGCCTTAGGTCTGTACTGTTTGAAAATCTTTCATTTCATGCGAAATATATTGCTGTTAGAAGGCTCGTGCAGCAGGGTTATGCTTAAACTTGCTCCGATATATTGCTTTAAAGATGTTTGAGGATGTCCTGACCTCCTACATAATTTCATGCTTCTCTTTCCACATATATCACATCTTTTATTATTTTGTTTCATTTTTTTCATTCATTTTTATTTAATTTCTTTAAACAACGCAGAAGGTCTGTAGCCTGGGCGAAAGCGACTGTTGACTATGTCATACAGTCTGGCCCAACGCAATTGAAATAGGTTTCCGTTTGGATATGACGTATTCCCTCGCCTGGCTCTCACGCCTACAACTTTCAACTTTCGCTTTCAGTTCTGATCTATTTTGACATTGTAGTGGCAATAAATCCTCAAGATCAGGGATGCTAATGTCATGTACCAATTTTGTGAATGTAATTCTAAAGTGGGGGAGAGAATAACAAACGTGTCCCTATCCTGTAGGACTACAACATTTTGAGACATCGCTCTGAACTGTGTGCTGATTGGCTAAACCGTAGAGTAACCGAGGGAAAGGCGGGAGGGGGGTTTATTCCAGACTACGTGCAGAGATAAAATGTTTAGCGGAGGTACGTAGGATGGCATCGCCAGGCTAGAAGGTCTGCTATCTGTAGTAAAAAATAAATAACGCAATATCACATCATTACATGCCAGAATTTGTGATGCTCACCTGTACATATATTCAACTTTTTACAGGAAATCACTCTACAGTTGGCTATATTCAGTCTAGACTTGAGGTAAAGGGTTGGTCAAAGTCACACAGTTCACAGCTCACACAGAGGCATGCTCCAGTCTAAAGTATCTCTTTTTTTTTTTGAAAGTGGAGGTTTGAAATTGTGCTTGAATAGTTTTACACCAGAGTTCTCCAAACATGGATGAGGAAATGCTGACCTCCTACGTGATTTCCTGCTTCTGTTTTCAGATATGACAAATTTAATTTCTTATTTGACTTCTTTTAAATCTTTAAAAGACAGCCAGGACATCGAAGAAGGGCTGCTATCTATTGTAGAAGAGTAAGACAATATCACATCATGCCAGAATGTGTGAGCCTCACCTATGCTCTTATTTAACTTAGCACAGGAAATTACTCAGTCTAAACCATATTGTCAGTTGTGGTAAAGGCAAGACAAAGCAGACATACTGAAAGTCCCAACAGTTCGCAGCAGCCACACTGAAAGTCCCAACAGTTCACAGCTTACACAGAGGCAACATGCAGGTTCTAAACCACTCAAACGTAAACATTACTAACACTTCAGTAGAGAACCAATTTAGCGCTGTGTTCCTGAGCTTCTGTTTTCTGCTTGGTATTCCAGGGAACCTTGTAGTTGTAGTTGTCATCCTCCGCAACTTCAAGAAGGACAACTTCACCCTGCATCTGATGCTGAATCTGGCTGCCTCTGACATCTTATGCTTGAGCTCCTTGCCTGTGTGGATCTACTACCTGAGTGTTGATTGGGTCTTCAGCGAGGCTCTCTGCAAGTTCCTCTTCTTCCTCGTCTTCTCCAGTATGTACTCCGGAGTGCTGACTGTGACTCTGATGAGTGTCCAGAGGTACCTGGTAGTTCTGTATAGGAACCAGTGGTCCAAGCTGGGCAGAAAAGGGGAAAAGGTTCTGCTCCTCTGCCTGTGGACTCTTGCCTGTATTCTCTCCAGCCCTGAAGCTGCCAAAGCACACATAGTGCAGGAAGGCCAGCGCCACTACTGCTGGAGAATCTCTGGGCTGGATCAGGAGACTCTGGCCATTCTTTTGTGTGAGACTCTGCTGGGGTTTGTTCTTCCCTTCTCCATCATCGTCAGCTCTTACTGCCGCCTCCACAAGAAGGTCAACCAGACAGCCTTCTTCAGCAACAAGAGACTGACCAAATTGGTGACCACCATTGTGCTGACTTTTGTGATCCTCTGGCTGCCTGTTCATGTGATTAATCTTGTAAAAATATTAGCCATTGCACTGAAATCAGCTAATCCAACTGTCTCTGAAGAACTGTTCGGATTTTGGAATTTAAGCACAAATATTGTAAATAGCTTCACATTTCTCAATAGCTGTGTGAATCCACTCCTTTATGCTTGCACATTCCGACGACTGTTTCAAAGTTCTGGAAAAGAATATCGCACTGGGACCCCCGCTCAGGACTCTGGAGTATGACCAAATACAGTACATTACTGTATAGTGGGCTTATGGAGTTTTACTAGTTTGGAACCTGTTTTTTGTGATTTTATTATATCTGACAAGCTGATTATTATATTATATTATATTATGTTTAGTGCTGGCAAAAGCAAATCCTTTTTTAATCCAATAAAATGAACTCAGATTTAATCTTGATGGATATGGTTCCACTGTCATGCATGTGTTATGTTCAATTTCAGATAGAAAATGGCTAGGCTTTTTTAGTCAAACTAGACAAAGGCTATGGCCTGATAACATCCCAGGGTTGATGTTTGAGGAATCTGTTGAGGTAGGGATATGGTGTGAATGGCCCCATTTGAGAAGCACAGGTATTTAGTGGCAGGGTCTTATCAGGGCAAAATAAGGGTCCAACATACTCTAGCATCCAAATTCTTACGGAGAAATGAGATTAAAAGTGATTATATGGATTTTGTGATTAATCAGACTAATTTTTTTTAATTGTTTGACAGCACTCATTACATTAAATTTTTTATATAACTTTGGTCTCTCTTTCTCTTCTCATAAACAAAGTCTTCATCCACAACTTTTTGTTAAGATTTAGACAACCCTGTCTGGGTACGAAAGGGTTTCTTCTTGACATTAAGCACACAAGGCAATGCTGAGGACTTTTGGATTGCTTTCTGTAGGTTGTTTGTGCATGTTTCTGTTGCCTGTGTGTATGTGTGTGTATGTGTGTGTATGTGTGTTTATGTGCGGTGAGAAGCTGCTGCACTATTCATGACCTGAAACTAACCACAGTTGCAAATTAGGCTATGCAGTATCCAGGTCTTAGCAACTGTGGTTTTAGCCAACAGGTGCAGAAATAAATAGGCCTACACACCTCAGCCCAAATGCTGCCATAATAGTCTAGATATGCACCGATGCAGATAACCATTGCTGTTACATTCACCGTGTGGTACTGGTACTTCTAGCAACTCTTGATTTAGCTTGCGCCATTGGTAGCTGAGGCATTGTGAAGTGGAGTAGGGGGCCAGGTTACTAAGAGAGAAAATGGTTATGTAAAACTGAAATGAACAGTAGTCAGTTAAAGCTCCAACTTGGAAGATTTAGGTAAAATTTCATTTCCTGTTCAATTTACGTTGTAGAACTCATTGGGATTGCTAAATGACGTTCCGGGCCCCTCTGTGAGTTGGTCTGTGCTTTCTAGCCTTAGATGTCACCCTTGTGATATCAGTGGGAGCATCCAGCCTTGTTTGTTTTGCTTAGCTGGAGATTACTATTTAAATTACTTCTCAGCCCTTTGAACTTCGTTACATTTTGATAGTGGCTTGTACAATTCTGCATGGAAGATTATTGGCAGAAACACTTTATAACTGGTTTGTTTGGGCCTATCGGATACCACAACTGGAATTGCATAGGGCCTCTTTCGGTCAAACAAGTAGTCAAAGTTAACAATTTTGTGGTAGCCCCATGCTCAGCAACATAGTAACTTAGGAAAAATGGAACACGTGATTTTAATAAAGCATTTACATCAAGACAATGTGCGTTGAAAAGGAGTAGTTCAAACGAGCCTGTTTTAGCTCTCAAACATGTAAATCGTTTTCAAAACCGTAGGCCTACAGTAGCAGCACAGACGTTGCAGCAGCTAGTAAACGAGGTTATTAATTCCTCAGCATGCAATAGCCTCGCTGAGTAGGCCTGATATTGGCTAACTAAATATAAACTGTGGTTACCTGTAGTTTACGTTATATGTGAGGTCAGTATCATAGATTCTGGCACTGAAATATGATTGCGTTATTGTCTTTGCTTATTGTAGTTGCTGACAGTCTTTCACCGCACAATAAATACAAAACGTGTCATGCTCTTTGTCTGAAAATAGCAGGAAATCATGTACTAGAGCAGAATATCCTTCCTTCCTTTAGGGCCCCCATCTACCCACCGACTTATTCACCCACCCACCCACTCATCCATCCATCCACCCACTCATCCACCCACCCACCAACTGACCGACCAACCAAAGGAAAATGTGTGGTAGTGGTAGTGACATTTCAAGCTTCAAGTCTATTTTCGACTGGCTCAGGACATTTTTTCACCCTTATATCTGGATGTCACGTACTTACTCGACTTATTTTACTTACGGCTCTGTATGCTGCATGTGATCTACTACCTAGCTAGTTTAGATTATAAAATTATTTAATAAAAACTGTCAGGATTAGACTGAAAGAAAATTTGAATCTTTTCAAGATATTTATTTTATAGACTTCACTCAATCCATGTTTGTGTTGAGGTGTTGAGAGATCTTGCATTCATAAGACTGTTCTGTATTTTGCACATTATGAAGACATGAGAGCATAGAGTCCTCTTCAGGCTGTTGTGCAGAAGCCAGAGAGGAGACCAGTGAGGTCAGAGAGACCAGTGATGTCAGAGAGTAGACCAGTGATGTCAGAGAGTAGAGGAGTAGACCAGTGATGTCAGAGAGGAGACCAGTGATGTCAGAGAGGAGACCAGTGATTTTTATTGTTATTATTATTATTTTATTATTATCATTATTATTATTTGTTAATTGTTATTATTTTTTTTCTTTATCCTTTTAATGAGCACATTGAATGACAGATTTGTATGAGAATGTGCTATATAAATAAACTTGAACTTGAACCAGTGATGTCAGAGAGTAGACCAGTGATGTCATAGAGACCAGTGATGTCAGAGAGTAGACCAGTGAGGTCACAGAGGAGACCAGTGATGTCAGAGAGGAGACCAGTGATGTCAGAGAGTGGACCAGTGAGGTCAGAGAGACCAGTGATGTCAGAGAGGAGACGAGTGATGTCAGAAAGGAGACCAGTGATGTCAGAGAGTAGACCAGTGAGGTCAGAGAGGAGACCAGTGATGTCAGAGAGGAGACCAGTGATGTCAGAGAGGAGACCAGTGAGGTCAGAGAGACCAGTGATGTCAGAGAGGAGACCAGTGATGTCAGAGAGACCAGTGATGTCAGAGGTTTTCAAGTACAGGAAGAGGACATGGCAAATAACAACAGCAGTGATGATGAAATTCTATTCAAGCAAATTATTAGCTTCTTAAACAAGATCAACATCCAGGAAATCTTCCAATCAGGCTGCAGAGCTATCACAGCACATAAACTGCCTTAGTAAACATCTTCAATGACACTTTTTCCCTATTTGCATAGTCTAAGTGAACTTTATTGTTATCAGATCATTTATCAGCAATTACACAGCACAGATGACTTACATTGCGTTTCCCCAAACTCCAAATGGGAGTATTATGAATAAAAACATAAAGCTAAACACAAGACACATAAGACATAAAAGTCTACATTCCAAAAAAAGACTCAACATATAAACACTAACAAACATTCATATAGTTTCTAGAATATTATACAGTGTATAATATTATTCTAGAATATTATACAGTGTTTAGAAATGACAGAAAAAAGTCTTACAGTGCATAGTTAAAACCGATGAGCTGATATTTCATCTGAATTTGTCAGGATCAATGTGAGGATATTGGATTCATTTTATATAATTTTTAACATGTCTATTGTTTTTACACATTAAAATAATCAGCTGGGTCTATACGCGGTTATACACGGGGGCCGACAGGGGTCAGTGCCCCTGCAGAAGTGACCTTTGGTCCTGCTGTGGCCCCTGTGCTGACCAGATAATAAAATTATTATATAGATGCCCTGATGAAGGCCAATATGGCCGCAACGCGTAGGCCCATGTGTTTTTAAATTGCCATGTTATATTAAAGGCTTTTTTATATATTTTCTTCAAATCTCAGAGTGCCTCTGCATTTTCCTCTTTTTTTGGAATAAAATTATTAATTTCTTACGGTCATAAGCGCAATACGAATATTGGACATGACATGACGCAGCGTTCTACACGGACTCATTAGAACGCGACACATGCTCTTCTTGGATTCTTGAATTCTTGGATTCTCTCATAGACTTCAATGTTACAGAATGAGCTTCTCCACTGCATAAATGCTAGCGCCGCCCAGAACTACTTTATTTGGCATTAGCCCCATGACTCCAGGAAGTGGGTCCTCACGATTTATCTCCGTAAAGAAGGATCTCTGGTTGTACTCCCTCTCCAGCTCCACCCTGTGGTTCTCACGGTAGACCACACGATACTTATCCTTCGTCCGCGTCTTCCCCACTGCACACACACACACACACACACCCTCTGATGCTCACTGTAGACCACGCGATACTTATCCTTCGTCCGCGTCTTCCCCACTGCACACACACACACACACACCCTCTGATGCTCACTGTAGACCACGCGATACTTATCCTTCGTCCGCGTCTTCCCCACTGCACACACACACACACACACACACCCTCTGATGCTCACTGTAGACCACGCGATACTTATCCTTCGTCCGCGTCTTCCCCACTGCACACACACACACACACCCCTCTGATGCTCACTGTAGACCACGCGATACTTATCCTTCGTCCGCGTCTTCCCCACTGCACACACACACACACACACCCTCTGATGCTCACTGTAGACCACGCGATACTTATCCTTCGTCCGCGTCTTCCCCACTGCACACACACACACACACACACACACACACACCCTCTGATGCTCACTGTAGATCACACGATACTTATCCTTCGTCCGCGTCTTCCCCACTGCACACACACACACACACACACACACACACACCCTCTGATGCTCACTGTAGACCACACGATACTTATCCTTCGTCCGCGTCTTCCCCACTGCACACACACACACACACACACACACACACACACACACACACCCTCTGATGCTCACTGTAGACCACACCATACTTATCCTTCGTCTGCGTCTTCCCCACTGCACACACACACACACACACACCCTCTGATGCTCACTGTAGACCACACGATACTTATCCTTCGTCCGCGTCTTCCCCACTGCACACACACACACACACACACACACACACACACACTCTGATGCTCACTGTAGACCACACGATACTTATCCTTCGTCCGCGTCTTCCCCACTGCACACACACACACACACACACTCTGATGCTCACTGTAGACCACACGATACTTATCCTTCATCCGCGTCTTCCCCACTGCACACACACACACACACACACACACACACACACACCCTCTGATGCTCACTGTAGACCACACGATACTCATCCTTCGTCCGCGTCTTCCCCACTGCACACACACACACACACTCTGATGCTCACTGTAGACCACACGATACTTATCCTTCGTCCGCGTCTTCCCCACTGCACACACACACACACACACACCCTCTGATGCTCACTGTAGACCACGCGATACTTATCCTTCGTCCGCGTCTTCCCCACTGCACACACACACACACACACACACACACCCTCTGATGCTCACTGTAGACCACACGATACTCATCCTTCGTCCGCGTCTTCCCCACTGCACACACACACACACACACACACCCTCTGATGCTCACTGTTGACCACACGATACTTATCCTTCGTCCGCGTCTTCCCCACTGCACACACACACACACACACACACACACACACACACTTCCTCTGGTCTTCCCCACTGCACACACTGCACAGACAGGCACTTAATTTGATGTCTAATAAACAAAACTAAAAGCACAACAATAATAACCCACCTTGTTATAAACCCAGAATGCCTTGTGCGCACATATCATAAATTGTTGTCTAAATATGGTCTAAAAATCATCAAACTGCCTCACAATAAAAAAAAACTGGATCGGGACATCCCTTGAAAATAGCAAAATGCCACCGGCACGCCACGGCGTCAAACAACATTTGACAATGCGTCATCAAAATAGGGCCCTAAGAGTCTTTTGAGCCTCTAGTGGTGCAGTGTCACCACCTAGTGGTAGTAATGAACACTGCTACAGCAGAATATTATGATGTGTACTGTATGACTATTGAATATAATCTTTTCTTCACTTCTCAGAAACTGTTTCACTGGCCCCAGACAACATTGGTGGTGGTGGGGTCATTGCCCAGCTTCAGCAAGGCCAGAGTGGTTCAGCTTCTGTCTACACCGGATTTACTAACTTCTATCCTGAAGGGACTTTGTATCTTTCACAGGATTGGCAGCTAGTCCAGAGAAAGTTTAATAAGCATAGACATTTAATAGACTCTCACAGGTTCAACTACACTGTACAAGCCAAGTGCTACAATCAGACGCGGATACACAGGTAGGCCCACCCTGATTGACAGCTGGCCCTGCCAGTCAGAGGCTAGGACTGATAGACATTGGGCTGTCTTTTTTCCCCTGAAGATCATGAAGCGCAGCCCATGAAATACATGAAATTATAAAATATATCTAGGCCTAGTCCTACTATCCGTCTAATGTTCCAGAGTTACCTCCTCACTCACCAGCGCCTCAGTCAGAGAAGGTCAAACAGATCTGCACTTAATTAGGTTAGGTTAGGTGGACTACATTTTAGAACATGGAATGACTCCCTGTTCATTCCTCAGAATATTTGAGAATATTAAGGATTTGGAAACTTTTCTCTATCAATAAACTAATCAAGATGCTGTTGAATCCTTGAGGGAATAGTTAAATAGCCCTAACTATTCATGTTCAAGATATCAAGAGGAGATTATGAGGATATTACTTTGCTATTGCGAATTTGTTTTAAACATCTAGCATGGATTACAATGCATCTATCGCAACATCAACATAATGTAAACAATATTTAGGCTTCTGCCCAGAATGTGTTAATTGTTAATGTGATGCAATGTAGCGGTTATCCAGAAGGGACATTTTGTGTTGGAACAGTTCATGCAGTGACGCAAGGTATGCCAACTTCTTCAAATAAACACAAGTTATGCCACCTAATATTAACATGTAAAAATTGTGATAAAACAATGTTATTTTTACTTATTCATATTATTTATTTATTTATTTATATTTAAGTAATTATTGAATCACTCCAGGTAATTCCTTTAATGGTCAGTCTTCTTCAGCAACACACCCATACATCTGAAAGCCTTTCCAGAAGAGTCAGTCATTGTAGAAACAGCACGAAGTGGGACCACTTCCATGTCAATGTCACTGACTATTATTCTATGATATATAGTTGCAGGCATCCCACCACAGACATAACATTGAACCCAATGTAGGAATAATGTATCATAAAGTGTAACAAAAACAATACTTTATTGTAAAGATGCTAAAAACTATGTCTAGGCAAGCATGTGTCTGAACATAAAAGCAAGAAAAAATAGTGCAATTCATATATTACTGGGACAAAAGGCTTTTCAATCCAACAATAGTGGTTAAAGAGAATGCTTTGTTATCAGGCACTGTTATTGTTTTAGGAAAGACTGCTGTGCTGTACATAAGAAAGACTGCTGTGCCGTACATAAGAAAGAATGCATGTCAGACAATTTTGTCCAACTTTCAAACAGTCAAAGCAACAAAATGTAATATTTTTCCATTAAAATTTCAGCTACAAACTCATTTTTACAAAATACAAAAATGTATAGGAAAACTGTATCTATCAGAAATGTATTACTCCACAGACATTTTACCTCATCATTAACCATTTCTGCAGATGGTAGGCTACGAATAAGCTGAAAGGTGCTGCTGGAAATTTTAGATCCTATGACAAAAAGTTAACATTTTGATTATAATACTATTATTAAACCCTTTGGCCCCCAGGATACATTACCCCTACATGATTGTGTACAGTACGTTTCATTTAGCGCAGACAGGCAATGCGGTGATGATGAGAGGGGAGGAGTTTCCTCCTCCATGAAGCATGGGGCTGAGATATGGGTAGAGAGTCTCAGTGAAGGTAACATTGGTATAAGAGTAGACAAGAGACCAACAGTCTGCATCATAGAAGGAGACCAGACCTGCCTCATAATCCACAAACACCCCCACCTTCTGGGGCTTCTCTGGCAGGGAGAGGGAAACGCGTGGGTCGTCTAGTGCCTTATACTCATTCCCATTTCTCAGCCAGATCGCCCAGTACCCAATTTTAGGGCTGAAAATGATGTGTCCCTTCCTTGTGACGGACTCTCTGACCACTCCTAAGGTCCACCCAGTCTTCCCCTTGACCTGGACCTCATAGTAGAATCTGCCAGAGGAGAAACCCTGTTTTCCCAAGACATTTATAACAGGACTGAACCTCTTTGGGTTGTCAGGGACATTCTGTCTAGTGCTTCCATGACTCACTTGTTTCCCATCAGCAGACAGGATGAGAGAGGGATGTGCTGTGTCAGGATCCAGAGTTACATCAACTAGGGCAGAGAAAGAGCAACCAAAGAGACATTACAGTGAGGAAATGGAATTGGTCTGAAACTAAACTATAATGTTTGGTTAGGGTTTGGTTAGGTTTGGAGTGAGGATTTGGGGGATTGCAACTACTGTATCCCGGGCTAGTTGGCGGCAGTATGTGTAAATCCTCACAACCCAATGATTGAAGAACTGCTTCTAACTGCTGAATTGGAAGCCTGGGCTTTTAGCTCTGTGGTTAGAGCGTTCCACTCCCATGCCGTATATGCAGTGACGGACTGGGTTGGGAAAAAAAAAAAACGGCCCACGGGGACACGCACACGCAACTCACAGATCACAGATTTTGTCGCACAGAAAACAGCTAGCTGAAGAGCTCTTTTGATAGCCCATACAGATAGTCCATGCTTCAAACTACTGCCAACAGTGCTCTCTCTCTAATAACTGTTATTGGAATAAAAATGATGATGAGATTGGATGACCGAGAGTGTTATTTATTTGCAGGTTACCATGTTTCGCTGGAGAATTGTACAATACAGTCAGGGAGACTAATCCCCCAGACCATCAGACAAATTCTAACATCACACAGGATTTCTGACACTTATATACCAAACACAGTGTCTAAAGTTACCTCACTGCTCCAATAAGGAACTGACCTGATGTGTACATGACCATAAAATAGCATTAACCCTCCTTGGTTTGGACGGCTCCCTCTTGTCTAGAAGATGCACAGCTGACTTGTGCTTTGGTCAGCAAGGTAATTGACCACGGCT